>PVJD01000299.1:25713-282587 GCA_004026545.1 Mormoops blainvillei
CCCCCCTTTATCCCCTCCGCCCTGCACCCCATCCCATCATCCACACACCGCTTAGTCCATGTCCATGGGCTGCACACACCAGTTCTTTGGCTTCCTAATTTCCCACACTACTCCCAGCCTCCCCCGACCACTTTTTTTTTCCTTTTGTCAACATTTCCCTACCACCACTTTCCCCAGGCTCACCCACCCCCACCTCCCACCCTCAGTCCTTCCCCCATTTGGCTTTGTCCATGGGTCCTTTATGCATGTTCCTTGATGACCCTTCCCCTCCCTTTCCCCTGGCATGCCCCACCCTCCTCTGCTCTGGTTACTGTCAGGTTGTTTTTTATTTCAATGTTGCTGGTTAAATTGTGCTTGCTTGTTTATTTTGTTGATTAAGTTCCACTTATAGGTGAGATCATAATGGTATCTGTCTTTCGCCGCCTGGCCTATTTCACTTAACATAATGCTTTCCAGTTCTATCCATGCTGTTGCGAAGGGTAGGAACTCCTTCTTTCTTTCTGCTGCATACTATTCCATTGTGTAAATGTACCACAGTTTTTTGATCCACTCATTTACTGTTGGGCACTTAGATTGCTTCTAATTCTTGGCTATTGTAAATTGTGCTACTATGAACATTGGGATTGCATAGGTTCTTTTGAATTGGTGTTTCAGGACTCTTAGGGTATAATCCCAGCAGTGGAATTTCTAGGTCAAAAGGCAGTTCCATTTTTAGTTTTTTGAGGAAATTCCATACTGTTTTCCACAGTGGCTACAGCAGTCTGCATTCCCACCTACAGTGTACTAGGGCTCCCTTTTCTCCACATTCTGCCAGCACTTGTTTGTTGATTTGTTTATGATGGCCATTCTGACTGATGTGAAGTGATATCTCATTGTGGTTTTAATTTGCATCCCTCTGGTTGCTAGTGATGCTGAGCATCATTTTATGTGTCTCTGGGCCCTGTGTATGTCCACCTTGGAGAAGTGTCTGTTCAGGTCCTTTGCCCATTTTTTAATTGGATTGTTTGTTTTCCTAGAGTGAGTCATGTGAGTTCTTTATATATTTTGGAGATCAAACCCTTGTCCGAGGTATCATTGGAAAAAAATCACGTGATCATATCATTAGATGTGGAAAAAGCATTTGATAAGGTACAGCACCTGTTTATGATAAAAACATTCAGCAAAATGGGAATGAAGGGGCTACCTCAACGTAATGAAGGCTATATATGAGGAACCTACATCCGATATTATACTGAACGGGCAAAAACTAAAAGCTTTCCCACTAAGATCGGGAACAAGACAAGGATGTCCGTTTTCACCACTTTTATTCAACATAGTATTAGAAGTCCTAGCCACAGCCATAAGGCAAGAAAAAGAAATAAAAGGCATCCAAATCAGAAAGGAGGAAGTAAAACTGTCATTGTTTGCAGAAGACATGATAGTGTACCTAGAAAACCCTATAGACTCCACCAAAAAAACTACTCGACCTAATAAGTGAATTTGGCAAAACAGCAGGATGCAAAGTTAATATTCAGAAATCAAAGGCATTTTTATACACCAATAATGAAATATCAGAATCAGAAATCAGGGGGAAAATACCATTTACTATAGCAACAAGAAAAATAAAGTACCTTGGAATAAACGTAACCAAGGAGGTAAAAGACCTGTACTCTACACAACCCTGAAGAAAGAAATTAAGGAAGACACAAATAAATGGAAGCATATTCCATGTTCATGGATTGGAAGAATTAACATCATCAAAATGTCCATGCTACCCAAAGCAATTTTTAGATTCAGTGCAATCCCTATTAAATTGCCAGTGTTGCCCTGGCTGGTGTAGCTCAGTGGATTGAACGTCGGCCTGTGAACCAAAGGGTTGCCAATTCGATTCCCCAATCAAGGCTCAAGACTGGTTTGCAGGCCAAGTCCCTGGTGGGAGGCACTCGAGAGTCAACCACACATTATTGTTTCTCTCCCTCTCTTTTTCCCTCCCTTCCCCTCTGCCTAAAAATAAAAAATAAATAAAATCTTTAAAATTAATTAACAATGTTATATTTCACAGAATATTTCTTTATATCAATGAGAATCTTTGAAGATATGTGTCATGTCATTTTTTTTCTTATCCTTCGGAGGAAGGAAAGCAGTGGGAATCTTATTCAAACTGTTTATAGATAAAACCAGTAATTCTTTCCATGTAACACCAATTATATATCTTTATACCATTGGCCATAGACTGGCCTCCAAGTCCCATAGCAATAGCTTTGCCTCTCAGACTTGCTTGTCTTCTAGGTAAGAGATCCTCTCTTCTCTCTCATATCACCTCTGCTGGAAACCATGAGCTCACCTCTTTGTCCTACTTAGTGAAAGTGGTGTGGCCTGTCTCATGGGAACCCTGTTCAGGCAACTGCTGGATGCCATTCCCATTCCCCATCATGAGTTCCACCCTGGCTGGGGGTGCTCCAAAGAGTATACTCCTTGGGTGGAAGCTGAACAAGGGTTGTAGGGGAGAAGCTTATGTGTGGTTAATATTTCTGGGTTCCCCAGAAATAAAACCAATTGTAGACTGAAGCCCAAAGACATTTCCTTACTCTAAACAAGTCGTGTGCCTGCGGCAGCCAGTGCCTGCCAGGGAAAGACCCTCCTGAGCTCCCAAGGCAAAACGGCTTTGGCAGCAGCTCCAGACTTACAGAGGGAAACCCCAGCTGAGCTGGCCTGCCATGGATATCAGCTCCTGCCTGACTCGCCAAATTGTTAGCAAATCCAAGTGTGCCCAACAGTTTGAAAGGCCAAAATTAAAGTGTCAGAGTTTGGAGTAAGGAAAGGTTTATTGATTGCAAAGGCACCAACCAAGAAGATAGGAGACCTAATAGTGCCTCAAATCTATCTTGCTCACTGGACTAGGTTAAGGATTTTTAAGGGGTTAGGGGAACAGGTATGTGGAGGTGCAGGTGGGACAAGTTTTAATTGGAGGACCTTGAAACTTGGTCATTTACGGTAAAGGGGCATCAACACTGGATCTTCCTGGACAATGGGCCCTTTGCTTCTAAAAGGGTTCCCCATGTTTAAGTTTTGGTTATGTCCTGGTTCTTTAGTGGCAGGGTGGGGAGCAAAACTGGTTCCAGGTGAAGCTGGAGGTCAAGGTTTTCTCCTCCATCCATACTTTGCCTGCATGACTTGCAGTTTTGGCCTTTGTCTCAGTAAAACAATTCAGTATTTTGTTAAATATGATAGGATCATTTTGAGCTGGTTCTGCAGTTATAAGTTTATGTTACTGCTTTGCTTAAAGCTCCTTAAGCCTCCACATAATGGGAAAAAAGTATTTTATCACTCAAGCCCCACCTTTATGATTCTTTAAAAACTCGCCTTCTTTAATTAGCTTCATTCTAAGCAATAACATTTGTGAAACACAAGTTTCCATGTAACACCAATTATATATCTATCACAAGTGTGATGTGTTATTTATGCCCTTTTATAATATGCATTTTAAAATACATATATCATCTTCGTGCTATCTAAAATCATCTTTCATATTGACCTTTGGAAACATTGACCTAGAAAATGAAATCTAAGCCTCCAATTAAGGCCAGAGAGCCTCTGCGGTGTGATGCTCCTTCTACTTTGCCATCCACGTCTTGCTGCTCTTCTCTTTGCACCTTACTTCCTGAAACTGAAATCCTAGTAGTTCCCCAACATGTCATTTGGTTTTTTCATCTTTTTATGTCTATGCTTGAAGCAGCCATCCTATTCTCTCCTTAGTGAACTTTTTACCATATTTTGCCTTGTATAATGCACTCCCATGTATAGTGCGCACCCATGCTTTTTGGCCCAAACTTTCAGGAAGAAAGTCTTTCATTTTAATTTTTTAACTCAATTATTTATTTATTTCTATTTAGAAATAAAACCCTTTATCATATTCCAGGGTATTATTTTGCATATGGATATCGTTACTGCTTTCTAGAGTTACACTTTTAACGCATAAGCATAAATAAAAGAACTAAAAATGTTTATATAGATACAGAATTAACACTACCATGTAAAATAATGCACCTTATTTTTCCCTCAAAAAATTTGGGCAAAAAGTGTGAATTATACACAACAAAATATGATATCCTTTAGAAATTACTCATTTTGAAGTTTTTCCTGAAAGTCACTCTGTGTCTGTATCTACTCCTATATAGCATTTTTCACAATCAAGGCTGCGAGCACTTGAAGGCAGGGCCTGAGTCTTCTCTCTTTGTGTGTACAGAACCAGGGCACATAGTAGAGCTAAAAAACATTTACTGCATCTAGCTGAATACCAGACTTCCAAAGTTAAAAACAGATAGGAGGGCCCACAGTCAAAGGAGTCCTTCTAATTGTTTCAGTTGCAGTGGTCCATAAATGACACTAGAACTGATCAATCCTAGAGTCGTCTACTTAAGATGAGACCTATGGATGAGATGACCCAAATACACAACTTTAAAGCCTACCTCTCATTTGATGAGGATTGGTCAATACATATTATTTTGTGACTAATTGTGTCTGTTAAATCACTTCCAGAAATCATGTACTTTAAAAGCTGCAAAATGAAACCGGATTCTGAGGAAATAATCCAAAATAGAGAAGAAGCTACATTTAGATGTTCTGATGAACATTTTTATTTAAAGCAGCAAAAGATTGGAAACTTAAATGTCCAACTAAATGGTTAAATAAATTATAGTACATATGTTAAAGGACTATTTTTCTGATATTGAAAATGGTCATAACTGAGATGAAGAACATGAAAAAGAGAACCCTAAGTAATTTTAAGTGGTGAAGCAGAAAGAAAAATTACATTTCTTATAGAGATTAAAAGTATTTAAGAAAAATTACATTTTAAAAAACTTGAAGGAAATATATCAAAATTTTATTATTGGTGTATTCAGATGGAGAGATAATGGGGTTTGTGGCTTTGTTGTTGTTGTTGTTGTTTCTCTTCCAAATTTTCTGAGCTGAGTTCTGAAGGGATGAGCCAATACAAAATCATAAGGAAAAAACAAAGGTACAATTCCCGGACTATAGGAAAGTGGCCAGTTCTCTGCCTTTCTCACATTTTCCCTCACAAAGTTGACTTTTCTTTTGTTCAGCCAGGAAGTTTTGAGTTCTATAGAGTTCTTGAGACAGGCATCCTAGATTACCACTGAGCCAGGATTATAGCCATCCCAGGTGTCAGCAGAAGTCTGGATAGCTGGTAACCCATCACAGTAAGCACGTCTCCGTGTTATGATTTCAGAGTGCATTCCAAGTGTTGTAGGTAGGTACCTTGAATCTGAATGAATTGATAAGGATGGCTGGAAGTAGAACACTACAAAGTTGATAGTTTCTGTGATCATAAATGTCCCAAAATTTCTGCAGAAGTCAAAAGGACCAATTTTCCTTTGTGGTGCCTTTGGGCATTCACTTCATCCTGCTCCGCCAAGGCCCTTGCACCATTCCCCTTGTTGCCTGGTCATGGTAGTGGTAGCAGTGCTCAGTGCAGCAGAGATATTGCATGGGTGGAAGCCATTGTTACTGTGACCAAGCACTTGTCCCCCTGACCTCTTCTTCCTCTTTATATTCTTTTTCAGAAATTGGCTATGTCACCTACTCTGTTGGACATTTCAGAAACCTGGGATTCGCTCTTGTATATTTTTCTTCTTCCCTCTTTTTATCTAAATAGTCATCTAGTTCTGCTTTGTGCACTTATAATTTTTTTACCTGGGCTACCCCAGTAGCCTCCAAAAATGGCTCTCCAATCCAATCTTGGTCACTCCTACCATCTTTCATATCATGGCCAGATGTGATCATGTCTCTCCTTGTCTAAAATTCTTCAGAGTACTGCAGACACAGTTCAAACCAGTTAGCTTAGTGTAAAGGCTTTTCACAGGCCTTACATCTCTGCAGCTACCTGTTCCTCCCTCTGCACCAAAACAACACTGAGCTGCTTGCAGGCCTTAGTTTCATCATCTGCAAAATGGGGATAATAATTAGCATTTAATTTCATAGAGCCGTAATACAGCTTTCAAAACTATTGTCATGCCTTCTTGCTTTTGCACACTGTTTCTTTGCCTACATTGCTCTTTCTCGCTGCCTGATTTCTGCTTGTCTAATCAAGATTAAAGTCAGAGAACCCCTCCGTGAATCCCACTCTGAGAGGAATACCTCTCCCCTGTGTTCTGGCTTCCTGTGCATACCCCACTGGTAGCACTTTTTACATGGAAGAAAATGTCTGTCCTTCACCTCTCTTTATTTCCAGTACGTGGCTCACCTGTACTTGATTAAGGTTTGAAGAAAAAGAAAAAAAAGGGAGTCCACCCACAGACCTGGGCTTAATGCTGGCTTTGCCAGTAGCTAGTTGTGTGACACTGAGCAAACCATTTCACTCTCTCAGTCTCCCATTTTTCCCGGGGAGGTCGGACCAGATAACCCTTGAAATTTGCCTCCACTCCCAAATGACAAGCTTCTGGGAAAAGAAAAAGCAGCAATATCGTCTTAAAAAATAGAATATGTTGTGACATAGGATGCACCTCCCATTACTCTTCTTTTTCTTCTGTCTTTTAGAGGTCGTTGTCTCATAAGGACCAGTCTCTCCCCAAACCCGGCTGGAGCAAGGACATGAGACTCCTCTTTGACCAATTCATGAAGAAATGTGAAGATGGCTCCTGGACACTTTTGCCTTTCTACAGTTACAAAGCAATTCAAAGTAGTGACCACTTCAAAAACTTTATTCGTGGTATGAACAGTGACTCTCCCATAAAGAATATTTCAATATCAGATATAAAACTAAGAACAGATTGAAGCACTAGTTACCACTTGAAAAAAGGATGGAGTATTTCCAATTTAAATACCATCTTCAGCTAATGACAAAAGAAAGGTACGGGGAGGGGGTTTTTGTGGAGAGATTGGCAGGAAAAGGGCAAACAAGGGTAAGGTTTGTTAGGGAGATTTAAAGTAGGTGCTTTCTCCATTGATAAGGTTCTTCTGATTTAGAGTTATCCTTCTCTTCCTGGTACAGGAAGGAAGACACCCGTAGAAATGGAGATTTTCTTCATAAATGTAAATTTCCCTCACAAAAGGTTAACTTCTATTCTGTTTTCAGAGATTCTCTTACATCTGCTATTTCTCAACATAATCCTGATGAAGCATAAAGAGCCAAAGAGCCAGATTTGGGGGTGGCATATTCTTCCACCCTTCATTCCCTGCCTTCGAAGCTTCCCCAAGAAGTTTTACATTCCAGATGATGAGTTGGTAGATTGCTCCATCTCACGGAATCAGTTTCTTAGTCCTGAGAATAGGTCAGTCCAGTTAGCCAGTGTGTCTCATTTCAGGATGCAGTATTGCAAGCAGTCTCTAAATGGTGTGAGCAATTGTGTATTTCATAAGATTCATTTCTGTGGAAACAAAAGAAAACAAAGGTTAGAAGAACAAACTGTAAACTCAGTTTTATAGTCCAGAGGGCAGTTACTTTAGAAGATTTCTAGATGTTGAGCATCTTCAGATGGAGTAAGGGCAGGCAGTGGCACTCTGACAGATTTTCCTGATTTGTAGTTTGAATGTCTCTGGTGATTTCATCAGGTATTCCAGTGAACTGTCTGAGTAGCCCAGACACAGCAACAGCCAAGTTGGTTGTCCGTTATGAGCTGTTGTGGTACTTTCTCTAAAGTTTATCTCACGTTGTCTAGCTTCAGTTCACAGGGCTTCAGGAAAAGCAGTTTTTGTTCTTAGCAATTCCCAGTAAAAAGGGTGGGAGAAAATTGGAAATATTAGTTTGGAGAGTCATAGCCAGGCACTGGAGGAAACTAGAAGAATTTAGGGTCCAGGCCAGTTTGCAAGTAGATAACAAAACCTCAAAGACAGTGAACAACAGTAGGATCTGATATCCACAAAGGTATGCTACTGAAACACAATTTTTCTCTCTGCGGTCACCACATTTCTATTAAAGATAATCGCAGTAAGACTAATTTCTTTGCAAAATAAGTTCAGTCTCATTAAACGTGGTCTGATTATCTACCTAAGTACATCAAGAATAGTGATTTGACCACATAGGCCTTAGTCCTCTTTCTCAGTACTCCATTGGTAAGCTCATTCATTCTCATGGTTTTAGAGGCCATCCAAAAGCTGGCAACTTCCTAATTTAATGGTTGAAATTTAGTGTGTGGGTTCAAAGCCTGGTTCCACAATTTAAAGCTGTGTGACCCTGGACAAGTTATTTTACCTTTCCTTGCCTTTGTTTCTTCACAGTAGAATACTTCAATATTTGCTGAAGGAATAAACGAAACAAAAATAAAACTACCTTAACCAGGCCCTGACCAGTGTGGCTCAGTTGGTTGGGTGTTGTTCCGCAAAGCGAAAAGTTGCTGGTTCAATTCCTGGTCAGGGCACATTCCTGGGTTGTGGGTTCAGTCTTGGTCAGGGTACATATGATGTTTCTCTCTCGCATCAGTGTTTCTCTTCCCTCTCTTTCTCTCTTTCTCCCTCCCTTTCCCTGTCGCTAAAAAAAATAAATAAAATCTTTTTTAAAAATGCCTTAACCAAGAAAAAATGGTGGAGCTTCTAAGTTTCTTTATACAAGTAGAACCTCCAATGGAGAGAAATAAGAATTACTCTATTTTACAAATGAAGTAGAAAAAATAGTAATCTGTATTACTAATTCCATTCTAACTATTTACCATATCACACAAATACTTAAATGTTCTTAACTCAGGGCAGTCTGGTTTCTACGGTAACAGCTCTACAGAAATGTCTTCACTTAAGCTATTCGTTACTTACAAGCCAGAGTTGGTGGACATTTTTCAGCCCTAGCTGTTGATTTCATTCACCTTGAAACTTTTTCTCTCTTGATTTTCATAACCTCTGACCAATCTTCCCTCTTTCTCTCTACCTGGTCCCTAAATGTCAGTGTTTTCCAGGGTTTTGTTCCCACATGGTCCTGCTCATTCCCTCATCCAACCTACTCACCTTCTCATGCCTAAAACTTGACCCTCAAAATACGGAAGAGTTTGAGGTTCTCTTCACTATCCACACTTGCTTTCAAACTATTACGTCCCCTTTCTTTGAGAAAAGCCCCATTCCTTTGAGGTTTATACCATCTGACTTTATCACCCTCTTCTTCCCCTCCTTGCTGTCATCTACCAACCTCTCCCTCATTTGTTGAGTATTTGAGCAGCTGGTTAACCATTTTTCTCTCCACCCAATTCCATTCACCATCCTCAGCAACTCCAGCATCTACACCATGGCTCTTCAGTTCATTTGTTTCCCCATCAATTAGGAACGTTTTCATCCAGCCCCAGCTACACACACCCAAGGATATTTTGAGCCTTATCATCTTCAGAACATGCACAATCTCCAAATCCACACATTTAGACATCCTGTTTTCTGACCACAACGTTTTTCCTTCTTGTGGTGCCCTCGAACAAGTAAACTTGTTCAAGAAGAAACAAGAAGAAACAATTCTTTGACCTCATTAAAACCTCCAGTTCATTGAGTCCTCTACTTTCTCGTTGTTCCCATAACCCTCTTCTATCTTAACCTCTCTAGTCTACTTATCTAGGAAAACCCCAGCCCTGGGGTCCTGGATGAATGTAACCATCTGCCGTCTCTTTTTTGCACAGGTCCTCATATAGCTGAGCATTGCTGGAAAAAATGATCCCACCTAGCAGATTACTTTGGTGACTATGGTTTTTATAGTGTTTCAGTGGTCTTCTCATTCATCTGTCTTATGCCCCTCAAGTCCCTCCTTCATCTAGCTGGCGGACTAATTCAAAATGCAGATCTAATCATGTTACTCCTCTGCTACCTCCAGTGTTATCCTATGTCTTAAAATACCAGTGCCTCTCAGATTTTCATATGAATATGAAGCACCTGGGAACCCTGTTAAAATTCGGGTTGTGCTTCAGTAGGTCAGGGGTAGAGCCTAAGATTCTGCATTTCTAACAAACTTATTCCACTAGCTTTATTTTTCTCATTTTTTATGAGATAACCCCAAGGTTCAGTAATCTAGACCAGAAGTTTTGAACTCCTAAGTAAAAATTAGAAAGGTTCAGTGCTTATCTTACCCTGAAATTCCAGAATGTCAGAGTTGGAAGAGATCTTAGAAGTCATTTAGGTTTATCTCCTCACTATATGGAGAAAGTATGAAGAAAGGAGCAAGTTATAGGTCCAATTCCCAGGACAAGGTTCTTTTTACTATGCCATGATACGGATTCTCAGTTTTAAGTTTCATTGAACTCCTAAATCATTAATCTTCTCAACAATTGCTAGAGAATATAGAGTACATATTTATTCCAGTTGTTGAACATACAAATTCTAAAAGACAGGGTGCCAACCCCCAGGATGTCCATGGCCTAAATAAAAGTCACTGTTCCTGACCTTCTCCCCACTTCTCCCAGATCTTCTCATCTCATATCTTTTTCCAAGCCAGTAAACATCAAGTCAGTAGCAATAAAAGAAAGTTAGGTAATGTTATGCATGGCAAATCATGATGAGCTGTGAAAGAAAGCTAAGAGTTTTGGGAGTTAAATCTTGAAATAGATATGAAAGGACAAATATGCCCTTTGTAAAGAGCAGTAGACTTTATTTTGAAGTAACCTGCATTTTGACTCACAACCTAATCTATACAACTTGTGCACAGTTGTCTAACTGAAAAATTATATATAAACAAGTGTATTGGTACTTCCCTAGGATATATGTGAAGCATTCCGTTTCTTTTTAAAGCCTGATTATAACTCACTAATTTGATTTGGTGAACACTAATGGTTCTAACCTCAAGTTTGGGAACTTAAAGTCATAATCGCATGGAATAGTAGGCTGAACTAAACTGGTTCCTGATCCAGTATGGTAACTCTCTTCTGCTCAGGCTAAACTCATTCCTGCAAGGACAACATCCCTACTGTTACATCACTCATTTTCTTTAAATCTCATTTAAACCACATTTATTCCAAGAAGAACTTCTGTGCACACCTTAGTATTTTATTCAGTATATCCTTAGCATTTATATACCATATTTCCTAATTGCCATGTATGAATAAATTCTTTGTTGTTATTTCACTTATGTTTACTATGTCCCCAGTTAGGCTGTTAATTCCATAAGGGCAAAGATCTTATATCTATTTCTTTGAGACTCTCCCATTTCCTTCCGTTTGTTGTTTGTTTTTTTTTAAGATTTTATTTATTTTTAGCAAGGGGGGAAGGGAGGGAGAAAGGGAGGGAGAGAAACATCAATGTGAGAGACATAGATCAGTTGCTTTCTACACGCCCCAACCGGGGGCCAAACCCACAACCCGGGTAACATGCCCTGACCAGGAATCGAACCAGCAACCTTTTGCTTGATGAGACAATGCCCAGCCAACTGAGCCATACCGGTCAGGGTTCCCTTCAGTTTTATACCTGGTTGACATTGTAATCAGTCATTTATTGACCTGTTATTCTAGCAGGGCACAGATGTTTAGCTCTGTCATGATGTCTTTCTCATACCTGTTTCTCATGTGCCCACCCAGATTATTTCCCTACAGCCCCAAAGCTTATAGACAAAGAATACCTTTCACAGGCCCCTATCTTCACCGAAAGCTTTGAGGATGGCCTGGGCTTTGAATATGTGATGTTCTATAATGATATTGAGAAAAGGATAATTTGCTTGTTTGAAGGAGGCCCTTCCCTGCAAGGAATGCCTGGGTAAGACTGATAGCCTGGAAATGTGGGTCTAAAAGATTGTTATCTTGCAATATCCACATGTATTCATGGACTAGAATGAAGGCATTAGAATGGTAATGTAGATGTATTTATTGAGCTGGAAAGATGTTTATGATGAATTATTGTCACAAAAGCATAGGACATAAGGCAATAGAGTATAATTTGAGAGTATCATTGACATGTTAACAATGGTTTGTCACTAGTTGGCCTTACAATTTTTTATCTATTTTTCATTTCCTTCTGTTTACCTGCATTTCATTTCCTGAATTTTTAAAGAATGATGTGTATAGTTAGTTTACTAAAAATATAACATTAATTTTCTAAATGATGTTTTAGCTTTTTGCTTGCTTGTGATCTGGTTACCCTTAAGTTCTGTTTTATTACAAATAGTACACTATTAAAGTTGGGGGCATGAATATTTGATATTTAGTACACTGAACATAAACATAAGCAAATTACAATATATGGAGATGCTTGGATAATTTTTCTTTCTTTTCACATTTTTTGAAAACATTTCTGGTTCCCTCCTATTGTAACTAGATTCCTTCACGGAGGTGCTATTGCAACCATGATTGATGCTACTGTTGGTATGTCTGCGATGATAGCTGGAGGAATTGTCATGACTGCAAATCTCAACATCAATTTTAAAAGGTAAATTCGTGCGTATTGTGTCCTTCTCAGGTGTCACAGTTCGGGTTCGCCAGCAACAGACTCTGAGACAAAGATTTGTGTGCAAGCAATTATTAAGGAAGTGCTCCCAGAGGAAACTAGCAAGGCAATGGGAGAAGTATGACAGGAAAGGGGAAGAAGCCAGCCAAGGTTGAGCTCTCAAAGGCCTGTAAACGGGAGCTTCAGCCTGATCATACATGGAACTCTGGAGTGAAACTTAATGCCTCAGAATTGCCCTTACCTCAGGCAAGGGAACTGGAGGGAGACTTCATATTTCTTACACATCAGTCATAGGATAAGTCATAGGAAAATCCTATCCTAGGGACCATACATTTCCAGGCACTTCTCATTGTGAGCAGTAAATGAATCAGTCCATATAAACACCTAAGTCAATATCTGGCCACATGACAAGTACTCAGTAAGTGTTAGCAGCTTACTGTTGTTGTTGTCATTACTTTTTCTTCTAGCAACAAGGCAGATCTGTGCCAAGACAAGGAAAATCTACAAACATCCCTGATCCCTATTAATGGAGAATAATGCTAATGATCAGGAAAATATTAGATTGTTCTACATGTGTTCTTATGATAGGCAGGATGACCTGACTGCTATAGATCACTTTGGTTAATATTGACATCTTAACAATATTAACTTTTAATTCATAAACACAGGATGTCTTTTCACTAATTTGTATCTTCTTTAATTTCTTTTAGCAATGTTTTGTGGTTTTTAGTGTACAAGTTTTGGGCCTCCTTGGTTGTTTATTCCTAAGTATTTTATTTTTGATGCTATTGTAAACAAAATCATTTTTTTATTTCCTTTTCAGATTGTTTGCTGTTAGTGTATAGAAATGCAGCTGATTTTTGTGTATTGATTTTATATCATGCAATTTTGCTGAGTTCATTTACTAGTTATAACAGTTTTTTGTGGAAGCTTTGGGGTTTTCTACATATGAGATTGTGTCATCTGTGAACAGAGATAATGTACTTCTTTCTTTTCAATTTGGATGCCTTTCTTTTTTCTTGCCTAATTGCTTTGACTAGGACTCACAGTAATGAGCTGAATAGGAGAAGCCAAAGTGGACATACTTGCCGTGTTCCTCATCTTATAGGAAAAGCTTTCAGCCTTCCCTCATTGAATGTGGTGATGTTAGCTGAGGGCTTTTCATAGATGACCTAAAGGCCATCTATCAACATACTAAAGTATGTTGATTTATTTCCTTGTGCTTGGCACATTAAGATAAATAGACGAAGCAGCTAATGATTAGTGGTAGCTAGCCAGATGAAAAATCAATATCTCAGCATTTCTATAATCCATTTATGGCATATTGGTTGGGAAGCTCTGGATTGGACCTCTTCATGCAACATGGCAGACACGAAATTTCAAAGGACATTCCCCTTTCATAACAACTAGACCCTGTGTCAAATTCACAAGGAAATAAACCACTATAAGTGCGAATCAGCAGAAACCATGAATAACAGATCATCAGGGACTTAAGATATGATCATCAGATATACAATATAAAAGAAAAGGGGAAATCACAAAAAGACAAAGCAATAAGAAACTATAAAAAATTATTAAGCAGATTTGCCACAGAACCTAAAACTTTTAGAAATGAAAATGTAATTATTTAAAAACAAGCACCCCTCAGTGGATAAGTTAAAGGGCTCTTAAACACAGCTGAAAGTGAGCAGAAATAGAGAACTGAAGAAACTACCCTGAATCCAGCACAAAATAAAAAAAGAGATGAAAAATAGAAATTAAGCTCCAGAGGACAAA
Organism: Mormoops blainvillei; assembly: GCA_004026545.1. Classification (NCBI taxonomy): domain Eukaryota; kingdom Metazoa; phylum Chordata; class Mammalia; order Chiroptera; family Mormoopidae; genus Mormoops; species Mormoops blainvillei. The sequence goes on from PVJD01000299.1 coordinate 39,823, forward strand.
TGAAAAGTTCAAATGTGCTCTATTCAGAGTCGAAGAAGAAGAGAGTGGAGAGCATGGCAGGGATAGAAATTAGAAATTAGAGCAAAGTAAAGGCATTTTCATTTCAACAAAATGGAGAAAGTTTATAAACAACAGGACAATACCTAGGGAACTTCTAAAGAATGTATCTCAGAAAGAAGGAAAGTAATCCCACCAGGCAGAAGGATGAAAAGACAGAATAGTGAGCAGGTACATCAGTAAACATATAGATGATAATGTAATTCTAAACAGTCTACATATAAGTAATAATAATGTCTAAAATTCTTGGAAGTAAAAAAAGGACAGCTAAAATATTGGACAAAAATAGCCTGTAGTTTGAGGGCACAAACATAATGTGCAACATCTTTGTGTAATTCAGTGGAGAGGATGAGTGAACGTGTAACTAAAGCCTAAACCAGTAGAAAAGTGAAAACAAGGTAATGAAATAAAATTCCTTTTTTAAAAATGCAAAAAAGAGAAATATGTGAGTCAAATGGAATGCCAAAAAAAGAAATAATTGTAAATAAATCAGTAATTGCACTAAACATAATAAATGGACCAAACTGTTACTTCAAAGAAAGAGATTATAAAATTTATTTCAGAAAAGAAGATTATAAAATGTGAAAAGCTATAAACTGTTTATATGAGGCAAAAGGAAAGAAAAATATGCCAGGAAAAAGTGAACAAGAAGAGGACTGGGATGTCAGAAAAAAATGTAATAAATTGTTTTAAAAGTTATATTAAGGATAGAGAAGGCTACTTCATAATAAAAGATTCAGTTCAATAGCAGATAGTAACAATTCTAAATCAGTATGTACCTAATAAAATAACTTCAAAGTATATAAACATAACTAGTAGAATCCAGGGAGAAATTGACTACTTCATTTTCATAGTGGAAGATTTCAACACACTGTTCTCAGTCAGTGATAGAAAAACAGACAAAAAAGATGAGAAAAGAGAAAATTTAAACACCACGAGATAACAAGTATAATTTACTGAGCAAATATAGAACCCTATGTCCAGCAATTGGAGAATATACTTTCTTTATAAACACACATGGAGCATTTATAAAAATTGATCATGTAGTGGCCCATAAATCAAATATCAATACATTTTAAAGAATCAGAATCTTACAGACTTAAGTTCTATGGCCACATTAAATTAGACATCAAAAATAATGGAAATTGTTAAAAAATCTATAGTAAATTAGTTAGGGAAACACTAGCTACTATTACAATCCCAACATTTTACTTACTTAAGTCAGTAGACTCTTTGTTTACATTTAGTGTTGGGTGGTCAGTGAGGGACTTAACCCTGAAATGATTCGGAGACCAGGGATCTTTCCCTATTCTCTTAGGGCCTCAGTATCTTCTTTATTCAACTATTCAGGCTTCCTAATCCTTTTTTTTTCCAATTTTGATATCATATATTTCTGCATGTTTTTTCATTTCATTTAAAATTTATTAACATGAAGTTATTCACAGTATTCTCATTTCCTTATCTCAGCTAAATCTGTAGTTGTGACCTTTCGGTCTTAATGGTATTTATTTATGCTCTCTTGTTTTTCTTGATCTTTCTTGCCAGAGATTATTAGTCTTTTCAAAGAGCCATTTTTTGGATTTGTTAGGACCGTCTGTTATAAATATGTGTTTTCTCTCTCTTTTTTTTTTAAATTTTGCTTTTATCTCTCATCTCTTTTCTGACTCTAATACTGTGTTACTAAGTTATATAGCAAAATTAAGGAAGATTATTTGAAGCCTGTTTTCTATGCCAGCCAAACTAATCTGTGCCTAAATATTACTTACAATTACAAAATTATACTTTATAAATATAGTGGTTATATTGTTTTGTATTCCGAGATCCTTTTTCTTAGCCTCTCATTAATTGAGGACCCTTTCCAATACAAAGGATAGAACTCTTAACTCACACTAGCTTAGGGAAAAAAGGGAACCTGTTGGCCTATGTGGTTCAGAAGACAGGTGTGGTTGGGTGCAGGTGTTCAATGATGCCATTAGTGTCTCAGTAACACTGTCCTCAGGGTCTACTTTGTCCCCAAGTACCTTTCCTAATGTAGTACCACAATGGCCACCAGGCAGGCTTGTGTCTTACAAACCTCAGCAGATAAAGAACCCAATCGCAAGGGCTCTGGTGCAAGCTCCAGGACAGACTGCTTTGGCCTGTGCCCATCCCTACAACCATTCACTGTGTATGGGGCTGATGGGAGTCAGCTGCCAACTCTAGTCAGCCTACATGAGGTGGGAATGGGGTGATTCCCTAAATAAGGGAGATTGTCAGTGTGTGTGAATGACAGAATGAGGAAAGGGGCAAGACATGTGAAAAGGAAGGGAGCGATGCTAGTAGAAAAGGGAGACTTGGGCAGGCAAGAATACTCGTGTCCCATGGGTCTCAGTAAATCACGAATTGGCCCAATAAAAGAGCAAAGCTGGGTTGTTCCATCAAGAGGCTCAGGAAAAGTAAGTGGGAGGGAAGAGTGAGAGCAAAGGGGCAATCACAGTGATAACTTCTTTTCCACCTGGAGCAGTTCCTTCATCCACATGGCCTTACTGTAGGAGCACAGAACACGTCTCCCTGAGCAGTGTTGTTCTGCCAGCTATAATTTCGCCTTTAAAGGAGTATCTTTTTTTTAATTTATTGATTTAAGAAAGAGAGAAACATCGATGTGTTGTTCCACTTATTTATGCATTTTTTGGTTGATTCCCATATGCTCCCTGACTGGGGACCAAACCCACAGCCTTGGTGTACAACGTTCTAACCCAGTGAGCTACCCGGCCAGGGCAGGAATGTCTTTTTTCTTTATGGTACTATAGCTCCATGATTCACAAAGGTAACTGTAGCCACCAGTCACGTGTACCTATTTAAGTTTAAATATAAATTAATTAAAATTAAATAAATTTAAAGATTCGTTTTCTCATTCACAGTAGCCACATTTTGAATGCTCAGTCACCTGTGGCTGCCATATTGGACAGCTTAGATATGGAACATTTCTGTCATCACATAAGTTCTGTTGGACAGCACTGGCTTAGCACATTAAGCTGTTACCAGCAATTCATTGTTATTAGGTGCCTTTCTAGTGAAAGTTACTCTGAAGGGACCGGGTGAGAAATTTTGATTATGACAGGGAGAACGAGAGAAGCCAACTGGGGCCATCCGATGGCCCTGTTTTCATTTCTCAAAGGGTTTCAACTGCTTTTAGACTTTGCTTGGGATCAGCAGCTGGGATAGCCTGTGCCATCACAAAGCTGGGATCCCTGGGGGTCCTTTGAACCTAATCCAGCAGGGCCGTCAGGGACTGGATGCCCAGGAGCCACTGGAAAGCAGTGGTGCTTGGGAGGAAGGGGGTGTGGGTGGCTGCTGGTGTCAGCCTTTTTAAGGAATGTTTTATTTAGGACAGCCAGCACCTTATGAACCTAAGTATCATAAGTTGCCACCCCTTGTCATACACTTGATCATGTCTCAAGGTTACATAAATCTGATAAAAATGACCTTTTTTCTTTTTTTTCTTCTGCAGACCTGTCCCCCTTCGTTCTGTTGTTGCGATAAATAGCCAACTTGATAATATTGAAGGAAGGAAATTGTTTATTTCCTGTGATGTTCGAAGCGTTGATGAGAATACCCTGTACACAGAGGCAACAAGTAAGAGGCTGCCGCTCCCTTTATTTTGGTTTGGTTTGGTTTAGTTTGTTTGTATTTCTTGTCTTTGCTTTGGGGGATTTGTTTGGATTTTGTTATCTTGTTTGTTTGTGTTTTTCCAGGTCTTTGTTGTGGTGGTGCTGGTAGATTTTGTTTGCTTGTTTTGCTTTGGTTTTGTAAGTCACATATGCCCAGAAATGTTTGGTTCCCTGTCATTCAAAGAATAAGTTAAAGATATTCCTTATACATGCCGGGAGGGAGCTATTTGACAGTAGTTATCAAAATTACTAAGTCATGTACCCTTTGACCCATTTCCAGGAGTTAATGCCACAAGTGTAATAACATATGCAAAATTACAATGTATGTGGTTGCTCTGGGGTCCCACTAATCATGTTACTCATGCAACATTGTTTGGAATAACCAGACGTTGGCAAAACACAGATACCCGTAGATGGAGATGGGTTAAAAAGACTAGAGTTCATCCATAGACTGCAGTGTGCGTGCCACAAAAAGTGCTGTGGGATGTTGTGGTGCCACAAATAAGAATAAATAAACTCTTCATGCATGATACAGAGCTCTCATTAACATACAGGATTCAGCACAAATAATGCTCCCTTTTAATTTCAAAATCATAAGCACGTAATTCTGTAACATAACAGTATCATACTCAAGCACACCATATGACATGTTAGGTGAAATGTTCAAATTAAAACTAAATTACTACACCCATATTATTACCCTGCCAACCACACGCAGGCAGGCGTTACTTCTGCCAGACCCTGTGTACTGAATGAAAAATACAATGTGCAGTTGTTATCATGAGTGTAAAAAAAGTAAAAAGGTTCTTCTCGTTCTCTTCCCCTTTTCTCCCTCTTTCGCTTTCACCCTTTCCTTTCTGCCTGAATAATTTATTCAAAAGCCATGCAGAGTCAGGCATAGTAGGCTCAGTATGAGGGGTAGGCCAAAGGGACAGGTGGCTGCAGTGGCCCAGCACCCTGTTGGAGCCTGAGAGGAGTACAGAGGAGTAGCCCAACACAGGGTGTCAGAGCCCAAGTTGGGTAAGCAAGGCCTCTACACAGAGTGGCTTGGGTGTTGAGCCCACAGAGAGAGGGTGACGTCAGTACAGGCGGGCAGTCATGATGAGAACCAGGTTTCTTCCTGTCAGAGAAGTGGGTCCCAGGTATGGAAAGAGAGAAAATGAAAATGAACCCTGTGGCGTGGGTCAGAATTGGAGATGTTGGACATGTGTGTTTTCCCAGTCTTTTGGGAAATAATGTTGTATTGAGTAACTTTGTATATTGTCATTTTGGCAATACAAATCTTGGCATGTTACTCTCCGGTGGTTCAGGAGGGAAGAGTTCTTTGTACTAGTCTCACAGTTTTTCTGTAAGCTTGAAATTATTTCAAAATGAAAAATGAAGAAATGGGAGGGAAGAGAACATATCTGAATATATTTGTATTGCACAGACTATTTTATGAAAGTCACACACATTAATATTGGCTGCTGCTGGGAAGGAGACCAGGTAGGTTTATCATTATTTATAATTATTTTATATTAAGCTAATCTTTTTATTGGATACATAAACTGCACATATCTTCTTTCAGTATATAAGTTGTCTTTTATTTAAGAAGTATCTTTTTTATGAACAAAAGTTTTTAATGTTAATGTAGTCACATTAATTAAATTTTTTCCTTTATGGTTAATGCTTTTTGTATCTTAAGAAATTCGTTTTTTCCCCTAAGCATCAGGTGTTTTCTGAAATAATAGATGAAAGAAGCAGGAAGAAGATTAAGAATAATTTGAATACATAAATTTAAAAACTCCATTCCAGGCTGTGGCTTATACTTCCTAGCTCACCCAACCTTTCAGCATCATAAAAGGTACCAGGTGGCTCAGTTGTCATTTTACTACTTTCACTTCCTTGACTGTCTTTAATGGCAGTGATAATGAGCCACGAAGTGACCAAGTGGGAGAGGGTCTGGTTACTAGGGAAGATACTGCAGTATTGAGATAGTCAAAAGCTGATTCTCAATTTGGTTGAAGATAGAAGTTACAAATATGAATCTAAATGCCTTTCTTTGAATATATGTTTCTATTTAGAGAAGTCACATCAGGTTGAAGTGAGTTGACTTAGCTTCAGGGGTATTTTTTTTTGGTTTTTTGTTCGTTTTAGGCTTATTTATAAAGCTGGATCCTGAAAAAAATGTTTGACATGGAAGAGCTTCTGGTGAATTTCCCTCCACCTGCACAAGGCTCTCCTTCCTCCAGAAGAAAATATGGCCCCAGTCCTGTCCTGCTCGCCCACGGTTGAGCTGACCCCGCCATAGGGCAGCCTGCTAACACTGCCTTCCTGAACAGTCTGCTGAATACAACTCCAGGAATTCTATTTCTGCCTTGTAAACTTTTTAACATAGAAACATTTCCTATGAGAGCATCAGCAGTGCTTTGTGTGTCCTTAGAATAAGTGGTTTTCCTGAAATTTGAATGGGCTCCCTAAGGTGATATCTGCAAACTTGGACATGCCAGAAAACCAAAGGAAGGAACAAATGTGTGGGTGCCTATATGCATGTGTGTGTAATGTGTACACGTGTGCATTCATGACTGATAAATTACAAAGCTAACTTTGTTGTATCTTAACAAATCTCGTTTTTATCATGGTAGGAAACACACTTAGTTCCTATAAGATTAGATACCTCAATTCAGTTCTCTCGGATTCTAGGGGTTAAACCACTATGCCATTTTTAACAGAGGGTATGCAGTTGTGTCTTACCAGCAGCATAGTTTGTCATTACTGGAAGGAACCTGGATTTGTTTCCTATGTGTCTTAATCTATGCAAGCTGCCAAAACAAAGTACCACAGACTGAGTAGTTTATAAACAACTGCAACAGGAGCAACAATTATTGCTCATGTTTCTGGAGACCGGAAAGTCCAAGATCGAAACGCCAGTGTGGTCACCTTGGTGAGGGCTTGCTTTCAGGTTCATTCGTAGTGGGTACCTTCTCACTATGTCCGCATACGGGGGAAGGGATCTCCCCGGATACCCTTTTCTAAAGGCACTAATCCCATTCATGAGGGCTCCATCCTCGCTACTTAAGCGTCTCCCAAAGGACCCACCTATTAGTACCATCACATTAGACAATAGGGTTTCAACATAAGAATTTAGGGCGGGGGGTGGGGAGGGCTGGCTGGGTGGCTAAGTTGATGGGAGCACATTCCAGGCACCAAAAGGTTGTGGGTTCAATTCCCAGTCAGGGCACATACCTAAGTTGCAGGTTCAGTCCCTAGTCAGGTGCGTACCAGAGGCAACCAGTCAATGTTTCTCCTTCACATTGATGTTTCTCTCTCTCCTCTGTCTCTCCCCCCACCCCAGTCCCCAACATACCCTAACCTCTCCTTCCTTTTTCATCTTGCAAAGTGCATATCTCTCTTTCTCCTAAGCTCCAAGGGCCCTTCTTTTGCTGTAACTTGTTTCCTGAACCCATGTCTTCTGTGGCTCATTTCTTCTACCTCTGTGGCTTTCTAAATAAATTTTCTCACAAAAAAGAAAGAAAAGAAAAAGACCCCAGCAGACAGGTCACTACAGAGGTGAGGTTGGCAGTTTCTTCTTCCTGGAAATCCTGATAGAGCTTGGGGAAGTGCCGGGAAGCTGCCTGCGCACACAGCTCTGCAGTTTACACAGCTGGCAACAGCCACACTTTCTTCCCTGTCTTCCTTCTATTTAATCCTGAAATCACAGAGATGGTGGGCTCTTATGACACCTCTAACAGCTTGCTTTTCATGGACACTAGGCATGTTTAAATATGTGGAGCCTAAGCAGTGAGCCCAGCACTGCTGTCTAGTTTCATCTAACAAGCAGGAATTTAGACAGTGAAGGTACTTTAATCATTTAGTGAATCTAAACAGGTTGCAAAACTGCTAAAGCACATCAGACCTACATTCAATGCAAAGGAACCTAACTGAAAGAATGCTAAATGACCAGCTTTTCTTTCTATTAAGTGTGCTCATACCTCCACTTCTATCCACTTTCAGTTTTAATTCTCACACTAGTTTGATCATGTCCAGGGTACATTGCAAGATATGAATAAGACTGCACAAGCCCAACAGAGAGAAAAGCAGGGGTTTCTAGGAAGGTCAGAGTGGCTTCTCTGCTTTACAGCAAACTGTTCCTAAGCTTCATCAAACCCTGGCATTCTTGCCTTCATCAGGTTGTATTTTGATAAGTAAATTTAGCAAAGGGTGGCTAAAGAGTCAGAAGGAAAGCCCTGGCCAGTGTGACTCAGTGGGTTGAGTGCTGGCCTATGAACTCAAAGGTTTTGGGTTCCATTCGCAGTCAGGGCACATGCCTAGGTTGCAGGCTGGGTCCCCAGTTGGGGGTGTGCAAGAGGCAACTGTCATCCATGTTTCTCTCCATCTCTTTCTCCCTCCCTTCTGAAGCCTCTCTCTAAAAATAAATATTTTTTTAAAAGAGTCAGAAAGAAGGAGGGAAGTGCAATCAGAATTGTTGCCAGCTCCACTCAATCACTAGTTTGCTCTGTAAACCATGGAGCTATTCCTCATTACCCATATCTCCTCTGTGACAGAGGAGTAAATAACATTTTAAATGAAGGTTAGAAACTGCCCTGACAGGTGCAGCTCGGTTGGTTGGGTGTCATCCCACAAAGCAAAAGGTCACCAGTTCAGTTCCTAGTCAGGGTACATAGATTGTGGCTTCAGTCCCCAGACAGAGCATGTACAAGAGGCAACAGATTTCTCCCTCCCTTTCTTCCTCCCTCTCACTCTAAAAAATAAAATATTTTATTTAAAAAAATTAGAAGTTGTTGTTCAGTATTAAAGTATCTTTGAACTGTCAGTACAAACTAGGTAGTAACTAAATTTCTAAGCATAATAGAAAGATAGCCATATACAGAAAATACATTGTTGGAGGAATAAAAATAATGAAAGTAAGATTATCTTTTTTCTCTAATGGGAAAGCAGAATGGAACAAAAGGAAGTCGAGAAAACCTTTTTGTTCTGTGTTAAGGAAGCTCATGTCCCTCATGTTCCTATATTTCCCACCCCATTACCTTCTTGAGATCCTCACCATTTCTCTATCCCAGTGGCCAAATTACTGTTCTACGTAATAACCAGCCATCATGGAACCCTAGCCAAATATATATTTTTCAGTGCCAAGTATACAGCATTCTCTATGGTAGAGACAATAAGGCAGTCTCTCTCAAATTTAAATCACCGAAAGTAAGTCATGGATTTTATGTCTTGGGAAGGTTGAAAATTTGAGCCCTGGCAGGCATGGCTCAGTGGATTAAACATTGGCCTATGAACCAAAAGTTCACTGGTTCAATTCCCGATCCCCGAGAGGCAACCAGTTGATGTTTCACTCCCTCTTCCTCCCTCCATGTCTCTAAAAATAAATAAGTAAAATCTTAAAAAGAAAAAGAAAATTTCTTCTAATAGTATTTTTGGTCTGGCACTACTATGATAAGCTCCAAATTACAGAATTGGCTTATTCCTCCTCTTAACTGTGGATTTAAAATTAAGTGGGCTGCAGACAAAGATACTACAAGGAAGAAAAAAAACTACAGACCAAAGATCCTCAGTAAGATACTAGCAAGCTGAATCAGAAGCACATTTAAAAGATTACACATCATGACCAGGTGGGATTTATCCCAGAAATACAAGAGTAGTTTGACATGGGGAAATTAATCAATGTTATACACCACATTTATAGAACAAAGGAGCAAAACCACATACTCAATGGGGTACAGGAAAGGCACTGACAAAATCCAATACTCTTTCATGACAGAAACACTCAACATAAGAATAAAAACTTTCTTAACATAATAAAGGCATCTAGAAAACCCACAACTAATACCACACTCAAAGGAGAAAGACTAAAAGCCATCCCCCTAAAATTAGGAAAACAGATTCACTTTTACTACTACTATTCGGCATAATACTAGAAGTCCTAGACAGAGCAATTGAGCAAGAAAAATAAAAAAGACATCCAAACTGGAAAGGAAGAAGTAATTGCAGATAACGTGATTCTGTATATAGATAATGCCAAAGAATCCATCAAAAAACTAGAGCTAATAAATGAATTCAGCAAAATTTCAAGATACAAGGTTTCTTTCTTCTCTCTTTTCTCTCCTTCCCCCTCATCATTCACTTTGAGGAAACCCAAGTGAAGAGCGTCCCTATGGAGAGGTCCAAGAGTTGAAGAACTGAAGTTTCCAACCCTAGTCTAGTCTTCGGAGAATGCAGCCCCAGCCACCAGCTTGACTGCAACTTCGTGAGAGATCCTGACCAAAACCACCCAGTTAACGTACTCCCAGATTCTTGCCCCTCAGAAATGGTGTTGCTGAAATTTGAGGTAATGTAGGAATAAACAACTAATGAAGAAGATTAGGTAATTCAAATGAGGTTAGCCAGGATGATTACAACCTACATAATCCTACAGTGGGGGATGAGGGGGCGGAGGATGTACTTGATGATTTTTATGTTGTAGGTTTGAAAGCCTAATTATTAGACTGAGGAATGATTCAGTTTTCCTCAGTGTACACTGTATTTATTTGTGATAAAAGCCTGGGAGTGCTGTTGAAACAGAGCCTTCAGGGGTTAAAAACTGGCAACAAATAAATCATAGCATGGAAGACCAAAGATTCATGATATTTTTTAAAATAAAATAAGCCAGGATTGAGTTTTTTAAATTTTATTTCTTAAGAGACAATTTACTGTAATAGAAATCTCAACATTTAGTTACTAAGTACACAAATTTTTACAAAGCTCCTATTAAAAATATAGCATATGTATATTTTGAAGTTTCATGGGTTCTAATTCAAAATAAAATATGGACATGTTAGTAAAGAAAGTACTAACAAAGTACTTTGTCAAGTACAAAATTAACACTGAAAAATCAAAAAGCACTTTAAGCAAGTTTTTAAAATGAAAGAAACAGCTATAAAATTTCAAAGTGGTTGAGTCTGTGGAAGTGGAAATGGAGTAGGGTAGAACTGTTTTTTTATAATAAAAAACAGTTAATTGAGCCTTCCACAAGGCTTGGTTCTAAGCTCTGTGCAAGAAATTACTTTGATAAAATAAAAACTGAATTTTTAAAAAATGTTCTTGGATCACAACTATTACAGTCAAAGGATCCTGATTTTTTATTTTTTATTTTTTATTTATTTTTTAGAGAGAGAGGAAGGAAGGGAGAAAGAGAGGGAGAGAAACATCAATGTGGGAGATAAACATCGATCAGTTGCTTCTCACACATCCCCCAGTCAGAGGGCTGGCCCACAACCCAGGCATGTGCCATGATGGAGAATTGAACCAGCGACCTTTCAGTTTGTGGGATGATACCCAACCCACTGAACCACACCGGTCAGGGCAAAACTGAATTTTTAAAAATAGTGAATACCTCACAGGGATGTGGGCCATGAAAGAGGAAGCCCACATACAACACTTAGTGCAGTGCAGAGGAGGTGTGCAGTCAATATGTGACATATCCCCAGGAAGAGAGAGAAACGATCTGACTAGGACACCCTTGCCCTAACTGAGAAGACAAAACTCGCTGAAACTTGGCTTCTGTTGACTAGGACTGGACTCTGCTCATCTAAGGAGGCACATAAACCATGATTACAGCACCTGGCTGGTAGAAGAGCTTGGTAGCTATAGCCCTTCCTCTGGTAGTTCCTCATCTGCCCAGGCTGCCTCAAGAGGGCAGTGCTGTGACAGCCCATGATCTGTCACAGTGAAAGGAAGTCGGAGCTACATGCGCTGGGTTCAAGTCCTGTCTGTTCAGTCCTGACTTTGGGCGAGTTAGGTAGGCTCTGGGTGCCCCCATTTCCTCATTTGTGAAATGGAGGTAATATTAGCCCTTATTTCCTAGGACTGCCATGGGAGTTAAACGAGTCAATGAATGTAAAAATGCATATTTTCTGTAATTGTCACTCTTCTCTTTGCTCACATTGGTTGGGAGTTGTGTCAGCACACTTTTGAGCCCTCAAGACACAGAAATGTGTTAAGGGTTTGGAGCCTATGTATTAAATAAACATAGCTATGGTCAAGGAACTCATAAGTGAATAGGACATAAGCTCAACATAGAATCAACAGAGAAGTGCCTGGTGAGTTATTACAGGAAACATTTTTCCAGGAAAAGTAGCCAGTTCTGGTTTATGTATCACCCACCTTTCTGTCTCCGGTAGTGGAACCTTGTCGAGCCTGCAGAGGGACAGGTAGAGCTAAATCACACTCTTTCTACCTCTTCACACACCCGTCCCCCTTAACTACCCATCTATGGGACCTAGAGAGTCAGTATGGAGGAAGGAAATTATTTGCATAGGATCCTGGGGTCTTTCAAAAACTCAGAGTTTTAGAATCTTGTCTGGAAGTCCCCAGGTAGGGATGGGTGGCGGTGCAGTGGGAGGGAGGAGGGCAGATAGAGCAGGAACAGCCAGCAAGAGTAGGAAGGGGGAGGGCTTTGTGAAGGCAGGGCATGAGTTGGCCAGACTCCAAAATTGGCCCCTTTCAGCCTTTTGCATGATGCAGTCTGCATGCCCAGGGTGGTCATGTGTGTGACCACAGCTAAAGAGCTGTGTCTGCAGAGCACTGCAGCAGTGGGAACCCAGGCCCACCGCATAGGAGCACCCAGAGGTGAGCCTCACTCTTGGGAGAGGGACTTTCTCTTCTGGCCCCATCTGCCAGAAAGTAGTGGTGGCTCTCACCATGGAACCAAGAATGTACCTGTGTGGCCGCAGTAACTGGGGAAGAAAGACAACGGGGTCAGTGGGGAACATGTCTCAGCTGTCACAGTGAACTAAGGGTCCTCTGCAGATAGCAGAAGACCAGCCACAGAGATGGGGTCCCTCACCCTTCCCCCCTGCTGATTTCCATGTTGGGAATGGGGAGTGCCCTCGGAGTCCTAGGTGGCTCCTGGCTTCTTGAACTTCCCGCAGGAGCACAGGAGGAACAACCCCGGGGCAGGATGAGATACGACTCACCCGCCACCTACACGGGGTTGGCTTTTGCAGCTCACCTGTCAGACTTGGGGCATGTTCTTTAGACCAGTATTCATGCTCCGAATGGGTGCATACAATGACAGGTGGCATTAGTGAAAATGAGTGTCCCGGCTGACTCCTCCTGTAACAGTGAAAGGCTCCCGCTCTCTGACTCAATCTTGATTCTAGCCTGTGGTTGTTCCCTTGCCTTCATGCTAATAGCTCCTGATATAAATATGCTAATAATCAGAGGAATTCTGCTTGAGGCTTGAGTTGCAAGAACAGCCCTTGCCAGGTGATGACTCTCCCAAGGAGGTGGGGAAATATGTACGAAATAATGATTGTTTATCAAAGATTTGCAGGAGCCTGAAGACAAGTCTCAGCTCAGCAGGGGTCGACAGACCAGGGAACAAAGAGATTTAGAGATTTTGAGCTCTTCCTTGGATGCCTGCTGGCGCCTAAATGTCACATACCTCTTGCCCCACCCAGTCTCCCTTCCCTTGACCCAAAAGAGGCCTGAATTCTGGGCTCTCTTAAGATGGATTTGGGGAAGCCCTAAGGCTCCCCATCTTCTCAAGCTGGTGCCTTCTTGATCAATAAGCCTTCCCTTACTCCAAACTCTGATGATTTGAATACTGCCCTTTGAAGCGTAGGGCACAGGGACCTTGAACCAGTTAACACTCCTGAGAACATGTGGCCAGCCTTGAGCTGTGGCAGCTCACTCACCACCTCCTACAGCCCTTCCCTGCCCTCTACCCTGTGCTTCCAGAACATAACATGGCCATCTAGCCAAGTGTGGAAGGGGAGCGGGAAGGAAGAGGGCCAAGAGCTGAGGACTGTCTACCTCCAGGACGCAACGACTTATGCTGACCTTAGAGAATCTTCTAAACGAACAGACGATCAGGCAAACAGGCGAGTGATGGATCCGGAAGCAAGCCTCTGCCCTCCTCAGCCAGCGGCATCTTCAGTTGCCGTAGGGGAGACGCGGCATTTAAGGTGACATGCAGAGGCTGGTTATGATAAGGCTGCATCCTTTTATGAGTGAAACGAAGATGAATTCACCCATAAGGCTTCTCTAGAGCAGTTCACACCAACTGCAGTACAAGTATTACGAAAATGTAATAGCTGTTACTTACAATGACAATTTTCCAGGCATTGTGTAAGCATATTTGCCTTACCTCCTTAACTTTTTGGATACTATTGATGGCCTTATTTTATAGGTGAGCAAACTATGTGAGGTTAAGCAAATTTCCCCAAATCACACAGGTACCCTATGAAGCAGATACACTGATTATTCACATTTTACAGATGAAGAAGCTGAGACAAATCTGGGATTTGTGTCTGGGTCCTTCTGACTCCAGATCCCAAGCTGCCAAAACCAGGATTTCCTGTCTGCCTGAGATTACAAGCCCGGGCACAGAGGTGTATAGAAGTCTGATGGAGTAAGTGCCATGCCACAGAGAGGGGTCATGGAGAAGGCAGAGGAGGAACAGGCTCATTTCCTTTGTCACTGAATTTTCTTTTTCAGGTGGATATGAAAGCTTACTGAAAGGGCAGAGTTGTGACTGTTGGGTATGAGTGATATATTTCAAGGTGAAAATTGAGTGATCATTTGTACAGTCCACGTTAAGATCACTTAGATGAAATGATCACATTTATATAATTAAGATAACTTAGATGAAATGATCACGTTGCCTGTGTAACAGTCTTTTAACAATGGCTTTCTTGAAAGACGAGGCATTTACGATGCTGCAAATCAGGCAGAGTATTTTAAGAGTGGGCTGTGTGATCATGCCTGGCCCTCCTTTTCCGCGCTCCGTGGGGTACTTGGTCAGGTAGGTCACAGAGACTTCATCTGGAGGTGAGGGACCATCGAGCGCTGCTGACAGAGTTGGGGAGCCTTGGTCTCGTTCAGAATATTTACTTGTACTGGTTACTCACCCAGCATTTCTGAGTAGACATTGTTTTGGGAGGGGGTACAATCTTAGATTGTTACAAGCATACAAACAAAAATAATAGGCCTGAAAAATTGATATTTTATTACCTTATTAAGGAATGAAAAAATGTAATGCTTTGACAATCTTCTGTGTCCCAAATCTATCCTCAGAGTCGCTGAATTTTTTTAACTATCTATTTCATAAAGAAAAATACCCTGATCAAGAAATTGATAAATTTTTTTTAAGATTTTATTTATTTATTTTTAGAGATGGGAGGGAGGTGGAAAGAGAGGGAGAGAAACATCAATGTGTGGTTGCCTCTCATACCCCCCAGTGGGGACCTGGCCCGCAACCCAGGCATGTGCCCTAGACTAGGATGCGAACCAGTGACCCTTTGGTTCTCAGGCCGACACTCAATCCACTGAGCCACACCAGCCAGGCCAAAAGTTTTAATAATAAGGAAAATTTTGATAGTGGTGTATCGTTAGTGTCCGTTTTAGGATCAGAAAGAAAACCAACCTCTAAAACAATAATAATAATTTTGTATGTGTAAAGGTGGATGTTATAGACTGTAGCCAATTGTCTCTTAATTGTATATTAGCCAAATCAGGAATACAAACATAACAAATATTTTAAGAAAGGAGACAATACTTGGGCTGTTGATTCCCTCTGAAGTAACTTACTGTTACTTCACCACTGCAGGTGACAAAAGGCAAAGTACTGGCAACAAGATTCAGGAATAATATCCACCCTGCTCAGATCTAAAACATGAAAAAAAATGCTTCCAAAAAGTCACCCAAGTCTCAGTCCTTTAGTGACATGCCCGCGAACTTCCTCAAGTTCCTGAAGGACTCGGGACAAACAACTGTGACCTCCAGTACTTCAAGGGCACATAGCAGAGAATGTTGCTTTTACTCCTCTTCTTTTATTTTGCCTCCATTTCATCCCTTCTCTCCCCAAACATGACCTCCTCACTGGGACTTGCCTCCTCAGCCGCCCCTCCCCCTCATGACTGACCTCTTTATTTCTATTCATCTCTGGGGCAGGCACTGCTGGGCTATTGCTACAATACAGTCATGGCCATCAGTTGTTTTTGTCTGCCCATGATCCCTTCCTCCCATCTTCTGATAACAGAACTATGCCGATGGCCCTTTCAGGTTTCATGTGATTCTAGTGGGGGAGGGGGACTGCCAGTCACACCCGGGCACTGAGGCGGGCACTGGACCAGTCTTCATCCGTCAATCATAGCTCCTCATCCCCTTGACCACAGACACTGGTCCAAGGTGGAGGCACATACCTAAGTAATTAGAGTCTTTCCCTGGGATTGTTCATGTGGATGAGAGGTGAGGGAAGTGAATGGATTGAGGTATATTTTAGAAATATAACCAATGAGGCTTGATTGTGTAGAAGGAATCAAACCTGATACCAGAGATGAAATGCTAATTGCCCTGACTTATGATGTAAATGCTTCTCTCCCACCTCTGTAAGCCCTTTTCACGCCAATTGCCCTGACTTATGATGTAAATGCTTCTCTTTCACCTCTGTAAACCCTTTTCCGCCAAATCTATACCACGCCTCCCAAGACTCTTACCCCACTTAGCCCAGCATAAAAGGAATGCGGGGCTATTGTTCTGGGCTCAGAATTTGGAGTTTGGCTCCTCTGGGCCCGTGCACGTAAGTAAAGATCGTTCTCCTAACCCCTCAGTGTCTGGTCGTTTCATTTTTCCGTAACAATTGAACTTGAGTTTCCTTCTCTATAAGATGAGGAACTTGGACCAAAGGATCTTGGAATGACGTCCAGACCCAGTCTGAGGGTTCTGTGGGGCTTCACCTATGGAGAAATCGGACTGGTCCAGCTACGTCCTTTCAGAGAGGGAGTACCTGGCAAAAGTATCCATTCAGGGAAATTTCACTTCCCTAATCTCAGGCTGAAGGCTGTCCCCTTCTCCTTATCAAAACCTACTTTCAGGTTCCCACTTTAAGAAGCAACATAATGAAAAACTGCTTACACTGTGACCCTTTGAGGGAATAGTTACACTTTAAAAAAGAAGCAAAACTTTATGATGCGTAATGCATGGTAATAACTCTCAATATCACAATTTGTAAACAGGTATGTGTGCATGTGTGGTATTTATGTGAGTCAGTGTGAGTGAGCATGTATATGTGTGAATAGGTGTCCTCGTGCCAGGCTTGTACGTGCACATCCATCTGTGTCTCCATGTGTACAAGTGTGTGCCTGTATCTGTGTATTTATGAGAATATGTGAGCACACCTGTGTGTACACTGCCTATACATGTATATGAGTATGCATGCATATGTATGAGCATATAGATAAGTGCACATAAAACCATGTGTGTGTCATGCATATGCGTGTGTGTTTCTCAGTATACATGTCCACATCTGGGTGTGTGATAGTGCAGTGTGTATGTGAGTGTGATAGTGCAGTGTGCATGTAAATATGACTGTGTGTGGCCATGCTTAGTATGTTTGTGAAGGCATGCCTCGTACATGCCTGTGTGTGCATGTGTACACCCATGCGTGCATTAAAAGAGCCAGGTGACTCTGGAGCCACAGCTGCCAGGAGTGGGGACAGGGAGTAAGCACTGGGGTGGGCCCTGGCTGGGTGACTCTGTTGGTTAGACGGTCACCCCGATACACCAAGGTTGCCAATTCAGTCCCTCATCAGGGCACATACAATAATCACTGGTGCGACAAAAAAAATCATTGTCTTTCTCTAAAATCAATAAATTTTTTAAAAGAATTTTTTAAAAATAAAAGTTGATCTGAAAAAAAGCATTGGGGCCCCGGCTGGTGTGGCTCAGTGGGCTGAGCGCCGGCCTGCCAACTGAAGGGTCCCAGGTTCGATTCCCAGTCAAGGGACATGCCTGGGTTGCGGGCCATGTTCCTGGCTGGGGGTATGTGAGAGGCCACCAACCAATGTTTCTCTCTCTTTCTTCCTCCCTTCCCCTCTTGCTAAAAAATAAATAAAATCTTTAAAAAAAAAAAAAAGCACTGGGGGGTCCACAGTGTCCAGGAGCCAGGCCAGCTCAGACTAACGGAGGACACCAGGGAGGGGCAGGATTTTCTCTGCACTGACAGTCTCTACGCTGGAGCAGCTACAGCATTGTTCTTTGCTGGCAAGGCCACCAAGGCACAGTGGCAATGCCATGTGCCCAGTCCCCAGCCATAGACACGAGACCTTCCCCTCAAAGGAGACCACATCTCCCAATCTTCCCACCCCGCTGAAGGCCAGGAGCCACAGCCTCAGGAAGAAAGGGCCCTCCCAGTGGGTTCTTTCTCTTCTGCACAGAGCCCAAGGCAGAGCCCCAGAGCCAGATACCCCTGAACAGCTCGGCTTCCAGGAATGAATCCATGGTCAGGCGGTTTAATAGGAAACTTTTTTAAAAGATTTTATTTATTTATTTATTTATTTATTTATTTATTTTTAGAGAGAGGGGAAGGGATGGAGAAAGAGAGGGAGAGAAACATCGATATGAGAGAGAAACATCAACTGGCTGCATCTCCAAATCTTAATCTTGCCAGGGCCCTCAAAGAATGGAATGTCCACATTGCCCCTGCATTCCCCAGAGGTATGAAGATAGAGTCCTATCAGCCCCCAGGAGGAAGAACCGGTTTTTCAGATGCTAACCTTTCTGGCCTGTGTTTGGGGCTCCGTAACTCTTGCTTCATCATCTTGCAAAAGATAAGAAGAATTTGGAGAAAAACAAGTGGCCTCCCCCACACCACTAAGTGGAGGTCCGAGAACTGGCTGGGGAGACAGGAAGTGGAGAAGGGTAGCTATAGGGGGGCTAGCAAGGAAAGCTGCCCCCCAAAGGAGCGGGTTCCTAGCTTGGGTGCTGGAGTTGGGAGAGCCCTGGGTGGCTCCTCTGTGAGGGACAGGGTTCTGGCTCCTCCAGGAGCCACTTGGGTGCTGAATTACCCAAGGAGCACCTACCTCCACCTGCTCCCAAGGCCTGGTGGTGCCTCCTTCCTCCTTTGGCCTGATGAGGACTTGCCTTTGCAGGTCCTCACCACACCCTAGCCTCTCCTGTGACTCATCAGCAGGAGTGATGCCCCATCAGGGCCACAGAACGTGGCTCAGTGCCATCTGATTATCCTGTGTGGACACACGCTCCACCCCCAAGATGCCCCCGGCCCTGAGGAGAAGGGACCGGAGCTCCAGGCACCCAGCAGCAGCTGGTCACCATCACCGTACTTGAAGGGTTCATGAGCTTTGCCCCCGAGCTGGTTTAACAGCTAGTGACACCCTTGTTTCAGAGTTTGCAGGAGAAAAGGAGCTCGGCATATCATGGGGCAGGTGTTAGTCATTTAATATGCTTTTAAAAGGAATGTGACCTTCCTTTGTACCCCACACTGGTAAAGCAAGTGTGCCAGTGGCACCATGTGGCCTTCCCATGGGTTTGGAGAAACCACCACTTAAATGATTGTCTGGGTTCGAGGAGAAGGGGCTTTCAGCCTGGCTAGGGCCTGTGAGCCCCGCCCTGAGTGCATGCGCGCATGCGTATGCGCACACGCGCGCGCGCACACACACACCCCCCCCTTCAGGATTTGTCACTTTCTGAGGTTACAGGTCCTGCCTCTGCCTCTTAGGGGTTCACAAATAGGAACTCAGTTCCAGCTGAGCTGTGGTACGGGCTCTTCCATCTCTGGGGGCAGGGCAGGTTTCCCTCAGTCCTGGCACATTCTCTGTCCCTGTATGAACCCCCCTCCATCGGCCCAGTGACCACACCAGGCAGTGGCATGTGGAGCCAGCACCTGCTCATCAGCTCCCTGCTCCCTCTGCACGCAGCCACAGCCCTACCCTCCTAGGTGGGCACCCCACCAGTCCAGCCACCCAGGGCCCCTCTGGGCAGAGCACTTAGCAACCACATTTTGTACCTCCGTGCTGTGCCCCAGGCTTGGCGAAGACAGCCTTTCCCCTGTGTCGGTTATAGTCTGAGGCTCAGTGTCTGCCCTTCCCCAAGCGTCCCCATTAACGCTTCCCATCTGTGACCAAGGCCCAAAACCTTAGAAACTGGATGAAGGAAAAACCCTGAGGCAGCGTACTGGCACTTGATTCATCGGCTTCAACACGTGAGCGTTGTTTTCCTTTCCAAAGGGCCCACTGTGGGCACTGAGGTTATAAACTGAATCTCAGGAAGGTCCCTCCCAGAGGGAACCAGGGAAAGACAGCCGATCTGGGAGCAGAGAGACTAGATCTGGGCGGACAAGCAATAGACTCAGGAAGAGTGCTGGGAGGGAAGGGCCCAGTAATGGGCTCAGAACCACGTGGCACAATCAGCAGCCTGCAGGACAAGATCCAGTCGGAGATGTTTGCCTTGGTTCTTGCGATATTTTTTATAAAGCTGATGCAACATCTGAAAGTTAGAAGGTTCACATAGAAGTCTGGATTTGTGCTGGCTTCTCTTGAGAAATTAGAGAAGCTGGCACTGGGCCTGCCCTCCGTCATGGCAGCTCCTGAGCGAGGCCAAGCCAGGGCCGCCTGCTCTGTGGGCCCCCAGCCTGCCCCTCTCTGTTGTACAGAACCGCCCCCTGCCTCGCCTGAACTCTGACCCTTGGCTCATAATATCAAGAAACCAAGTTTCCCTGAGGGCAAGGGCAGCCTGAGCAGAGTCTAAAAAGGTCAGCCACGGGCTGAAAGGAAATTGGGCAACCTGGGAGCCCTCCGGCAATCACCCTGGGCGAGCCAGTCTTCAGGAGGGATTAAGTTCACTAAATAGCAATAACTTCTAGAGAGGGCCACTGTGGAAGTTCCTTCCAAATGGGGGCCACCCCAACAGAACCACTTTGAAGTGCTGGGAATCCCACCATCACAGCAGGGAGCCCAGCCCACCTCAGGGGAGCTCCACCACATGTTCGGAACGATCTGAGAAGACCAAGTGCTGCAGCATAGTCAGCCTTGGGGGGCAAGGAAACGCCAAGGAAAGAAGTGGGCGTGACTTTAGATTTGGGAGCCTGATAAAAGGAAGAAAGGGTCTGGGACCAAGAAGTGATCGCTGAACCTACCAAGGCGTTGGTTGCTCCTGTTGCTTCTCTCCATGCCAACCAAAGAAGCTTCTAGTTCAGTGGTGTGCCACAGCCGGTGCCTACTGGCCTGCAGGGGCGGATCATGCACATTTCTTCCCAACATCACAGTGAGGGTCAGGGGCCTCACAGTGAGGGTCAGGGGCCTCACAGTGGTAGCTGGAAATTAGCTGCTCTGGGAATATCTACACCACAGAAATCGGCAGATGCTACCAATTAGAGCTTCCTCCCTGCCAAGAGCCAGTTGTTAATCATTTACCAGCACATCACTGCAGGTTCTCCTGTGTACCACCTGGCAGATCAGATCCAGGACAAGCTTCTGGAGGCGGGTAATATCTCAGCAAGACAAGCCCCCAAACTCAATATTGCCTCACGGGTCCCAGACTGGAAACGGACTAAGCAGGCAGTAAGACTGGCCGTCCCTCTTTTCTAATTGCGTCTCCAGAGAGTCCATTTCTGGGGAGACACTTTCTTTTCTCGGACCTTGTTTTCTTTGATCTCCCTAAGCCGAGGTCACAGAAGGCGAAAGGCTGGGGCCAAAGCCGATGTGACAGAACCTGCCCAAGGCACCAGCCAAGCGCCTCCCCATCTTTCTGGATAGCTGATCTCCCGGACCACATCTAGAAGGGCTCACTGTTGCAGGAAGAACCCACAAGACCAGAAAGGGGAAAAGGAGTGCTTTCTCTACAGTTTTAATGTTTCTTTTTCAAGATGGCCTTCGCCGGCCTCCTCCATTCTGCTCCAGCTACCCAAATTCAGGGCCTCACCCATGGCTTTGCCATCACCATCAATGTTCTCCTCAGATATACATTTTTTCTAATTACCTTCAATTGGCCACACTCTCGAACACATTATGTCTGCCCCTAAATATCACAGATCTGGCCAGATCCTCATTTCTCTTCCTTTCTCTCTCTTGGACGCTCTTCCCTCCCAGCTGGAGACGACCGTTGATCATCCCAGCCACTGGTCAGCTCCTTCAGTCCCCCGTGTTCCCCTAGACTATGGCATCCAGCCAAACCTTGGTAATCATCAACTCAAGGAAAATAAGAGCTACACAAGAAAGAAAATATAACTATAATATGTCCTAAGGCCCAGAGCAAAAGGTACATAATTATAATGTCAATATTTCAAAGTCAATTTAACCAAAATTTGTGAAACAACTAAAGTGGGAGGGTATCTGTAAGAAAAATTCTCGGTGTTGCTCCTTCACTGTCCACACAATACTTCAATGCTTCTGACACCAGACGTGGGGGTTATTCCTCCGCGCCAAGTAATTCTCTGTGATACCCGCTGGATGGATGCCCTACAATTTAATTCCGACACTAACCAGAGTTAGTGCAGACCCCGCAGGTTAAGAGCTCAGTCCCACGACACTGCCCCTCATTTCAGATGTCAATGAAAAGCAGTAGGTCCACAGGTCACCCCCAGCTTCTGTCTGCCTTGGCTACAAATCGGAGTTTTCCACCACCCGCCTCCTCGGGTTCAGTCATTTGCGAGAACAGCTCACAGATCTCAGGGAAACACTTACATATGTTTACCAGTTTATTATATAATAAAGGTTACCATAAAGGACGCGGATGGACATGCAGATGAAGAGCTACATTGGCCATGGTGTGGGAGGGTCCCAAGCACAGGTGCTTCTGTCTCCAAGGAGCTGGGGTTTGCCAACCTGGAAGCTCTGCAAACTCCTTCCTTTTGGGGTTTTGTGGAGGCTTCATCACAGAGGCATGATCAATTATTAACTCAATCTCCAGTCCCTCTCCCCTCCCTGAAGGATGGGAAGTGCAACTAAAAATTCTAAGTGCCCTATCACAGCATGGTCTTTCCGATGATCAGGGCATCCAGGAGCCCCCCTCCCCCCAAGTCCTTGCATTAGAACAAAAGACACTGCTATCACCCAGGAAATTCTAAGCAATTTAGGAGTTCTGTGCCCGGAACAAGGGGGTAAAGACCAATATATTTTCTATTACTTCACAGAAGGTGTTACTCCTCTAGTCAGGCAACAAGAGATGGAGATCCCACTGGGATGTACGATCTGCAAAGAAAGTCTGGCCGTGAAGGGTGATAACCCAGCTCCCACGTGTCTCTGAGGTAATGAAGCAAGAATTTCCTTTCCCAAGTACAGCTAGTGACTCGTGGGAGAATAGCCCTTGCATCCCTCCTGGGCAACCTTTCTAGGATCAGCTCCCAGGCTTTCGGGGCCCCTGGGGAGATTTCACTCTCCTGCTTTCCTCAGGCTCCTCGTCTCCTCCTTGGGTCTCAACTTGCAAGTGAGGAACCACGGCAGAGGGAATGAAGAAATCCCCAGTGCCCTGGAGGCCCGGGCACGCCAGACGGGCGCAGGCGCCAGCTCTGTTGCACAGGAATGAAGATGTGCCCTTGACACATCTCCCTGCTTATCTAGAGATCCTTGACCTTCTGCTTTGTATGAAACTCTGTTTTTAAGTGTTTATAGCTAATTCACATATTTTTGGTTGAATCCAGGACCTGACTCAATCAAAAAACTGGTTCCTCCAGTCCTTGAGGAAGTCATTCAAAGCTTCCTAAGAGGTGAGGAAAATATTTACATTCTAGTCTTCTAGTGCAGCCAAATCCAGAGGGTGGGAAAAAACTTTGAAATTTCCACATTAAATTAGTTTGATCTTTCAGGACCTGCCAAAAAGGTCATCACCATTATTATTTTTATAATTCTACATTTGCACAGTTCTGACCTTTAGAATATGCTTTATTCTAGTGAACCAGAAACTGGGACTTTTACTTGAAAACTGGCAATTTTACCTCAAAAGGAGAAACGCCACCAAAAAGGTTCACAACCTTGCAGATGCTGGCTGAGCACTGCCCACCCCCCCACCGCAACACAAATCTACCTTTATTCAGGCTTAGCAGTGACAGTTTCCACTGCCCCCTCCCTGCTCCCCACCTCACCCCCAGCGCTTTCTGCTGCCACCATGCCCTCGCTGGAGTTCCCCATGCGCCAGAGTGCCCTCGCCAGGCTGCTTCCTCCCACACGATTTTCCGTCCTCCCCTCCAGGTCCTTCCCCTCCTCGCCTATCCCTGCTGGGGACCAGCAGCTAGGGGCTTCCCTGTGCTACCCCCTGCTGGGGATAAAAGAAGGGGGTGGCTATGGGCTCTGTGTTGGTTTTCTTAGTCCCAGAATGATAACAAAGGCTTCAGAGCATACACCAACATACACAGACATGCCACCAACACCCTACATTCAAGAAACAACCCTCCTTTATCTTTCTGGGAATTCTCTTCGGTTCTCCCCCCAAAACTCCAAGGCAGCTCTCCAAGCCTCCAGGTACTCTATACTATTTCTCTCTGCACTTTTTTTTTTTTTTTTTGCTTCTTTAACAAATACTTCTTTCTGAACTCAAGCCAGCCCTGCTGTGCATTCTGTCCCTCCCCAAGCAGCATCTGCTCCTCCCCAAGCCCTGGGTGGGGCTAAGGCCCCAAGTACCTATGGGCGTTTCTCAAACCAACCTGTTGTTATCTGATCACCTGCAGTGGAAGGTTGCTGATGAAGGCTTTGTGACGGAAAGGAGAGGGGCCTGAGAGCTGGCTGCAGCGGCCCCAAGGTGCAGCTGAAAAGCGCTCTCACCTGCCAGCAGCCCTGCCGGCCGGATCCCCGTGCTCAGCCATGATAAGAAGGGGCCTCCGAGGGGCGGCAAGGCTCAGCCACCACAGAGCCCTTCCTGGCGGCCCCCGCATCCAGCGCAGACTCAGCCCCACCTCAGCGTTTGGGTCCTCCACGGACTCCCTGGTGAGTTCCCAGCTCAGCCAGATGGACAGCCCTTCTCCTGGGCGCCCAGGGAGCACCCCGAATCTCCTCTTCCTAGACTGTGGCCAGGGCAGGTGGGCAGGTGTTGGGGAGCTATTTGATTTGGCAAAGGGAAGGTGCTCTTGGGATACCAAGTAGCCTAGATCCAAAACTAAGCCCACCAGGACACTCGTCCTGGTCTGAATTGTGTGTGGCCACCCAGTGAATCGCTCTCCTACTGCTGCAGCTGAGCGGGGGTATTCCCAGAGAGGGGACCCTGTGTGTGATCTGCGCAAGCCCCCGGCTTACTGCTCACAGCTGTGGTTGGTGCATGAGCACGTGATGCCATAGGGGACCCCTAGTCCCACAGGTTGTACCAGGTCTCTCCGGGCACTGAAAACATTTTAAAGGAGCCACCCTGCCGGGGCAGGCCCACAGCTCTGGACAGAGCTGGAGCAGTCGCTGAGGTGAGAGGAGGTAATCAGGGTCCTCACCGACTGTGCTTGGCCGCTAGGGGAGATAGTCTCTCAGAAAGGGCTCTAGTTTAACCGTCAGCTCTCACATTCACAAGCTTGGCAGCCTTAGCCATGTTTCCTCAGTTTCCCCATCTCTACAGTGCGGTTCATACTGGCAATTCACAGCCTCCAAGAACAGCTTACCGGCTTTAAAACAGGATGATTGTAAATGCACAAACCACACGCAGCACGCCCCTAATTGTCGGCCCGATTCCTTTTCTTCCCTTACTCTGCGCTGTAGGGTCTCCTTGCCCAGCCACCCAAAGCCTCTGCAAGGAAGATGGGCCACTGGTGGAAGGGGCTAAGGGGCCCCACAGTGCAGGGGCACCCTAGTTTAGTCTCCCTGGTTTTTCTCACCCAGGTCTCAAGATTCTGCCCAGAGAAGACAGATTTAAAAGATTATGCCCTTCCCAATGCCAGCTGGTGTCCAGACATGATAAGCCTGTACCAGGAATATCTGGAGAAGACGAAGACCGATGGCTGGATCAAACTGCCCTCCTTCAAGTCCAACAGAGATCACATCCAGGGGCTCAAGCTCCCGTCTGGGTTAGCAGTTGCCTCAGGTAAGGCCTGGCCTGAGAGTGTTCGTCAGCACAGCTGGCCCAGCCCACCGGCGTCGGCTCAGCCAGCCTCTTTCCCTGTGCTCAAAGAGGCTGGGGAAGGAAACTCACAAGCTCCCATCTCTCAGCCAGAAGCTCTTGCCGCTCACTCCGCCCCTCACGCTGCAGCCCCAGCCAGGTGCATAAGAGTATCCTCTGGTTCTCTGGGTCCCCTCCTCCCCTCTGAAAAGAGCTCACCCTAGAGGCCGCAACGGAGAACTGCAGGTTCAGCCCTCCACCCTTTGGCCCCATCCTAAATCCTCCTCCGCCAACCCAAAAGGCTTTGAGGCCCCCTCCCCCACTGCAGGCCTGGCCCACCATCCATGCTTTGCTAGGACCAGACTGGCTTTCCTGAATTACCCATCCATCAGATAGACGGAGCTGTCCACCTCCATCTTTCTGCGTGTACGTGTGCACGTGCCTGGGTGCGTGTGTGCGTGAACGTGTGTGTGTGTTCTTGTCTTTTTCATTCATGTTGGGTTTTTTCCTGCCCAGTAACGAATGAGTTTATTACTACCCTTGGGTTTATGGCACAAAGCGGGGGCACCAAAATAATTTTTAAAAGAAGTTGGTACCCATCCAAAAAGGATATAGTTGTAGTGGTCTTGGGGGGAAAAGTCAGAATTTTGGTAAGCTTTTCTGTACTTACTTTGCTGTTTAGTATTGTTATTTTGAATTACTATACATGAATTACATGAGTTGCACTTTTTTAATTTTCCGTGTTTAGAGTCTGTTAAAGTCTTGACCTGTCCCTGATCCTATGCCCACCCTTAGCCACGGAACTTCCTGAGTGTTTCTCCCTCCAGACCAAGGGGTCCCTGGGGACATGGCTGTGCCTCTGGTCCCTGATTGAAGACTCCCTGAGTGTGGAGCCTGGGTGTCCTCTGGTTCTCTGCTTAACCCTGTGCCTGACTCAGGCCTCGACCCCATGGTGCTGAATTGACTGGCACTCCACCCTGCGCCAACCCCTTGCCCTCGTGCACTCCCTTCCCCAGCTGCTATGCTGCCCATCTCTCCCCAGACAACAGTGACTGGCGCATCTTCACCAGGTGCATCGCGGTGGAAGGACGAGGCTACGAGTATGTCATCTTTTTTCACCCATCCAAGAAGAAGTCCGTCTGCCTTTTCCAGCCAGGCCCCTACTTGGAGGGGGCCCCAGGGTAAGACTGCAGACAGGGCTGAGGGGGACACCCTTGGCTGCGTCCTAGGCGTGGCCCAGCCGTTGGGTCGGGTACACACCAGGCCTGGGGACTGTACCTCTCCCCAAGGAGCTGGGCAGGGGGCACACTGGGCTGGAAGGACATTCGGGTCATTTAGTCCAGTCTCATTGTGCAAATAAGGGAGCACCTCCTTACCAAGTGTGGGAATTTTCCAGTAAGAAGGGGGTTCAGAGGCCACTTTGAGAGGGGTGTGGTGAACTTGGAAGAGAACAAGATCTGGAATGAGGATCTAGGCCTCTAGTCCTGCTCTGCCGCTGCTGGCCTTGGAACCCCAAGCAAGTAATTTAACCTCTGGCTTTCAGTCTCCTTACCCAAAACCTGGGGCAATAATATCTACCTACCGGAGTGGTTGATAGGTATAATATCATGGGCCTATGTGCTCATCAACCATAAAGCACAATATAGTGAACGCACACCATCTATCCACACTTCACGTTTTACCCATGGGCAAACTGAGGCATGCAGAGGGAAGGTGACTTGCCCAACATAGCACAATGCCATCAAGGCCAGACGCAGCACTCTAGTCCAGGAAGCGGGGCTCCGAGTTCACTGCTCTCTCCACTGTGCTCTGCGGCCTCCAAACTCGGAGCAGAGCCAGGAAAGAACTCACTCTAGACGTAAATACGTCCACAAGGATAATCAGGCTGGCCTTGCCGGGTGGCTCGGTTGGAGCGTTGTTCTGTACGCCAGAGAGTTCTGGATCCAATTCCCGGTCAGGGCACACACCTAGGTTATGGGTTCAATCCTGGGTGCAGGTGTGTACAGGAGGCAATGGATCGATGTTTCTCTCTCACCTCTCTCTTTCTCTCTCTCTCTCTCTCTCTCTCTCTCTCAAATCAATAAACATATTCTTGGGTAAGGATTAAAAAACATTTTTTTTAATCAGGCTGTCCCTGAACCTATGGCCTAAGGCTAGTGAGCCACCCAGTCCATAATTTTCTGCCTTTTCCTCCGTCCTTGTTCCTGCCGTGGATAGTCACTGGCGGTTGTTGGGAGTGCTGGAGTTCCTGCAAGGGAGAGAGGAAGAAGGGTGAGAAGCAGCTTCAGGGCCCCAAGGCCTGGGGAGGGCCTAATTGTAGTTAAAAAGAACTCGGAGAGTTTAGTAGATGTCAGCCCTCCACAGGTGGTGGGCTCAGACTGCAGCCCTTGGTCACGGTGGCCATTCCAAAGGCACCTTCCACAGAGACACTGATTTCCACACTACTGCACGCAGACCCCAGAGGACAAGGTCAGAGCCCTGCCCAGGTCAAGGATCCTCTCCCTTCTGAAGAGGAAAACCTCAAGAAAGCGGGGATAGGGGTGATGTGTGGCTGGCTTTTACGGGAGGACCATCCCATGCTGAGGTCAGTGTGCTGCCTCAGGAAGGTCCAGAGAAGAGGTTACTACTAAATAAGAAAAACCCAGTTCAGCCTACCTCCTGTGCAGGGAAAATCCCAGTTCTTCCCCACTATGTCTTTCTTTACCGTGTGTCTCCCACGCTACTCACACGGAACACTCCACTTCCGACACTTCTGGTCACCAAATGTACAGAGGGTTTTCTCCACACCAAGCAATACTCTGGGACACCAGTGAAGCGTCCTACAATTTAACCCAATTCCGACACCATCTCCCTGGAGAGAGCGCCAGATCCCGCAGGTTAAGGATTCACTCCCACAAGACTGCCCCCCCCACTTCAGACGCCAACCGCAAGTAGTGGGTCTCCGGGTTACTCGCAGCTTCTGATTTGGCTACAGATCTGAAGCTCCCACAGCCCTTCCTCGGGGTCAGTGAATTTGCTGGAGTGACTGAGAGAACTCAGGGAAACACGCTTACCAGTTTGTTAAAGGACTTGATAAAGGACCCAGGTGAACGCCCAGATGAAGAGACGTGTGGGGTAAGGTTAGGGAGGGTCCTGAGCACAGGCGCTTCTGTCTTGGTGGAACCGGGGTGCACTGCCCTCCCCGTGTGAATGTGTTTGCCAGCCAGGAAGCCCTCCGAACTCCATTCTTTTGGGAGTCTTTGGAGGCTTCCTCACTAACTCATTAACTCCATTTCCAATTCTCCCTTCTCAGGAGGGGGTGGGGCAGGGCAGAAAATTCCAACCTTCTAATCATGGCTTGATCTTTCTGGTGACCAGCCCCATCCAGAAGCCATCTGTCTAACAAAAGATTCCTACCCACCTGGAAATGACAAGGGTTTCAGGAGTTCTGTGCCAGGAATTGGGGGCAGAGAGCAATCTATAAATATCCTATTGTCTCACAAGTACCTACCCAGCCCCTAGGCAATGAGGACAGGTAGATTACTGGCTGGCCAAGAGCTATCCCGCAGAATCCAGGTACTTGCCCGTGGTCCCTGCCTGGCCAGTGAGGACAGCCGGGGAAGATCAGCAGGTTTATGCTCTTCGACACCAGCTCCTTTCTCCCTCTTTCAAGCAGTGTGGGGAGGGGAAGTGACTAGAAGTATATATGAGGTTTTGAAAACATTACTTCAACTAGCCTGATAAGAATTTTTTTTCCCACAATTCACAGTGGAAAACTAGGACTTAGAAAGGTTTAGCAACTTGCTCCAGATCAAACAGGAGTCACACCAGGTGGGTGTGGTTCCATGGCAAGGCTGCTGGTGGGAGGAGCAGATGGGTAACCCATGTGGTACAGCCGGGACAGGTGACCCAGTCCATGGAGAACTGGAGTTGTGCTTTTGAACATCAGAAACTCGAATCTGTTTTCTGTTATCTGCATTCTAAAGCCAAGTGCCTTTCTGTTTTCCCCAACTTAACCAACAGTGAAGTAGCGTTGGCATAAAGGTCAGCTTGCACAGACAGAATGAGAGTTTTCTGCGCTCTGTATAAAGCGGAAGCTGGCCGCACCCCGCTGAAACGGGCCCTGGGCTCTCCCAGGCAGCGCTGCTCAGGAGTCCGTCTTACCGGCACCTTATTCCATAAGGCGCTGCCATAAGTTAGCTTTCACAGTTACCTGTCTTGAAAATGTGGGCTCAGTTAGTCTGGCATTGTTCCCACCAAGCAAAAGGCCACCGGTCCAATTCGGGGACACAAAAGAGCGGCAGCCGATCAGATGGATGTTTTGATGTTTCTCTCTCACATGGATGTTTCTCTCCCTTTCTTTCTCCCTCCCTTCCCCTGTCTCTAAAAAATAAGTAAATAAAATATATATTTTTTTAAATGTGGGCTCAGCACTGGCCATGGTGACTGGTAAGGTGGAGCTGGCCCGTTCCACAGAGACTAAGCCAAAAAGTCCAAGGGCTTTTCCATCCCCTGTGCGAGTGCACGTCTTCAGTTTCTGGCAATTGCTGCCAGAAATTAGGTGAAGAATCAGAAAAAATGTTCTCCTATTAACTCTATCGGGGGTAAAAAAACAACTTTTTTCCTAGTGAAATAAAATAATTGTACCAGTGATTGCCAACACATGCTAAAGCAACAGTTGATCTTGACTGATCTGATTAGATGGGATCCAGCTCTGTTTCCTTTCTTTTCCGGGGAAAGGCAGAGGGAGGGTGGCTCTACCTCAGGGCGGGCGAAGGCCCCGGGAACCAGCCTGCCCGGCGCTGCAGCCTGGCCTCCCTCCCCGTCCCCACCCCAGGTTTGCCCACGGAGGGTCCCTGGCAGCCATGATGGATGAGACCTTTTCGAAAACTGCCTACCTGGCTGGAGAGGGGCTGTTCACGCTAAGCCTCAACATCAGGTTCAAAAAGTAAGTACAGATCCTCACGGTGTTGGCCAAAGTCATGGTCCTTTTCATCTTGGAGGGTGGCTGTCCTGGGCAGTCGGGGTACAGGAGCCCTCCCTGTTTCTCTCCTTCCCCGGCCCTGGGAGCTGGCAGGTGGGCCCTGAGCCCAGAGCCACTTAAGTCCTTGAGGCAGGGCAGGATGAAGAGAATGATGGGGGACGAAAGGGGGGAAGGGATGAGGCCAGGGGTTCATGTGAAGAATGGGCTAAGCCTGCCTCCTCTCCCAGCCTGATCCCCGTGGGCTCTCTGGCTGTACTAAACATCGACGTGGAAAAGATTGAGGACCAGAAGCTTTACATGTCCTGCGTCACCCAGAGCAGAGACCAGAAGACAGTCTATGCCAAGTCCTCAGGTAAAGAGGTCCTCAGCCCCAGGCCCTGTCCTGCCACCGCCAGCCCCAGAACAAATGGAAGAGAGAACACTAAGGGCCCAGTCCCAAGCCAGGGTCCAGCTTTCCCACCCGGGGCTGGGTACCTGCAGCAGACAGGGTAAAGTGAGGGGAAGATCTGCTAGGATTGTTTTTCTATGTGTGAATTGCCCAGCTTGTCCCGCAGGGTGGATCCAGGTGTGGGGTAACTGAATACAAATGCTCAGAGCGCCCCACGAGGCTTCTGCCATCTCTGACCTCATTCCTGCCACCCGGTTGGCTCTTCTCTTGCAGGTGTTTTCCTTCAGCTGCAGCTGGAACAGGAGTAACAGTCACTCTGCCTTCAGGAGAGCCTGTCTCTGACTGTCCTGCCTGCCCGGGACCTACTGCAGGGCAGGGAGGGCCCCTCAGGGAAGCCACCGATGAAGTGAGGGAGAGGACACTTTCCTCTGAGTGAATAAAGACTCACAGCCCCATTCTCAGCCCAAGACCCTTCTGTAGTTGGAAATCAAAGTCCTTCCAGGTCCTCCCACGCACCCACCTTCCCAGTCAGCACCAACAGAAGGGATTTACTGAGCCCCTGCCAGGCACCAGGTGCTAAGTGAGGCCCTGAGCACACAGCAATGAAAAGAGGGGAACCCCGGCCTTGAGATGCACAACCGCGGGCCAGGAGCTGAGTGCACAGAGCGCCCCATCAATTCCCCCCGACCCTGGGTCCTGCCATGGGTGCAGTGCAGACACAAGGGGGAGACATCGATTTTACTCTATGAAAATGATCAGAAAAAGGCTTTCTAGGGGCAGCTGTTCTTAAACTGAGTCTCAAAAGTGAGGCGGTGTTCTCTAGGAAGGCAGGGGACAGAGGGGACTCCAGGAAGAGGGAATAGTGAGAGCAAAGGCACAGGAGAGTGAAAGAGGACAGTGACCTTGGAAAACAGCAAGGGGTTGAGTGGGGCAGGGATGTACGCAAAGAGAAGGGGGCGGGGGTGGGGGCAGGCCACGGAAGGCTTCATTAACCCTGCTGTGGTGTTCGAACTTTGCCTTGCAGGCAACAGGGAGCCTGAGCAGGGTTTGGGCTGGGGAATGACGTAAAGTTTTGATTTCTGTTTTTGTTTTTGTTTTTTTAGAAAGATGACCCTGGTGGCAGTAAGAGGTCAGCAAGACTAAAGATGGGGGCTCTCGTTAGGAGACCCCTGCAGGGCTCCAAACTAGAGATACTAAGGACCTGATGGGGCTCAGAGCCATGAAGATGAAAGAAAGATTTGGGAAATGTTACAAACAATAGAGTGCAGGACTTTGCCACTACTTGTGTGCAGTGGATCTGTGAAGGGGAGCCTTCAGGAGTGACTCCAGGTTTCTGGCTTGGTGGCTCCAGGTGGCATGATTCGGAATATAAAGGAGCAGGTTTGAGGTGGGCAGAGATAACAGGTTCAGTTGCACGTGCATTAAGCTTGAAGTGTCCATGAAACTTCCATCACGTGGCAAGCACCAGCAGGAACCTGGATGTTGTGATTTGGAGCGCAACATTAATGAGCGACTGATTTCACTTGTAAGTCGTCAATATAAAAACCGACACGAAAACTGACATAGTCCTGGGAGTGGACTACACAGAGTGAAAGTGAGGAGGAGGAGAGGGGAGGGAGAGTGAGGGGAGGAGAGAGAAAGGAAGGACAGGAGAGGGGATCCGATATAGAACCTTTGGTCACACTAAGGCTTAAAGTCGGGGCAGAGGACCAAAGACACGCTAAGGGAGCCAAAACAGACAGGGGTGACTGTCCTTACAAGGGTGAGTTCAGCCATATCAAATGCTGAAAGCAAGACAGACGAAAAGTAAAAAGAGGCCTTTGGATCTGGCTGTGAGGACGATGGCAGTCTCCTTTGCTAGGGAGTGGGAGTGAAATCCAGATTATGGTGGATAAAAAAATGAGTGGGAATGACAAAGTGAAATTAGATGATTCTTTCTAGGAAGTTTGTTGTTGAAATGTTATTTAAAGAAGAAGGTTTGGGTATATTTATAAATTGCTTTGGAAGGAGCCAGTGGAGAGGGACTGAAACTCCAGGGGGAAAAGAGATGTCATCCAATAGAACAGCCATCTGGTCTTAGAGCTGATGGGTCAAGGGCACCTCAGAGACAGGAGTCACGGGAGAACATCAGCATGGACCGAAAGGAAGGAGTGGGCAGGGGAGGCCGCAGAACGGGATGGGAAGTTAAGAGGATTCAGCCAGGAGTGCCTTGACTTCCTCAGTGAAATAGGAGGCAAGACCATCAGAGAGGGAAAAGTTCTAAAGGAAGGACAATGAACTAGATAAGTCGCTGCGAGGGTCAGGAAAACAAATTGTCCAAGTGCGTGTGGGCCAAGCACACGGAAGGCCCAGCTGCTGGTGGAAAACAGATACCTGGAGTGGCATCGACCTGGGGTAAAAGGAAGGGGTGAGCCAGCTGGCAAGACCCAGGGCCACAGGTGGTTAAGTCAGAACAGTGGTACCTGTGGAGGACAGGGGTGGGAAACAGCATCTTCCACAGGGACAGACAGGATTCCGACAAGGCCAGTAGGTGGAGGAGATATTCAGGAAGATGTCAAGGACTGGAGAAGTTTTACCAAAGATTGGAAGGGGGGAAGTAGGAGAAGTCGGGGTATTTCTCCTCCTTCCTTTGCTTTGGGAGGCAACTCAAGTAGTGGCTGTGTCTCCGCAGCTACAGATCCTGCTAAACAGCCCTCGCCATCCTAGCTGCCTTTTTAGCCATTCCAACCCCTCTGTGACAAGCTCCCCGAGTTAAACTCCCTCTGTTGCGCCACCTAGCTAGGGCTACATTGCTGACTGGACCCTGACCAACACAGCCGGGCTGTGGATCATCTCTGGTCGATTTTCAGTCCCATCGCCGTAGAGTGCAGGTGGTGAGCGCTCGCGTATGTACCCTTAATTCAATTAATTTAACATCCACCCGGAGAAGGAAATGAAAGGAAAGAGGGAGCAGGAAGGTAAACTGTCACAGATTGAGCATAGTCCAGGCTAAATCCAAATCTCTGCCCATTTCTCGCTGCACACTGTGCAGCTGAACCCAGGGGCAGAGAACATCACCACACTGTCCAGCCTCACTTTAAAGTCATGATCACTACCCTCACGTGGAATCGTGATACTGCCCAGCAGTCATCCTGCAGTTCCCTACATCATTCACTCTCTTGCTCTCCTAGGTGACTGTTTTATTCCTGGTCCTCTCTACTCAAATCCCTAGCACTACCTCCTCTCCACTGATGACCTTGCCTCCTGTTTCACAGAAAAATTACAAGCATCCAGAGAAAATAAGCTTCCATCACCAAATCTTTCCACTTATAATCACCACCCATTCACTCTACCTTCTCTTCAGTGACCGTGGGTAAACTGTTCACACAGCGGGTAAGATCTGTCTTATGCATAACACCTATTTCTTCTTGTCTGCTCAGGAATAGTGCTCCCAAAATTCTTCTTTCTCTCTCCTACGTTATGAATTTCCCCCTTTCTACTGGGTCTTTCCCATCTGCATAACAAACATACCATTATTTCTGTCATTCAATAAATTCCCTCTTGATTACATTTCCTTCTCTGTTCATTACCCCACTTCTCTCTTCTCTTTCAGCAAACTCTTCAAGAGAGTTGTCTTTACTCTCTCCCATCCTCCTATTCTTTCTCAGGGCCACTCCAGCCTGGCCTTTGCCTCCACCGCTCCACCTAAACTGCTCTCTTCAAAGACACCCATGAGCCCTGGCTGGTGTGGCTCAGTGGACTGAGCGCCAGCCTGCGAACCAAAGGGTCGCTGGTCTGATTCCCAGTCAGGGCACATGCCTGGGTTGCAGGCCAGGTCCCCAGTAGGGGACATGCGAGAGGTAACCACACATTAATGTTTCCCTCCCTCTCTTCCTGCCTCCCTCCTCCTCTCTCTTAAAAAAAAAAAAAAGTCACCAATGACTTAGCATTGCTAAATCCAATGCTCAGTTCTGAGGCCTCATCTTACCAGACATTGCCACATCATCTAGCATAGCTGGTTCCTCATCCTCTCTGCCTCTAAATCTTGGAGCACACCGGATTCAGTCTTTGGATCCTTTCTCTTTGCTACCTATGCTTCATCAAGTCTTATGACTTTAAATTCCATCTACATTTCTCTTGGTGCCCACATTTATACACCCCGTCTGAATCTTTCCTGTGAGCTCCAGATTCGTATCTGGATTCGTATCCAGATTCGTAGAGATGCTTACTCAACACCTCTAGTTAGATGTCTAATAGGCATCTCAAATTTAATAAAACCAAAACTGATACTCCTAATACTTCCCCCTCTCGGTAAATGGCAACTCCATTCTCCCAGTTGCTCAGGCCAAAAACCTTGGATCATTCTTCTCTTTAGATAAGGAAATCCTATTGCCTTAATCTTTAGAATATATCCAGAAACTAACTACTGCAATCCTATCCATGCCCCAGTCATCTCGTGCAAATATTTCAAAAGTCTATCCAATCTCCCTACTTATGTCCTTCTCCCCCTTCATTCTGTTCTCAACACAGCCACCAGAGCAGCCCCCCAACACATGTCCAGCCACATCACTCCTCCACTCACCACGAGTAAAGGCCAAAATTGTTACAGTGCTTACAAGCTCCAACAGCGGCTGACCCCACCTTCTCTCACTCACTCTCTTCCCGTTACACTGGCCTCTTTGCCTCCTTGAGCACTCAGACAGGCTCGTGCCGCAGAGACTTTGCATTTGTAACCTTTCCGCGTACAGTGCTTTACCCTCACATATCCTCCTTGTCTCCTTCATATCATCATTGAAATGTATTCTCAAGGTGGCCACCCTGATCACTCTGTTGAAAACTGTAGGCTCTCCTGACACTGTCTGTGAGCCTTCCCTGCTTTAATTTTCTCCCCAACACTGATTTCTAATAAATGACTTCTGCTAATTTATTTTTGTCTATTGTCTTTCTTTCCCCACTAAAGTATAAACTCCATCTGGCCATGAGATTTATCTGTTTTCTCACTGCTGTGTCCCTAGAGTCCAGCACAGTGCCTGGCATATAGAAGGTAGTAAAGAACTATGGATGAATAAATGAATGAATAAAAGCACAGAATCAAACTCCCCTGAATCCTACCCTACCTCTGGACTTCTTATTATAGAAAACCAAAAATGTCCTTATTGTCAGATCAGATCTAGCTGGGCTTTCTGTGTCCTTATACTTTACGGGAAGTCAATCTAACTGATGCCCATGTGATCTCATGTAATCCTCATACCAGCTCTGAGAGTTAGGTATATTTTCTCCATTTTCCAGATGGGTAAGGTAGATCCCAGAGAGGTAAAGTTACCTACCAGAGGTCACTCGGCACAGCTAATGCGTCACAGAGCCCAGGTCCCCAGCCTGTCTGACTAAAGCCAAAGCCAACAATTCTTGGCTGCAGCACTACACAAAGCGCACGCGCGCGCGCGCAAACGACGCCAGGGCTGAGCTGAGTAGGGAGCCACAGGAATGGAGGACCTTGGGGGTTGCCATGAATCTCCACAAAAGAAATGCTTGCTCCCTCAAAACCCTCAAGTATCACAGGTCAAAATAATCATTTTGTTTATTTCCTGCATTTCACAATCTTTTGTTGTTGTTTGCACATCTATTGTCTGTCTCTCCCCTTAGACTCCTCACCATTCTGTCTATCCCCAGCACCTAGCACAATGAATGGAGGAAAGAACTGATTCAGGTACAATTCTGCTTAATATCATTCATTCATTCAATAAATCCTGACTGAATACCTGCCTTGTTCCAAGCACTGTCCTCATGATGCTTACAGTCTAGCAAGATATTAAATAATCACATACATAAATCATAGGGAAAAAATGTGATCAGTGCCATAAAGGAGAAGTATGGGGTGCTGTGACTATGACAGAAGCTCTTAATTTAGGTGTCAGGGTGTCGGAGAGGGCCTCCAGGTCTGAAGGATGAAGGGGCAGTGGTCCTAGGAGAGGAGAATCTATGCGAGGGTCCTAAAGAGGAAAGGTGCTTGATGCCTTTGAGAAACTAAAGGACAGTGGGTATGCCTGGCCTGCAGTAGATGGTCGGTCTAGTTGTCAGCAGTGGCCTGTGCTTCCTTGGCTCTGCCTACAGGGAGGGGAGGGAAGGGGGGACATTCTCCATGTTTACAGTTTAAAGGCCTTCTGCTAAGGAACGGGGGTCAGGGGGGTTGTTGCAGACAAGCCTGACCTGGACTACTGACGGAACCAGCTCTTTCCGCAAAATGTCTCTATGTCTAGAAATCGTGAACCTGGTCACTTTTACCTGGGCCAGTATAATTCGCAAAATTAGTCACTGCAAGTCACTCTGTCTGGGAGCTATTGGGATGGCTCCAGGACTGGACAACGGAAGCCAAGGCAGGATTCCAGTAAGGAGGGTTTTGCAGAAGATGTGATTTGTGTGGCCATGGCTGTGGGCTTCACCTAGGAGGGCTGGGTGGGGCCAGCACAGTGGACAGGGTTGGAGGCCGCTGCAAGCTGATGGGCGCCTCCCTCTTCACTGAAGCCCTCTCCAACTCCCAAGGAGCTGGGGCCCAGCGGAGGAGGCGGGGGCACAGGGTTGGCCTACTGCTAGAAACCTGGCTGGAGGAAGGAGCTGAGAAGGCCGGGCTGATGGCCACAGAGACAGAACGGTGTTTATCCAGGAAAAGAGGTCGTGCGTAGGCAACGGAGGCTCTGCCAGCTCCTCCCAGAAGGACCGGGCTGGGGGAGCAAGCTAGAGAGGAAACTGCTCCCTCGTGCTCTGAACGCGCCGGGACCAGGGGCCAAGACCCAGCAGCGGCCCAAAGGTGAGGCCTGCACTCTGGGCACCCGACCGAGCCCGCGTGGGCTCAGACTCCTAGGCAGCCACGCACGCTTAAGCGCGCACCAAGCGGTGCGGCGCGGGGGCCCGGGCGTGCGGGCGAGAGCAAGGTGGCAGTAGCCTCCGGGAGTCCGCTGGGGGTGGCAGAGAATCAATACCGCCTTTGTGCTCAGGGAGAAAGGAGTGGGAGGGGCGGCTCAGAGGCCGGGTCCCGCCCCGCAGACTCTGGTTGCAGTGGGGCTTAAGAGGCAGAGGCAGGGGCAGGGGCAGGGGCAGGGGCAGGCAGCGGGAACTTCAGGGCTTAAGTCTGGCGGGATTCTGTGTCCCCTGAGGTTGCGGCTGCCTGGACTGGCCCTGGGTGCCGGCAGGGCAGCAACTAGGAGCGCAGCGAGTCTGCTTCTAGCCTGGGGCGACTCAGGAAGGCCACGCAGGAGCAAGAGGAGGCAGACTGGGCGCGGGGCGGGGGCTGCTGCGGCTGAAGGAAGGCTCAGCCTGGAGAAGCTTGCGGTGGGACAGGGAATAGCGGCCTGGGCGGGAGGGAAAAGGGGGCTCGAGGGCCTCCAGAGTAGACCTTGGAGGAGACCCCAAATCTGAGGAATGGAAGGGGAAGAGCTCGAGGTGGGTGAGCCGACCAAGGGCCGCTGTGTCTCTTCGGGGTGGATGTGTATATAAACGGGGTTCAGGACCTGGGTCCCTGTTTGTGACGACATACCTTTTGATAAGCAGGTGTTACTCTAGTCTCATAACAGGAGTCTAGGACTCTAGTGGGTGTGTTGGGCTTTCTAACTCTAAAGTGGGTGACATCTTTAGTACCAATGAGAGAATGTGTACTGCGAAGTCCCGAGGCCTGCATCTAAAAATGTGTCCAGCCCCCAGCTCCCTCCATTTCCCCCCGAAGCCCCTAGACTTCACCGCCCTTGGATTTTCCTGCTCAAATTGGGAGAGGTCGCGGCGACGCATGGCCAGGTGTACTTTCCAGCATCACCCACCCACCTTGGACTCCTCTTCTCTCCTCGCTCAGCCAACTCCCCAGATCTCCACTGAGACCCTGCATTTTGAACCTCCTGGCTTCTCGGAATTCGCACTGTCATCACCCCCATTCGCCGCATGTGGCTCTTGGAGAAAGCTGGCTACAGGGTGGGGACCGCGGAGCCCAGGGCCCGGTGGGCGCCCTGCAGCCTGTTCGCTAAGCG
This sequence comes from Mormoops blainvillei, assembly GCA_004026545.1. NCBI lineage: Eukaryota > Metazoa > Chordata > Mammalia > Chiroptera > Mormoopidae > Mormoops > Mormoops blainvillei. The sequence continues at coordinate 78,661 of PVJD01000299.1, forward strand.
CCGAGTCCCGGGCCCGACCGCACGCGCCTGCCCCAACGTCCTCACCCCGGATCGCATCCCGCAATTCTTCATCCCACCTCGGCTCCCGGACCCCGGCGGCGCAGAGCCCCAGCCTGGGCGCGAGGCGGGCGGGCGCGGCCTCCCGGTGGTCTGCTCGCTGCCGCACCTGGCGGGCCTCGAAGGCTGGGCCTTCCTGCCGGAAAGCCCGCACACGCGCCGGCGCGAGTCCCTGTTCCACTCGCCGCAGCCTGCCCCCGCCGACAGGCTTCCCCCGGCGAGGGACCGGCTGTACGTCTCCGCCCCGGACCTGCGCCTCTGCTGGGCCCCCGACAGCGACACCGCCTCGTCGTCCGAATCGTCGCCCTTCAGCTCGCCGCGGCCTGGCCCGAGCCAGGCCCGGCCGCCCAGGCCTCACTCGCTGTCCCCGGAGGAGGCGAGCTCGGCCGACACCAGCCCGTACGCGCGGCGCCGCGCGGAACTACCCGCGCTGCCGCTCTTCCACCTGGACTTCGTATGCTCCCAGCTGCGGCCGACCAAGGAGAGCGTGCTGCGCCTCGGGCCCCGCGGCGGGCAGCTGCGGCTCTCAGCCGAGTACCAGGCCGGGCCCGGGCAACTGCGGCTGCGCCTTGTCAGCGCCGAGGGTCTGCCCCGCTCGCGAACCGGCCCCGGGAGCGGCGGCGGCTGCTTCGTGGTGCTAGGGCTGCGGCCGCGCGTCCGGCCGCGGGGCCAGCGAAGCCGCGTGGTCAGATGCAGCGCCAACCCCATCTTCAACGAGGACTTCTTCTTCGACGGGCTTGGCCCGCCAGACCTGGCCACCCGCAGTCTGAGGGCCAAGGTGCTAGAAAGGGGCTCAGGGTTCCGCAGGGACGTGCTGCTGGGGGAGTGTGAGACGCCCCTTGTTGCCCTGCTGCCCCCCTTGGGTGAGGGGCTAGGTCCAGGGGCCTCCCTGGCACCTGCGCATTTCAGCCTGTAGACTGAGACCATCTCTTCCTCAGGGTCTGCAGTTCCCATTCCTTCCATCTGCCTGGCACGTATTTATTTTTTCATAATAAAAGGTCTGCTTCCTCTAGTGAGATTTTTGCACCCTACAAACTCTCAAGTCTGCAGCCCACTCTCCTCCCTCTGCTCTGCCTATACAGGTATGGAAGGAGTTCGTTCGGATGGCCTGAGTTGGAGCAGACCTGAAGTAGTGGTTCTCAGCCTTGAAAGAGCATCAGACTAACCAGACATCAGAAACCCTGGGACAGCTTGTTAAACATGCAGAGTCCTGGGCTGCATTTCCTGAGAGACCCTGACGCTAGCTTCAGTAGGTCTCAACTGGACAGGATCTAGGTCCCTGTCCAACAAGGCCCGCACCCCTTAGGGGTGCCCTCCAATCACTGAGTCACTCCAGAAAAAGTTCTGTGACCAAAACCAATCTAAGCCACCTTCCCTTGAGGGCTCCTTGGGGCTACACAGGGGACATTAACGCTCCCTCAGCCATTCACCTCCCTACACAAGCCACATCTGTCCTGAAGAAAGATGAAATGTCTGTGTCTTGGGACTGCCTTCAGGTGTCCTCTCTCTTGCCGTCCCTTCCACACCTATGCCACCCTGGGGAGGGGGGCGTAGGCAAAGCCAGAGCCCAGAGCCAGAGCAGCACGTGGGTACCGAATGACCAAGATGTGATGTCCCAGGAACTGAGACCTTGGGAGAGGAGGAGGTCCTATGGGAGTGTGACAGCTGGGGGATGCCCAGAAAAGGGCAGCCCAGTGAGTAGGGGGAGGGTGTGGAAGATGGATGAACGAATGTAGGTCAGATTGTGTTTACCTCCTACCTGAAAGTCTCTGACGTCAGCAGTGACCTTCTTCTGTCTTTCCACCTTCCTTGGAGCTGGTTCCTCTTGGCTCAGGCCAGGCTTGGAGGAGGGTGGGAGGGAAGGAGGGAGGCACTGGGCCAACTCAGCTTCTTTGGCCCTGTCCCTTGAGCCCTCTCCCACTTTCCACAGCGCCTGAGCCAGGGCCAAGCCTGCTGGATCCTGATAAACCTCAGCGCGTGTAATGCTAATACGATGCACACACCTCTCCATTCAGACAGCTCCCTAGTTCCTTCTGCTTCCGGAGATTAGTTCCCTCCACCCTAGCCCTAGGTCACCTAGGCCAGGGACATGGCTTGCTCCAGGTGTCCACCAGGTGGTAGCATTGACCAACATGATTATCACCAGGCAAAGAGCTACCGTTGCAACAACTTCAGTCATTTATTCCTCCCAGCACCCCCGACGAGGGCTAAGCACTATTGGGTTCAATGTGACCTTGGACTTACCTAGTAAGGAGTAGAATTAGGATTTCAACCCAGAGTCTGGCTCCAGATTCTGGGTTCTCAGTCACTTCACTGTAATATCCCCCAGTGCCAGCTGCTGCCTCCCCACGAGGTCACTCTGAAAGGGGTCTCTTCTTTTCAACCATTTCAGTCTATGAAGGCCACCCCTCTGACTAACTCTATCTCTAGTACTGTCCTCTACTTCAGCTCAAAATCTTCCTGTAACAACCATTTGAAAATAGCTGGAAAGAAATGTTGAGGTCATTTAACCTTTGTCCGTACATTTCTCCAAGAAGTGCTTAAGGAGGGCCTATGAGATCACAGGCATAGGATAAAGCAGCGGTCAAATCAGATGTGGGGATCAGACAAGATACAAAATAAATAAGTTAAATGTTAAAAAAACAGTGATATAGAGAAAAATGAAGCAAAAAAAGGGGCGTAGGAAAGGAGAGTCAGATAAAGAGAAGAAGGGAAGATTATAGGAATAGTGGGAGAGGTGAGGAAGGGACCAAGTACTTCGTACCAGGTCCTGTATTTCCCCTGGGGTAACACAGTTAATTGTCACACACACTCAGTGAGGTAGGTGTATGCCCGCTTTACTGAGGAGCTAGATCAGAGAGGGGAGGTAAACTTACCTGGGGATCAGCCTGGCTGTGGGGAAGATTTAGGACTGTAGCTCCAGCCAGACCCCCACAGCCCCCTGCCACTCAGAGGAGGCTGTCAGGTAGAACTTAATTCCACCCCACTAAGGAGCATTTCATTCAGTATTCATAGCTGTGATGTGTCCCCGTGTGAGGGGGGCCGCAAAGTTCCTGGAGGAACTTCCGGGTTAGCTAAGGCCACAGATAATGCCCGGGGCAGATAAGGTCCTAGGAACACCTGCTGTGTACAGGCTGCTCTAGCCTCCGAGCACAACCACTTTCACAGACACAAGTCAGACCCCTTTTGCAACGGAGGACTAAAAAGTGGCAGGGCACATTCTTATCTAAGCCTTTTGGCTCCCAAACTCAGAGCTCCTGCTTTTCAGCCCTTCTTGAAGCTCGGGCCAGGAGCTGGGGTCAAACTCCAGCTGTTCCCTCCACCCACAGTGGCCTTTGTGACAGGAAGGGGGAGGGCTGGAAGCTGTAGGATCTATAGATGTTAATAGAGAAAGAGTTGTCCTTTTTTAATGGATGAGGAGGAAGGGGGTCCCGCCCCCTCCTTGAGTCACGCCAGTAGGTTGAGGTCTCCCCAGGCACAGACCTCCTGGAGAGGGCCCAAAGAAAGCTGGTCCCTAATCACAGGATCAGGCTTCCCAGAGGGGGTGGCCCCCGAAGGATGGCCCTGGGGTGGTGTGGCATGCAGGCTGTCCAGGACTCACATACCTTTCCCCCTCACAGCCCAGGCCCTCCTAGAAGGACAGGCTTGCACTGAGCTTTAAGTGGTTTCTGTGGTTTAGGGGGTGGGGAGGAAGGGAAAGAGAAGCCGGTGACTGCTCCCCAGTTCCAAGCCGCCACCACCACCCTCCACCCCCTCTAGGCCGCTTGCCCCCTGCTTTGAGATGCCCCAGCCTGATAAAGGAACTTGGGCACGTGGGGGTGAAATGATTCGCTTGATCCCTATCAGCCTCCTCCTTGCATAAGAATATAAAAATGTATTTGAAAAGGAAACGCCCTGCTTTGAAAGGACTGATTCATCCAGAAAAGGGGCTGTGATTGAAGCAGAAGGGAGGAAGGTTAAGCACGAGGGGGAACTTCCCAAAAGGATGACCAAGGTGCCTTCTTGCCCTGGGGAGAAAGACCACAGTCATCCATGCTTAGGACAGAAAAGGGGCAGAGACACGAGAACATCTAAGAAGCATGTGACTCACCTAGGCCTAGAGTCCAGGACCCTGTCTTCCAACCCCCTACCCCCCCTCCTCACTTCCTCCCCATCCCACACAGTGGTACAAAGTGGCACAGCTGGGAGAGGCAGCAATACCTGTGGTATCTGGGGCAGGCAGGGCTGCGTGGCACGGTGCCATGGCCCAGTGCCCATTCCCAGGCACCCTGTAAGTCAGGAAGGGCCTAGGACCCAGAGTCACAGAGGAAGAGGGGCTTAAAGAGGAGAAGAGACAGAGAAAGAAGAGTTGCAGAGGACAGAAAACAGAAGAGCCATAGACAGGGAAAGGCTGCAAGGAGAGACAGAAAATACTGAGTGGAAGGAAATCCAGTCCCCAGACGGAAGGGAGAGCAGGACATCAGAGGGTACCAGAGGGTGCTGGGTAGGGTGGTATTTTGGAGAGCTTTGCTTCTTATTTCAAGCCCGCCCAAGGACAGAGCCCCAAAACAGACCAACATCCTGTTCTGTCCAGAGAAGTACGCATAGATGCGTGGGCCACATGTTTACCAAAAGGACACAGGGAGAGTCAGAGCCAAACGTAGAAACACACACCCTCAGACTCTCCATACAAGATGGTCCCTTAAAGTTTCCACTCCACTCTTCCTTACTCCCCCATCTCCTTTGTCAACCATTTGGGGAGTTGGAAAGTCCTCCTCTACTTCTAACTTTTCCCCGTCAAGCTGCAGCCATTGGGAGACTCTGGGAGCTACCCAGGAGCAGAGCCGCTGATGGCAGCAGGGTGTGAAGCTCCAGGGCCGGGCAGCAGTAGACGATGGCAAGATGGGAGGGCCCAGAGGGAAGGGACAGCTGCCTGCCCTCTCCACGCCAGGCGCCACGTGCACCAGATCTGAGGGGAGTGGGAAGGTCACGAGGCTGTGGCATGGCCGGCTTTTGCTCTGCTGTTTACCAGCTGGGAGGGAAAGCAGGAGGAGGTGCCAGGGAGCCTCCCCACTGCAGGCTGGCCCCTAGCCAGCTGGCCTGTTGGGCAACGAGGAGAGCCAGGCCCAGCTAATCAAACTCTGGGCCAAGGCTGTGCAGGAGAGAAGTAGCCTCCAGGAGCTGCTAAAGCCTCCTCCTCAGCCCTCCCCTTACACAGAGCCCTTCCTCAGTGCAGGCCCCATTGCGGGCCCATTCAGCCTGGGGGATCTTCTTACCCCAGCTAGTGGAGTGTAGCACCTCTCTTCTCCACTCCCTTCCCACCGTTCCTCTGCCTCTGCACACTCTCCCAGGCCTGTCCGCAGGCCCCAACAGCCCAGGAGGATGTGGAGGCACAAAGGAGTCAGGGAATTCTAGACAAGGGAAGTGAGGGGATGGAGCTAAGCTGGGAGAGGTCTCAAGGAGCTGGGAGACCACTGGGATGTCTGATCTCATCTTGGAGAAGAGGCACAATCCCCCCCACTCTGCCCCGCCCCAGATAAACCCACTTCTCCCTCCCATCTTCCTATCTCCTGTCATCTGTCAGGGAGAAAGTACATGATTTTGAAGTCACAAAGACCTGGGTTTCAAATCAGAGCTCAAACACTTATTGTCCTTTTGCAAGTATGTAAGTCATTAATGCCTTTCAGCCTCACTTAGCTTATGCATAAATCTGGAATAGTTATGTTTGTCTCCTGGTGGGTGTTGCGAGGATTGAAGAAAATCATGAATTTGCAGTAAGTGCATGGCAAAGGGCCAAGCACACAGTAGGTGATCAGTAAATGCTAGGTCCCTTCCCTCCGCTTCACCTGTCCTGTTGCTCCTCGAGGCTCCAAAGTCTATTCTTTGGTCCCTCCCCCTGTCCCCTCCTGGTGCCAGGACGCTCTGCCAGCCACTCCTTTCCCCTGCCTGCTGACGGGCCAGGTGCTCCCTGCCTCCGCCCTCCCCCTCCCCTGAGCCCTGCTCCCTGCCCTCCTGGGCAGCCAGGGCAACAAGGACGGCACCCAGAGATTTGCCCCATGGACAGGGCCCCACAGAGACACCACCGAGCCACAAGGGGTAAGAGGCCCTAGACCCTGCAGGCAGGTGGAAGGGGCTGCCGGGGGTTCAGAGGAGAGGGAGAGATGGGGCTGGTCAAGAAGCGAGGAGGGGAGGAGGAATGAGAAAAGAGGAGTGAGATGGATTAGCAGGGGAACACAGGCAGGGGAGACCAGACAAGCCTTGATAGAAGTGGAAGGAGGGGCTGGGGACGTGACAGAGGAGGAGAAATAGGAAACCAGGGAAGGGGGACGGGAAATACATGGAGGGAAGAGAAAGGGAGAAGTGAGGAAGGAGGAGACAAGTGGAGTGGGCGGAGGAGACAGGGGCATAGGCAGGGAAGCTAGATGAAGGGAAGGATTAGAATGTAAGCAGCCCCCCACCAAAAGTCAGCGCCCCCCGGGGAGCAGTGGGGACACTGCTGTACTGGCTTAGCTGTCTAGGACTGGGGAGCAGTGGCTGGAAAGGTGGCCACTACGATTCTGTTCATTCACCAGTGTGGAAACCTGTCTCGCCTATGAGGATGACGAGCAAGGCTGGGGAGAGGAAGAAAGTTGCCCATGCCCACTGGCCCAGGGGCATGGGGTTTCATTTCTGCAGGGAATGTGGGTTCACGGGCCCAGGGAGGTGGCGGACAGAGAGTCAGGCAGTCCTTGGCCCCACCAGTGATCTAACTTGGAGACCCTCTTAGAGCAGATACTGAGGCACATGCTTGGTCAGCGATGAGCACTGAGGGGAAACTCTGAATGCCAGGCTGCCAAGCTCTGAGGCCCCCTGGTGGAGGAAAAACGCCACAGCCTGGCATGCAAGGGGGCACCCCCACCCCAGAACTGTTCTGAGGTGCAAGGCTGGAGGCCAGAGAGCAATGCCAAGGTGCCACGTCAGAGAGGAAGCTGGGTGGCGCTAGGCAGGATCAGCGGGGTAGGTGGGAGGGGCTGGATGGAACCACTCCCACCCCCACCCCAGCCGAGGCCAGGCCTTCAAGTCCACTCAGCCCGGCAGGAGAAGCCTGCCAGAGGGACAGTGTGGGGGCCGGCGGAGGGAGGTATCCAGTACTGGGCAGCAGAAGGAAAAAAATAACAGAAGAGCACATTCGGAGGTTAGGGATGCCATAGAGGGCGTAAGGCAGGGCTGCGGGGTGTTCTGGGGCAAAAGACTGGCCCGCACCCTGTGAGGAGCCGCCGTGCAGTTGCGGGAAACCGACAAGGTCTGGGCGGAAGTGCCTTCAGGGGCTCCCGTGGTGGGTATTTAATAAATGCTAACCACATGAACGAAGCACCCCCAGTGATGCTCTGGCTAAGGCTTTCCCCTCCGCGGCTGCCCCCCTGATGGTCTGTGCCGCCCTACGAACCCCACATCAACCTACCTGTGCTCCCTGCTGCCCGCCCAGCCTCCACGCGGACAGATGCCACACAGCAGGCGGGCAGGGAGCCCCCTGTGCAGCCTGGCTTGCGAAGGAGCCAGGGCCTGTGGCGGCAGAGCGAGCGCGGTGCTTGCGGCCCTCCAGTCCTCTCCCTCCAAACACCCTCGCCAGCCCACTCTCAGCCCCCATGCTTCTGGGACTCCCAAGTGCTTTCAGGCACAAATAAACAACCAAGAGATTTCATACCTGCAGAGATTTAACTCTGGCTGCAGAATACTGACTGTGTACCTCTAACGGGCCACGCCTAGGGAAGGCTCTGGGAAGAACGGGGTGAACAGGGCAGACCAGACACAGTCCCTGCCTCCCCATAGGGCTTACTGTCTAGCAGAAAAGCCCCAGTTCACGGATAATGACACGATTCTGCCAGTTAGGTGATGCGGTGAGTGCCAGGAAATCAACTGCAAGGTGCCAAGTACGTAAGCACCAGGGCAGGGAGAGGGGCATGAACAGCTTCTCCAAGGAGGAGAGGGAGCGGGAGACTCGAGGGCGGAGGAGAAGTTGGCTAGACTGAGGGGCATGAGAGAAGGGCATTCCGGGCCGAGGGGATAGCTTGGGCAGCCCAGGAGCGGGTGAGGAGCCTGGTACTCCCGAGGCCCTGGAAGAGGGCCAGTATGACAGAAAGGCAGAGAAAGAAGACGGGGTGCTGCGTAGGATGGTCCCACCTTCTCTTCAGGTCCTAGGTTCCACTGGGAGGGAATGGGCTGGGGATGGGGCCTCTGCGTGGGGGCGTGTCTCTCGGTCCCCGTGGCCTTGAAGGCTGGTCCTGAGCCCTCTCTTCTCTTCACAGAGCTGCAGGCTGCAAAGAAGACCCACACCTGTGAGTAGAGGGTTGGGGTGAGGACTGGTGCTGGGGTGTGGAGAGATGGCACGGGATCCAGCGAGGGCTGTGGGAGGTTCTTGTAAAGATATGTAGGTGATACTGAGATGGAGGAGGCAGGCAGAGGCGGCCCAGCCTGAAGAGAGGCGGGGCCCAGAAAAGCAGGGAAGATGCGGAGTTGAGAAAAGGAGGGGGAGGGGTGAAGAAACCTCAAGACCAAGGCAATGGGAGGAGAGAAGGAAGAAGGCTGAAGCAAGGGAACATTGCGAAGAAACTAGGAGACCAATTAAAAGGGAGCTGTGGGAAAAGGCAGGAGGCATGCTGGACAGAGACACCGGGGATGGAAGGGACCACGGCAGGGAGGCAGGGTGGCTGCGACAGGCTTTGTGGCAGCAGAGCCAGGTTTGGTGTTCGTCTCTGTGGTTAACACATACTGAGGTGTGAACAAACCTGGAGCCAGGCTCTGCAGGGCCAGAGAGTAGGAAAGCCTTCGTCTCTGCAGAAAACACAACGGAACGGGATACCCTAGGTCCCAGGGCCCTGGAAGACTGAGGCTACAGCATGCGAGAAGGGGCTAGAGCTCAGGAAGAACTTCCCAGTGGCTACTAGGGAGTAAGCATCCTCTCTAGGGACCTCTCAACACCCCAGATCTACGCTCCTGGTTTGTGGGAGAAGCTACTCCCCCAGAAAATGCACCCACTCCACCTCAGCCCCTGAGCTTATATCCCATCAGAGCTATGCGCGCCCTTAACAGCTGGAGGACACTCAGGGGAAAGCTTCCATAAGCAGGAGTCCCTGGCTTGATGAGGACAACGCCAGGGCAGGAGACACTCCCTCTCTGGCCCCTCCTTAAAGAGCCTACCAGTTCCTCCTGAGGGCTCACTGCCGCCCCTTCTGCTGCCAGAATTGCCTAGAACATCCCTGTTCCGGGCAGAGGAACCACAGAGGGCAGCAGCATCGCTCTCGGCCTGAGCCGGACAGACAGGGGCCGGGGGCCACCCAGGATGCTACATCCTCCTGGGTGGGGGCTTGCTTTGCTCAGCAAAATCCTGATCGGTGCCTCGCCTGCCCCTAGCCACAGGGCCCCACGGAAATGCTGAGCAGGGCCCTGGGAGGAAAACGGGTCAAGGAGTGACGCGTGAGCTGGGGGAGGGGAGCTAAGGACCTTATGTGGGTGGGGGGTGAAGGGGGAGTTTCGGAGCAGCTAGAACTGGAAGAGGCTAAACTCCATTCCTACCCTTAACCCCTTACCACAGAAACCTCTGCCAGGGCCACACCCCCCCTTATGCCCTTCCCAACCCACTGGCCCTGTGCAGCCCTCCCCCTCTGAGTGTCCTTCTGAAAACCCAGGCTAGCACAGCTTCACCCATCCACTGCCCAGGCCTTGAAAGCTCGAGGAAGGCCAGCAGGGAAAGGTCTATACCAGGCTGAGGAGCTACTGGAGTTCTGGTAAGATCAGAGACCTCTTAGGAGATTTGATCAGAGAAGTCAGGAAAAACTAACACCTCCCCGAGGCAGAGAGGCCCTGAAAAACGGGCTCCACATTGAGACAATCCCAAGAAGGGAGAAACCCAAGAGGGACCACCAGACCCAGAGAGGGCCTGGTTACAAAGGGTCCCTGATGAGGGAACCCCCCCAGGCTGAGGTACCCCATAGAGCAAATACGAGGCTGAGGGGGCCTCTGAAATTGATTGGCCCCTCAGAAAAAAAACCCAGGCCAAGAAAGTCTATGCAGAGACTCACACATGAGGAGCCCTCCCAAGCTGAGCCACCCGCAAGAGCAGACTTGAACCAGAGAAACCATCCCATTTCCCAAGTGGGATCTGGGGCCAAACTGCCTGCGTTTGAATCCTGACGTTACCACTTACTAGCTGTGTGACCTTGGGCAAGTTACTTAACCTCTCTGTGTCTCACTTTCCTCTTCTTTGAAATGGGGATAATGGTACCTACTTCATAAAGTATTTTATGAGGATTAGATAATCCCCATAAAACATTAAAAACCATTTCTGGCACATAGTAAGTATCATCATTGCCATCGTCGTCATTCTAATGTCAACAGTTTTGCTCCCGTGGAAATTTCTGATGGACTAACCCCTCCTACAGATAGCGGGCATTTGTCTGATTATTACTGCTACTGTTATAATTTATTCCCTAGCCCAGGGCATACGTCGTGTCTGTAGGGAGGGCATGAGCATGGCGAGTGGTGGGGCAGCCTCCCAGGCTGTGCCTCAGCGGGCATGGCTGTTGGCAATCCACAGGGGCTCGGGTGGAACACACCACTACCCCAGGCAGACATCCTCTGACTTACCTCTAGAAACATCCCTGTCCCTGGAGTCACCTGGCAAAGACAGTCAGGCTTGGGGGCGGGTCCTCAAAGAAAAGGGGAGTAGAAAACTGGCCCCAGGCTCATGTGAGCTCCGTTCTGGCTCCCCAGCCAGAGCTACCCTGTCAGGTGGAAACAGCTTTTACCGCGTGTGGCTGTCGCATGTGGTTTTGGAATTTTCCAACGCCCCCTGTGATTGGCTGCCCCGCCCCTCACACCCTGCTCCAGGCCCAGATTGGCCACATGGGGCGCCTGTCATCCTACCCGCTGCACCCCAGAGAAGGGTGGGGGGTGACAGAGTTGGGGGGGTTGTCACTCGGCCACCTGTGTGGTGCTAGCTTAAACCCCCCTGCCCAGAAGCATTGGGGGAGAGCTGGGTGCAGAGCTACAAGCTGAGGCTCTGCTGAGAGGCCTCGCCCCCAACCCTGCTGCCGGCTGCGCCCCGGCTTTGGACCACCCCCTGCTGAGAAGGACAGTGAGCCAAGGTGGCAGAGCCCACAGTTCAGCCATGAGAAGTAAGTGGATGGGGCTACCTGGGAGTGGGGGAAGCCTCAATCCCACAGTCATCCCCAGGCCTTCTGGAAAGGACAGTGTCTTGGGAACAAAGTGAGCAAAGTGGAGCGTTCTCCCCTGGCACCGTGTGTCCCAGTCAAGGCCAAGGTCTGTTGGGAGACGGGCTGAGTAGCTGGGGAGTCTGGCTCCCAGGTCGTTCTCTTAAGGTAGCGATAGTAAAGGGACTTCTCTGTCATGAACGCTGGAAAGGAGCTTCAAGAGTACCTGAGGCGCCCTGCCCCCGCATTTTATAGAGAGACTGAGACCCAGAGAGACCAAGAGCTTCACTCCAGATCACACAGCAGTAGTAGATAGAGGCTGGTGACTAGCAGGTGCCCTGAACGCCCTCTCCCAGCTCCCATTGCGGTATTGCTCTCTGTGCATTCAGCCTGCCTGTAATTGGGGTGGAAAGGAGGCCAGAGGAACTGCTGTGCCCTGGAGCTGCAGGACGGTGAGAGTCGGGTGAGGTCAGCAGGCAGAGGGGGTCAGAATCCCAGCATCTAGGCCTCAGGTCACCATGGTTTCTGCCCAGCCCAGGGACATGAGGTCCAAGCGGAATCCAGCCAGGGTGCTGTGAGTATGGGTGTGTGTCCCAGGTTCGGTCACCTATTCGAGGAGGGGGACCCGGCGGTGGAGATGAAAGCAGACAGCTTTCAGCTTCACCCCCTTCCTGGCTTGGAGACATGGACCAAGAGCTGGAGGGCAGGTATCTGGGGTCCCTGTGCCTTCTGGCAGAGAAAAGGTGGGTAAAGCTGTCAGCCCCCATGCTCAGGCAAGAGAAGCCAGAGAGCTTCTCAGAGCACTGGGCAAAGGAGAAAAAGGAAAGCCCTGTGCCCCTGTGGACTAAACCCTGTATCTCGTGGGAAGGCTCCAAGCCTCAGCCTGGGGTCTTCCCACAAGACACAGAAGTGAGGCCGTCTCGGGACCTGGAAAGACCCATGGGCTGAGAGCCTCAAGACCAGGTTCCACTGCTACCCCCGCCACCGACTAGCCATGTAGTTTTAGGCAAGTCTCCTCATCTGCAAGACAAGGGAGCTGAATTTAAAAGCAAAACCAATTCTGGAGAGACGCCCAGTTCTGAGGGCCCAGGACCAACGAGAGAGCCCTGGTCCCTGAGTTAGGCACCCCAAGGGCAGTGAGGGACACGGGGCTTCCCAGAGGGGAGACAGAGAGGAGGAAAGCAAAGGGAAGAACTCCACTTCCACGCTTGGGATGGAGATTCCCGGGCAGGTGTATGAGTGGGGTGGGCCAGGAGGGGCGAGGAGAAGAGCCAAAAACTTCCACAGGAAGAAGGGCCCCTGAGAGCATCAGTTTCCCTTCTAGCTTCTTCCCATTACCAGCAAAGGTTAGCAAACCCATCTTCCCAGAAATAGTCTCAAATCAGCAAATCCACCCTAGGAACCAATGACTGGTTGTGCTTCCGCGTCTGGGAGGAGGGCAGGAGTCCCCAGGATAGGGCGGAGGAGGGACTGGGGCTCCTCTACGCGATATCCCCGCACGGCTCCGTCCAGGCTGGTAGGAAGGAGAGGGGGTCTCTGTGCCACTGGTCCTTCTCACTTGGACATCTCTGGGTATCTCACAGCCCAGCTTATCTGACTGTCCCCCATGAGTGCCAGCCACCACCATGCCCTCAGACGACAACTGGGGCAAGTTGGAGCACTGGGAACTTGGGATTGTGATACACCCAAAGACCAAGAAGCAGAAACAGGCTGAGAAATAAAGAGAGATGCAGAGACCCAACTCAAAGGACAGAGAGTAACGTAACACATGGGAGAGAACGATGATGTCCTGATGGAGGTCTAAGTGGAGAAAAACAGGAAGAGCCAGAACACTGCAGTGTGAAGCCCGAAAGAGAGCTGGAGGGCGGGCGGCAGAGAGGCACACAGACCCAGGGAAAGATGCAGTGGACAGCATGCCGGCAGGAGAAGGGAGACATGGACTGAGTACCGATGGGGCCTGCGGAGGTGGACAGTAGGGTTTTATGGAACTTTTGGAAGGATGGTACATCCTCCCTGCTCCTAAATACAGAGGAAATGTCCATGAGTCACAAAGTCCCCAGCCAGCCGGGGGGAGGAGGGTGCAGCCCAGTTATCTCACTCGAGCCATGGCCAGTGTGGAGCCATTAGGCACGAGGCCCTGGTGTTCGGCCTGGATGGGAGGTGGGAGGATGAGGGGTACAGGTGCCTGCCTGCCTTGGCTGTACCTGATCTTTCTCAGGCCTGGTCTCGCTAATGAGGACCATGGGCCAAAAAGACATCCACTCCCCAGGGTGCCACAGATGTCACCCTGAGCACCAGGGCCAGCTGGGGACTTTACGAAGGGCCCCTCCTGTCTTTCATCCCTCCTGCACCTTCCACCTTTCCTCTCTTCCCGTTTCTAACAAGAATTCCAAACATCCCCCACCACTGCACTCCTAGCCTAGGGCTCCCCAGCCTGCCCACCACAGCAGACGTGGGTGTTGGCCTGGCCGCCCCTCCCCGCTGCTCCCCCCCACCCCTGCCTCTGTGCCCCTGACTCAAACAGGGAACAGGGACTTTCCCCTGCTGCAGGGCTCTCCAAGAAAAGCAGCCCGGGGTCTCCTCCTGTCCTCCATGGCTAGTCCACTCCTGCTACTGCTGTGCCACTGCCCCTTCCTGGGACTTTGGGCTCAGAAAGGACGGAGGTGTATTTGGGGGAAAGGATGGTAACCGGGCAGGGCCTCAGGGCCCAAGCCAGGGTCTTTTGAGGAGCGGTTGAGGCCTCGGGAAAGGAGACACAGCCCCAGAGGCAGGGAGAGGGGCCGAGGGCGACTGTCTGGGCCCCCGCTGCTCAGACCTTCCTCCTGGTGATTCATCCCCTCCCCCATGCACTGGTTGTTTTCACTCGATTCTTTTGTTTCCCCTCCTTTCTCCTGCCCCAGACTGTGGGGGTGGCGGGGGCACAAGGAGGGGGTTTCAGGTGGCTGGCTGTCTTTCGTGGCTTTTCAAAACCCCAGACTCTCCCTCGCCCACCTGAGTTTTAGCTTCGCTACTTTCTCAGCCCTGGGATCTGGGCGTATCAGCAGAAAGTTCTTGCCATGGGCTGGGAGGAGTGCTCACCAGGTAGAACTGCTTTTCTCCCGACCCCCACCCAGCCCTCCCCCTCCTTCTCCCCTGTGGTGGTACCCACTACCCGTGGTTTCCAGCTTTGCAGAAGCTGCGGGAACTGAGAGCTGAGAAAGGAGGGAGGCTGGCAACAGGCTGGGGCACACAGTGGACCAGCTGTGGTCTCTGTGGGGAAAGGGACTGAGAGTTTGCACCGCAGGGAGAGGGTGGGCGCCTAAGCTAAGAAAAGAGACACGTTCATTCATTTCTGCGGAGAGGTCTACTGAGATATATGAAAGCCAGTCCACACCCCAAAGGAGCTGTGGTCTTCAGAGGAGTCCCAAATCAGGAGTTCTGCTTGGATGGGGAGAGCTCTTCCACCTGGACCTTAGAAGCCTGGCCCTGAGAAATGGCTAAAGGCGGAAGGAGGCTGACACCACAGAGGAGGAGCTGGGGCAGAGGGAATATTGCCTCTCTGGATCTTGACACTAGACATGAGTCCTGGCCTTAGTTCCATGGGTGTCCTCTCTGAATTCTGTTCCTAGCCCACCTCCCTTACTTCACACTTACCCCTGCAGCCACTAAGTAACCTATCCCTTATCCCGTTCTCCCCAGTGCATTTGGGCAGCTCACCCGGTGCATTTAGGTATATAGCTAAATTGTTGAGGACACTGGCTCTCAAGTTAGAAAGACCTGACTTCAAACGCCAGATCTGCCACTCCTGGCTATGTAACCTTAGTCAAGCCATTTACTCTCCCCTGGACTCAGTTTTCTCATCCGTAAAATGGGGACAATACAAGTAGTACCTACTTCACAGGGTTGTTGTGATCATTAAATGAAAAATGTATACAAAACCTGGCACGGAGCTAGAATTCAGCCAATGCTTATGCCTATCGTTATTACTTCTCCTTCATCAACCTCCTTTGGAGAAAAGGAGACAAGGGAGAGAGGGAAAGCCCAGCTCCGGACTGACAAGCACAGAGGAGATGAGGACCCCAGGCTCCTCTGCCCACATCCACTCTCCACCAGGCCTGGGGGTGGTCCTGGGGTTTGAGGGGAGAGATCCCCCAAGGGTACAGCCCCCACTTTGTGCCTACCACTTCCTCTCTGTGGCATAGGGCACCTGGACGGGGCCCAGGGCTGGCTTTGTAGGGTGGCACAGGACCAGCTCTGGATGTATTCAAAGAGCGTTATCAATGAATCTCGCAGCTGTGAAAAGGGTGAGATTAGAGGAGGTGGGAGGGAGGGGAGCACAGACTACTTGGTCCCTACTGGTATTTCCCCACGGAGGAGGCACCCGTAAGGAGCTCCCTGGTGATCCTTCAATGTCCGAAGCAATCCCGGAGAGACTCATTTTGTTTTCCTCACACTGCATCAGAGTGACGTTGTTAGAGGTCACGCTGGATGACGGAGGAGGTACCAGAATGAGCTGGGGAAGAGACCACCAACACCACCCTCATCCCACAGTGCGAGCAGCCTGGCACAAAATCAGGAAGAGGGAGGAAACTCTTGCTATTCAAAAGCGCAGGCAAAGGCCCAGCAAGCTTGGGCACCCAACCAGGAGCTCGTTGGAGGCAGGATTTAGGCAACCCGCCCCCTTCAGACCTCCCAAGTCAGGGCCTGCATTTTAACAAGATCCCAAGCGATCTTGTTTGAGACAAAAAGGGCTAGTCATCCAGCCACTAGATGATTTTAAGAGATAATGTGCACGTGTGGGCATTTCTCTCTCCTGGGCCTGAGAGGGCTTCCTTCGACCGGCCCTGGGACAGAATGAGAGGGAGACGCGCAGATCTTCCCAAAGCAGCCGTGTGGGCAGGGTGCGGGCAGAGGGGGGGCTGCTGTGCGAGCCGTACCACAGGGCTGGCCTAGAGGTTCCTGACCTTTGCTTGATTCTAGTTCCTGGCACTGTCAGGCTTTTAGATGGCAAGTTCCTGGCAGGCCAGGCTCCCAGGCAACAGTTTGAGTAATCCTGTGATTACTCAGCTCCCCCTCCCCAATCTGGGTTCCCAGCACCTGTTTCTTCAGGGCATGGCTCAGGGGTAGGTTTAGAAGGTGAGGTATCCGAGGTGTTTTTCAATTCCTGCTGCCCCCACGGCCTCCTTGGCCAGTCCCCTTCCCGTCCTCTGCCCTCCCCTCCTCCACGGTCACACTCATGCACGCCGGGACTTTCTCTTTGAGGTTTTGGGTAGATGGCATCAAAGGGGACACCAGTGGCAGGGGAAGGAGGGAGAAGAAGGACAAAAGGGCCTGACACTGCCGACAGGGCCAGGACGTGAATGGGTTTTTCTGTTTCTCTGTCCATCTCTCCATCTCTGGGTCTAAGTCTCAATTAACCTGACCCTCTAGCTTGGACCCTCTGACTCTTGTGTCTGTCTCACTGGATACCTCTGTCTTGCACTACAGCTGGGGACATGGGGGAGTGGCTGGCCTGGTAGCTGGGGTCCACACTCAGATATCCCCCAAACACAGTATTGGGAAGGGGGCCTGTGGCTGGCCACATTGTTCCATGAGAAGGGTGAGGTCTTGTTGACACTGTTGTGAGGCTCCTAGGACTAGGACAAGCAGCAGGTCAGGCATGGGGCAGGGACATGTGTCTGGGTCACTCATGTGGTCAGCACACACACGCACACGGATGTGGCTCTAGGAGAAGGGAACAGTCAGGGAGGCCTGTGGTTGACGGCGAGGCTGGAGCCTGAGTTCCCACTGTGGCTTGGCCTAATCTCCCTCCCGCTTACTTTTCTGGGTGACCCACGTTGGTTTCTCCCCTCTCTAGGCGTAGGTCCACTGAGGAGAGAGAGACCACAGTGTTGGGGGAGGTGTTGAGGGAGGACCGACTGGATGGGGTGCAAGAATGTCCATCTACCTCAGATGCCCACAAGCTTTCTTTGCCCTCAGCTCCGCTCAACGGCAACTGGCAGGCACAGTGCTTTCCACAGGTGATATCATTTAACTGCACTACCTGCAATCAGCCCATGGACAGGCAATGGTATTTTTATCCCGATTTTACCAACAAGGGAACTGAGGCCTAGGGGATCTAAGTGGCTGGATGTGCAGGTGCCCCCACATTTTCTGCCCCTTTCCAAGTACTCGAACCCCTCTTATTCTCTCTTCCCCTCCATGCACTCTGGTCTGCTCTTAATTTACTGGAAAGAACCTGAAAAGCTCACTTCCCGTCTGTCCTGGATGATCAGAGCTTTCTGTGTGGGTGTTAGGCAGGCAGGCTGGGCTGGGGGGCTGGGGAATCGAGTCCTAGTGGAGGGTTTCAGACACCATCTGCCCTGTTCCCCTTGAGGGGGCAGCTGCTTACTCTGACTCACCTCAAGGCCGGCCTGAGGGGATGATGGTTCAAGGATGATGGAAACGACATTTCAGGGAGTGGTGGGCAAGCCGCGGCCACCCTCCCACCTCACCCAGCAGGCCCTGCGTGTGACCAGGGTCTAGGCCTGGGCCAGAAGGGAGCTCACAGGAATGTGGATTTGCACTACAGGCAGGCTGCCTCTTCCTCTGACCGTCATGGGGAAGCTGAGTGGGAGACATGAGGGATGAGAAGAGGCCTCCGTCCTAGGTCACTTTTCTAGCCTGTTCTGCCCCAGGCCTCCCTCTCGAAGGGGAGGCAGCAGGTCAGCGATGGCAGAGGAGGCCCAGATGCCCTTGGGAGTGACAAAAACACCTGAAGCAGCAGGATTCCCAAATCTGCGCAGCTCTCCTTCAAAGATGGGCTGGAAGAAGGCCAACAGCTAGTCCCTGAAACTCAGAAGAGAGTTGTGGGCATTGACAGGGGCAGGGCAAACTAGAGGCAAACACCAGTGAAGGGAGGAGGGAAGGCGCAGCTTACAACGAGCTCAATGGGCAGGAGGTGGTTTATTGCCCAGTGAACAAACACTAACACACAAATATGCACATGCGCAGGCTGGCTCAAGAGGACATGCCCTTTGGCTCACAAATCACATGTACCTTTCATGGGTGCACCCCGAAAGCCATGTACACAGAACAGCATAATGGAAAGCTCACGGGAATTGGGTATTCCCATTCCAGTTCTGGGGCAAACTAGCTGTATAAACCCGGTAAAAGTTGAAGGAGATGGTCTCAAGTCCCAGGCAGTTGTTAACATTCATGATTTCTGTGCACATAGTTGAAGGGTTTCACAGAGGTTGAACACAGAGGCCCTCGGACGCACATAAGCATATTCAACCTAACGTGCCGATACACACAGGGCTACCCTCTCTCTGCTCAGAGGGCCAGGAGCTTAGGAGCCCCATCTGATTCTCTCCCTGGCTCTCAAGCATCCAGCACAGCTGGCTTGTGTAGCCCCGCTCTCCTGTACTCCAACTGGTCTTCTCCCTGCCCTCTGTGGGCCCCACCCTGTAGACCCTGTCCCTCCCTGAGCCTTCGCTGCCCTGCTAAGGATGGCTGGCATCTCTCCCTGGCCCCCAGGTGCCCCCGACCTGGTTCACCACATCTTCCCGCCATGCCCCACACTCTGCCCATGGGAGCCCAGCCCCAATGGGGGAGGGTGGCGCAGAGGAAGCCCCCTGGGCGGGAAGCAGGTGTTTCGAAGCAGGGAGGACTCCTAGGTCTCCAGGAGGGAGGGAGGCAACCGGAGCTTTTCAACTTGAAGGGCTGAGCAGGTGGCCTCTTTGCAGCTGCTTTCTCTGCCCTTCTGGGGCTGGCGCGACCCCCAGCCTCCCCGTAAAACAAAAAACAGTCTCCACAGACCCGTGGCTGAGCAGCCTTTGGCACCTGACTTCTTCCATTATGAAAGAGGGGAACACTAGGCGGGAGCCGGGCGGGCTGGGGAAACCCCGTGCCCCTGCATCAACAGCCCAGGAACACGGGGTAGGATCTAGAGAAGGCCCCCGGGCTAACCTCCTGCTCTTTCTTTTCCAGCACAAATTGAAGTGATTCCTTGCAAAATCTGTGGGGACAAGTCATCTGGGATCCATTACGGGGTTATTACCTGTGAGGGGTGCAAGGTGAGCACACATCTGTATAGCCTCCCAGAGATGAGGAGAGGTGGCTGCTGGCCTCTGACTCCAGGGACGGACTCCTGAGGCAGCTAGGGTGGTGCTTCACCTGGAGGGGCCCCCACACAGAGGGGCCCTGTCTTAAGTTGTGGAAGTGATTGCAGGTCACATTGCAATCACGCTAAGAAATGGAGGAGAGAAAACTGATCATAGGGTCTGGGAGCGCCGTGGCCAGAGCCTGTGGGCTGGAGGGGCTCAGGACTGAGCTGGGCCTGGCCAGGATCGGCAGCCGGGTCTCCACCTGCCTTCTCCAGGGTTTCTTCCGCCGGAGCCAGCAGTGTAACGTGGCCTACTCCTGCACCCGTCAGCAGAACTGCCCCATCGACCGCACTAGTCGGAACCGATGCCAGCACTGCCGCCTGAAGAAATGCCTGGCACTCGGCATGTCCCGAGACGGTGAGGCCAAGTGGGCAGCCCCCCGAGCTTTCCCTGCAGCCTGAGGGGCAGCCTGGCCTATACGAACACCCTCCAGAGGTCCACTCTTGTCCCTCCCTGGCAGGCCCTGTGTCTTCCCCTGTCCAGCATGGGAGTGGGCAGGCCACCCTCACCAGAGCTCTTCACAGTCCCCAACTTTAGGCTTTGCTAGAACAACCCTCCTTTCCCCAAGGTCCCCAAGTCTTCATTTTCTTCTCCTTGGGATGGATTCTCATCACTCTGTTCCCCATCGGTCCAGAAACCACCCGGGTTCTACTGCCTTCCTTCCTGGCCCATCGCTCTAGTCCTAGCCCATCTTCCTTCTTAGCCCTTCATCCCTATCCTTGAACACGGCACTGTGACAGCAATGGCGGCCTGAGAACAACCCAGCGGCCGTGAGGACGGGCAGGCCTGCTGTTCTTGGTGCCTTTCTCCATCTTGCTCACCCACCACCTCGTCACGCCCCCACTCCCACCCCTGCCCCCACCACAGAGGGAACCCAAGGCAGAAAGAGTCTGTCAGCACTTTTCAGCGCCCAAAATAACAAAGTGAAAGGAAACACACAGGGGTGCAAGGGGCAGGCGGGGCGAGGGGCTGTGCCCCCACACCTGGGAGGGGTGGGGGGTGAAAAGGCAGGAAAGAGAGAGCAGAAGAGGATGTTCAGAAACAAGCCGCGGAGCCTGGGTTGGGCTGTGGTGAGTATCTAGGTCACCAGGGAGCCTACAGGCCTGACCACAGGGAGACCTGTGTTCTCAGCTCTCCTCTTCCTCTGACCCTCCTAGAAAGGCGAGGTGACCCCAATACAGCTTGAGGCCCCCTACCCAACCACCCCCAGCCCCAATATCAGGAGGCCAGAATTCTCAGACTAGACTCATTGCTTAACTTCTGCCACATTTAGAAGCTGGTTTCAAGCTCGGAGAGTTTGCCCAGGAGACCAAAATGTCTGGGTTGGACAGAGCCCTGAGGCAAACAGGAGAAGAGAGAGATGGGGGGTGGGGGAGCGCAGCTGCTCTTGAACAGAAGTCCCCTGAAGGGAGGTTCTCAGGCAAGACTTGCAAAGCTCTGCTTGGAGCCAGCTGTTCTGGGAGCGGCAGGCTAATCCCGCAATAATCCAAATGCCTGTGGACTCTGCCAGTACCTGTCCTGCTGTCTGAAATGCCCCTGGTCCGCAACCTCTTTCAGCTGTCAAGTTTGGCCGCATGTCCAAGAAGCAACGGGACAGCCTGCACGCCGAGGTGCAGAAACAACTGCAGCAGCAGCAGCAGCAGCAGCAGCAGCAGCGGAGGGAGCCAGTGGCCAGGACCCCGCCCACGGGGGCCCAAGGGGCAGACCCCCTCTCCTGCACCTTGGGGCTCCCGGACGGGCAGCTGCCCCTGGGCTCCTCGCCTGACCTGCCCGAGGCCTCTGCCTGTCCCCCTGGCCTCCTGAGAGCCCCAGGCCCCAGGCCTTCCTACGCCAACAGTTTGGCCAAGGCCAGGCTCAACGGGGCCTCGTACAGTCTCAAGTACAGCCCCGAGCGGGGCAAGGCTGAGGGCAGAGAGAGTTTCTACAGCAGGGGCAGCCAGCTGGCCTCTGAGGGATGCGGACTTCATTTTGAGGACCCTAGGCATCCTGGGCTGGGGGAACCAGGACAAGGCGCAGACGGCTACTGCAGTCCCAGTTTCCACAGCACCCCAGAAGCACCTTATGCCTCCCTAACAGAGATTGGTGAGCAGCTGAGCAGGCAGAAGGGATGGGGAAGATGAGGGGGGCTTCCAAGAGAGAGACCCTAGTAGGCACCCCACGTAAACCAAACCTGAGCCAAGGGCATCGAGGGGTCTTAGAGAAGGGATTGTGGGGGAAGCAAAACAAGAGTAGGCCAGGCAGAGGGGTGCCTTTCATGTGTGTAGGGTAAGAGCTGGCTGAGATGGAGCCCATGCCTTCTCCTCTGGCCCCAGAGCACTTGGTGCAGAATGTGTGCAAGTCCTACCAAGAGACGTGTCAGCTGCGGCTGGAGGACCTGCTACAGCAGCGCTCCAACCTCTTCTCCCGGGAGGAAGTGGCTGGCTATCAGAGGAAGGTGAGGCCAGGGGACCTGCCTGGAGGGAGGACATCCAACCACTGAGGAGCCCAGAGATGGCTACCTGCACACCGTGTGGGCTGGGGCGAGGCTGGGTATCACAGATAGACACAAATGTGCACACACTTCAAAGTTGGGGGTGTGTATACCCCAGCAGCTGGGTGAGAGCTTTCCCTGAGCCCCTGCCTAGTAACATTTTACTTGATCTCCACTACCCCAGCCTGGTGCACTCCCCACGCCCCCCACACCATCCGTAACAACAGTCAGAGCCCTGATGATCATGTGTTGGACGAACAGCTCTTCTCTGCCAGGCACCGTGCTACATGCTTTTTTACATTATCCTTGACCCTCATGACAACCAACCTATGAGGCCAGCATGTGTTTCTGTTTTTAATGGACCAGGAAACTGAGCTCAGAGGGGTTAACAGAGTCACTCCAGGTCACAAAGTGGTGGAGCCAAAGACAAATTCATGTCTATTGGGTTCCAAAGCTTATGTTGTCTATCACTCTCTGACAATACCACCTACTCTAAGAACACTCGTTTGGCACTGAACTGTTGCTTCTCTAGGTAGGTTACTAAAAGCTTTGGGTATGTCCTTTTGGGGAGGTGGGTCAGTATGTTCTTTTTGCTTCAACAGGATGCAAGCACTTTGAGGGAAAACTGTATCTTAGACTTTTTTTATTCTCCCAAGTATGACCCAATGACGAGAATTGCCCCCGAGTGAGCCTTGGTGCTAAGAATAGGCTAAAGTGGCCAGCCGTGCTGTGAGAATGAGGGAGTTCAAAACCTACGCCCTGCAGTTTGTCAGTCTGGGCTCCCAGGGGTTCGGAGAGGTCACCGGGTCATAAAGAGGGCTACAGTGGGACGCTTCTCCTTCCCTGCAGTCAATGTGGGAGATGTGGGAACGCTGTGCCCACCGTCTCACCGAGGCCATTCAGTACGTGGTGGAGTTCGCCAAGAGGCTCTCGGGCTTTATGGACCTCTGCCAGAATGACCAGATTGTGCTGCTCAAAGCAGGTGCCCAGGGAGGGGGGCAGGCCTGGAGGGAAGGGGGACGGAGTGCGGAAAGGGGCCAGGCTGAGTGGAGGGAGGTGGTTAAGCAACCAGAACCCCGAGGGGAGCAGAGACGGATGCCTGGCTTCTTGTGACGCTGCACCTGCACCTCCCCCCCCCCCACCCCCGCTCCCGCCCCGGCCTCACAGGAGCAATGGAAGTGGTGCTGGTGAGGATGTGCCGGGCCTACAACGCCGACAACCACACGGTCTTCTTTGAAGGCAAATATGGCGGCGTGGAGCTGTTCCGAGCCTTGGGTGAGGGTCGGGGAAATGAGAGAGAGGAGTCGGATGGGCCCAAAGCTTCAACGGCACCTTCTTTTCCGGGCAGATTGCCCGCTCTGCTCCAAATCCCAAGAGGGCGGGCGTCCTTGGGCACCGCGGTCTCACCCAACGTGTTCACTCCTGCGCTTCTTCTCAGGCTGCAGCGAGCTCATCAGCTCCATCTTTGACTTCTCCCGCTCCCTGAGCGCCTTGTGCTTTTCCGAGGATGAGATCGCCCTCTACACAGCCCTTGTCCTCATCAATGCCAGTGAGTGTCCCTGGGCTAGGGTTAGGGACATTCAGCTAGTGGGGGGGGGCAACTATTATTGAAGAGTCTAGACCTTCAGATGTGGTTAAATCTGGGAAACTGCTTTCAAGAGCATGTGAGGCCATTAAAGCCCAAAATTGCTGTCAAATAAGTCAAAATTTAGATTCAGAGGAACCCGACGGGGGAAAGGGCAGTGCAGGGGGAGCTGGAGAAGTGGGGAGATGTGAGGAAGAGGGGAAGTGAGCCACTTCCCCGAGAGAAATGAGTCTGCTTGTGCGTCCAAGTTAGTCATGCCACTGCGGTGCACATTGGAATCTCCTGGGGGCTTTAAAAAAGATTGCTGCCTGGGCCCACCTCCCAGGGACTCCAAGGTTATTAATCTGGACTGTGCCAGAGCACCCAAATTTTTAATAGCCCTCCTCAGGAGATCATAGTGTGCCACCAAACTTGAGAATCACTGCTCTGTATGGACTAACTTTAACCCTTAGGCCACTATGGCAGGGCTCTAGACACCCACTCTGCTAGAAAGGAGTGGGCTGGGTTGCGCTGGGCTGGGCTGGCAGCACGGTAAGTATTCAGAGAACCTCAGGAAGTGAGTTGAGCAACTATTCTGAGTTTGCAGACCAAAGTTATTGGCCTTCTGGCTCTGCCAATGAGTAGAGACCTAAAAATCTTCCTTAAACTGGAAATAAAGATTTAAAAGATGACTTCTGGCTACTTTACGGACCCAGGGCAAAAGGTGCCTTGTCTGTTGAGTTAGCTACAGGCTGATATGGCGGCCCTAGGCGGCTTCATGAAGGCCATCTCCTATCTGAGGTCATCCTTGGCCAGAGGACAGGGGCTCCCTGCCAATCTATTTTTCTTTCTCCGTGGCAGAATCCTAGTGGCTAGCATCGGATGGACTGTGTGAAATGTCCAGGGTACCAGAGAGGAGACAGCTTAGAGTGGGGAGATCGGGCGTTCTCACCCCTTTCATCTCTCTCCCCAGTTTTCCTTGTAGACAGCTAGCCAAGCCCAAGGCCCCAGAGCTAACCATCATCAAATCAACACACAAACATGCACACACACTCAGCTGAAAGACCTTATCTAGCACAGATGTCCAAAACGGTACACTCTTTTGGTGGAAGCTAATGTCCACGGTCTTTCTTGTTCTCACTATGGTCCAATCCCCTCCTTCAGGTCGGCCAGGGCTCCAAGAGAAAAGGAAAGTAGAACAGCTTCAATCCAATCTGGAGCTGGCCTTTCACCATCATCTCTGCAAGACGCATCGCCAAGGCATCCTGGCAGAGGTAGGAGCAGTCCCTGGGGTAGAAGAGGCCCAGCGCCAGAGCTGTGACATCAGGCCTTGTGCAGCCCGGGGTCTGATGGTACAGAGGAGCATCTGCCACAATACATTAGAGAGATTGCAACAGCACAGGAAACAGGGGGACAGGCAGTCACTTCTATGCGCTGCGTAAAGCTGGAAAGTTAGAGAGCCTGGAATTGGAAGGGACCTCCAGGGAGCAATTCAGTTTAATATAGCCAACACTTAGCCAGCACCTGCTTATACAAGGCACTGTGGAATGGAAAGATACAGAGATGTGTCCTTAACCCCACCACAAGTTTTCTATCTGCTGTGAAGGAGAGACTCATGCACCACTAGCTCTAACATAGAGTAGAAGGTAATAAGTGATCTAATAATAATGCAATTAACAAAGTGCTGTTGCAGATGTGCTCTCTCATCCTCAGGATAGCTCGGTCGAGAGGGCAGGTATTAATATCTGCTGTAGGGTTAAGGAGACTTAAGTGACTTATCCAAGTTCACATGATTGGTAGTAAGGGGTAAATGCATGATTTTTAATCCCCGTGTTCTTTCTACCATACCCCTGTACCCCTGATACGTTACTTTAATAAGGAATATTGGGGAAATGTTAGAAGAGCATAGAATAGGATTAAAAATAATTTGGAGGTAAAAGGAGTGAACCATATATGCTTCCTAGAGAAAGTGGCATTTAAACTAGGCCATGAAATAGGTAAGATTTCAACAGACATTCATGGGAGTGGGGCAGACATTTCAAGTTTAGAGAACAATATGAACAAAAATAAGGAGGCAAAATAATACCTGTTTGGAGAATATAGTTCATGGTACATTTTGACTAAAGTGTGAGATCAGAATAGATTGAAGGAGGCAGGAAAGTAACAGAAGACAAGCTTGAAAATTAGGTCAGGGAGCAAATCAGAAAGGACTTTAAATGACATATTAAAGAGTAAAGGCTTTATTTCTAGGCAATGGCGAGCCCCAAGGGCTAGAGGGATGATATCATCAGAGCTATTATTTAGGCAATTTAATTTGAAACCAGTGTAAAGGAACCGCTTATGTAAGCATTCAAGCTACGAGCCCTTGCTATGTGCCAGGCACAGTGCCCAGTGCTGAGGATCCAGCGACGGCTTAAACAACAGCCTCTGCCCTAAAGAACTTCAGGTCTGGTAGGGTAGGTTGGGGGCGGGGGAGAGAAGCTGGAAACTGGGAGAGCATTTGGGAAGCACATTTGGTTAGATCCACCTTCAGAATATGCTGCCTCCTCCCAGCCCAGCTATCAGCTTTCACTTAGAGAGACCTCCTAACTGGATCCCTGCTCCACCCTTGCCTGTCCTATGTCAGCCACACAGCACTGTTCTCAGTCCCCCTATAAGGGCCCATCATGCTGAAAATTAAATCTAGGGTCTGTGTCATGGCCTACTGGCTTCATGGTGTGACTCCTGACTTCTTCCCGCACGTCATCTCCTTCCCTCTCAACAACCCAGCCCACTGGCCTCCTTGCTGTTCCCTGAACACACCACACACAGTTGTATCTCTGGGCTTTTGCACCTGTCATTCCAGCTGCTGGGAGATTCTTCCCCGAGTTTTCTAAATGGCTTGCTCCATCCCTTCATCCTGGAAGTCTTCCCAGAACACCTCATACAAAAAGCCCCTCACCCTGCATTATTGTTCTTTAAAGACATTCTCTGACATATTATGTATTTGTTTACTTTCTGGACCCTTCACTAGAATATACATTTAAGGTAGATATTTTATTTTATTCACCGATGTATCACCACTGCCCATCCCAGCGTCTACCTGAGTAAGTTCTTAGCAACTATTTGTTGAATGAATGAACAAATGAAGCTATTGCAGAAGCCCAGACAAACTCAAAGTAAAGTATAAATGAAAATATGATGAAGTCAAACTCTTCCCTGACTGCCCCTTTCCTGGGAAACTAAGATGGGTAGAAGGGAGTCTGGGTGGCTGCGAGAGGTATTTTTAAGCCTCACTTGCTTATACAGGAAACTGCAGAAGATAAATGTCTTTCTCAGCCTTTCTCCAGTGAGGTCTCCCTTTCTCTCTTTCCTCATGGGTCTCTGGATCTTTTTCAGTCCTCCTGCTGCTAAGTCCTGGCAGTGTTGGATACCTGCTTAGAAACTATTTAGTTCAAACAAACAGTTACTGAACATTTGTGGAAGTGGGAAGTGGGGAGTGGGAGTGGGGAGGGGAGAAGAGAGAGAGAGAGAGAGAGAGAGAAGACCCTACCCAAGGAGCTTAAATGTGGGGTGAGGAGGCAGATGAATTGGATCATTTTTCTAAAATGGGATTTAAGTGCCGCACAGAGGAAGGGCCCTCAAGCTGGGGGGAGGAGGGGCTAATTAGAGAAATATTCCCATAGGAGATAACAATTGACAGAAAGAATTAGCCAAGCGAAGAATTAGAAAGGCATTCCAGGTGAAGGGGATGGTATCGACAAAGGCAAAGGGTCATGTGACAATATGTAAACCAGGGAGTCACAGAACTTCACTATTATAAGAGCATAAATTGTGAATTAAAGGCTTTATAAGGGTTTCTTTTAGGAGCAGCAGGAATATGGTTGGGGGTTCCACCCGCAAAACACATGCCTGGCCCACATGAGCGTCCCCATGCCTCTGCTTTCCTGAACACACACCTACCCTGACCAGCGGGCCCGGCTGCTCCATAAGTGCCAAGAGCATGGAGAGAAAGCAAGCAGGGCGCCCGAGGCCGGGAAGGGCGGGAGGCCTTCGTTGCTCTGGGGAGAGCCCTGAAGCACTGACCCTCCTTCCCCGTTAACCCATCTCCAGCTGCCGCCTAAGGGGAGGCTCCGGAGCCTGTGCAGCCAGCACATGGAAAAGCTGCGAAACTTCCAGCATCTCCACCCCATCGTGGTCCACGCTGCTTTCCCCCCGCTCTACAAGGAACTCTTCAGCACTGAAATCGAGTCGCCTGAGGGGCTGTCCGAGTGACCTGGAAGAGGGACTCCTTTCCCATCCCCGGAGCCTGCCGGACCACCTCCCTGGACCCCCTCCCAGCCTCAGCCTTTTCCTTTCCCGTGGCCCCTGGAGGGTGGCCCTATCTGCTCTGTGGGACTGAGCAAATGCTGAGACGGGTTTTCTGCCCACAGGCCTGTCTGGCAGTGGGCCAGAGCCGGAGAGCAGGGATGATGGAAGAGCATCTCCAGCCTCAGCTTTGTTCTGTCCTCTTTCCTGTGCCCCTCACCCCAGCTTCTGGAGGGGGGTGGAATAGGACCTCCAGGAGGACCAAGGTGTCCTCAGGACAACAGGGGGATCCAGGACACCCTGAACAAATAGAACTCAACTCTGGGCTCAGAAGCCAAGAATAGGACTTTGAAATACCTCATTGCGTTTTCCTGTGGGCTTCGGCAGAGGGAGAGGCGTCGAGCTCAGAGACTGGCAGCTGGAGCCCCGAAGGACCTGTAGGGAACTTGAATCTGGATCTTTAGATTTTCTACCTTCCTGCTTCCTCCCAGCTCGGCAAGGAAATGGTTGGGCACCCTGCCCTTTACCTGGGGTCTTTAAAAAACAAACCGAAACTGCATACATGGATGGTAAGGGGCTGGGGTTAATTTTTTTAATGGGGTTTGGGTACAGGATAGGGAACAATGAAGGCCAAGAGCATCATAGACACAGAGAGAGAGAGTTAGAACTCAAACCTCTTACGTGCCCTTTAAAAACAGACGTTAGGGGCTAGCACAGATCTGATCAGTGACACATCCACAGGTGAGATGCACACTCAGCCTGCAATCACGCAGCTCTGTAGACACATTTGATCTGACACACTCTCCGTCTTCCTTGAGGTCACGGCTCAGAGGAGCTTCAGGAAAAGCGCCAATCCCCCAGAACATTCCCATGGCGCCCCACCCACCAGCCTTAGACTGGGGTGTGCCAAACTCTACCCCAGCCCAGCCGTCTCCTATCACAAGAAAATCCAAGAGAAGCAGAGGTGGCTGGACACTGACCAGTCGGAAGGCCAAGGGCAGACCACCAGAGGACTGTGGGCCCTGCCCTCTGGCCCTGCTCTGCTTAAGGAGAAAGGAAGCAGAGGCAGTTCTGCCACTCAGCACTGGAAACCACCGGCTCCAGCCCGGAGGAGGAGGCCCTCCTTTCGGCTTTGAAAAGCGCCGTGAGACCTCCGCCGAGGGCTTCACAGCAGGGCCTGGGAGGGGTTTGCCAGGCAGGGGAGGGGTTATTTTGCTTAAACATAAACCCCAACTTGTGCCATTCTTTATAAAATAATTTTAAAGGCAAGAGGTGTGTGTGTGTCGGGGGAGCCTTAAATAAGATTACCAACACTCTGCTCTGCAGTCTCCTTCCTATGTGCGGACCCAGGTTTTCAACCCAGCCACCCACCGCTGTCCGTAAGGACTCTAGCCCCCACTTCCATCATCCCTCACTGAATCTTGGGAGCCGGTCCTCAGGAGCCCCCAAGGAACGAGCCTCAGACTCATCTCCACAGGGGATGTTCTGGGCTGAGAACTTTCCCCACAAACAGGGGACGTTTACATTGAGCGGTTGCACAGAATTACCCTGCATCTGGGAGACTGAAAGACAACCCTAAGAAAGGTACCTGGACCCAGAGCTCCCCAGAAGGGAATCAGGATGTCCGAGAGACCCTTTGGAGCTGCCCAGCTGTTTCTGCTGCCGGACCCCAACCCCGGGGGCTCCGGAGCCGGCCTCGGCGCCCCCGCCCCCTCGCTCGCCATCCTCTAGCGGTGCTCGCTGCAGCCCTCCCTGGTTGCTTTATTTATTTATTTTGCACCAACAGGGTTGCTGCAGACTCATTCTCGCCTGGTTTAAAAAGAGAGAGAGGAAAAAAAAAAGGAGAAATGCTTTCTGGCTCTTTTTCTACCTCGGTCTTGGCAGCAGCGGATGCAGCATCAACAGAAGCAGCAGGCGGACAGGCAGACAGGCGGACAGGCGGACAGGCGGGCAGGCGGGCAGGCAGACAGGCGGACAGGCGGGCAGGCGGGCAGGGGGGCAGTGGGCGTGAGCTCCCGGGGGCGGTGTGGGCCAAGGTGCAGCTCGAATGGGACAGGCACCCAGCCTTGGACAGATGCAGCACCCAACTTGATGCAGCCCTCCAGCTTCTCCGGTAAGTGCCCCCACCTCCTGTCCCAGCGTTGTAATTGCCCTTCTCCATAACATTCTCAGAGAAAAGGCCAGATCTGTGTGCCCATCAAAGCTAGAGGATTTGTGGCCCCACCCCCAACCCACCCCCAGCCAACCATTGATCCTGACCCCACAGGACTTTGATGGGAAAGCTAAAATGTCCCAAGTGCCCCTGGGGGCACGGACTCCAGTGAGACCTCTCTTTATCTCCCCAGTGCTCCCTCTACCTCTGAGAAGGGTCTTCTGGCCCAAAAATCACTGTGGATATTTCAGAAATCTTTCCAAGAGCCCCCTCCCCAGACAGGTCCCCATGCCTCAATCAGGTCTGCTTGAAAGAGGATATGCAGGTTCAAATCCAGTGTCACGGGATTGCAACATTGAGATAAAAAAAGCACCCTGTTCCTTGAGGGGATGGTGCCCCAGACCCCAGCCCATTTAAGGAGAGAGAGAGAAGTGATTCTGACACCTATTTCTTCCTGCAAAGTGGCCGGAAGCCAGTCCTGTAGCCATGGAGATTGGCAAGGGAAGTTTGTGATTAAATTAGCCACCTTATATATAAAGAAAAGGGGTTGGCCCCAGGTCCCCCAGTCCCTGGCCCAGAGGCTTTGGGAACTAAGAAGGAAGTCACAGCAGTGAGAAGGAGGGAAGCTGGGCTACATGCTTCACTGCACTTTTGTTGAATGCAGAGCAAAAAAGATTAGCAGGAACTGCAGCAGTGGAGATAAAGGGCTAGCTGTCAGGTGGACTTCCCAGAACAGGCACCGGGAGAATGAGAGAGGCTGGGGCATTCGTCTCCCCAAAGAGCTTTTAGCCAGAGGTACCTGTTAGGTTGGGATAGAGACGAGAGCGGCTGGACAGCAGCCTTTGCCCGGCCCGCGCCACCCTCCCTCAAGCCTCAGAATAGTGTCCTACGTCCCTCTGCTGTTTCGGCCCCTTTCCTCAGTTTACCAATTCCTACAGCCTCTGAAGTAACTATAGGATGGCCGCCACAACAATCTTAGGGGAGGGTACAGAGTGGGAAGGAAAGGAGAAGAAATCATACCATCTCTAAACCGCTCCTCCTAAGTTCCATGTGGGAGAAAATGAGGCGTGTGGTAGAAAGTTGACCCTGTCAGGGCCCAGAAAGCCTGAAGCCTGAAAGCCCAAAGGCGATCAGGATCTGCAGCGAGAAAGAAGCCAGGCCTTCTGCCTCCATTTAGCCATCTCTTGCCAATGCCAAACCCTACCCTCCCTCGGGGTCCCTGTTGGCACTAAACAGGATGAGTCGCGGGGCCTCACCACCTTCCTTCTCCTCTGTCACCTCAGTCAGTGTCCAGTGGTCACTGTAGTCATAGTCTCCCTGATTTTGTCCGGGCCCCTGGTACCCAGAAACCCACTTTAAGCGAACAGGCTGTGCACACAGCCTGTGTCCAGAGATTTGCCGTGCCAGCCAAGGGCTGCCATGCCCCCCGCCCACCGTGTCCGGTCAGGTGTTGTCTCTCTGTACTTGTCTATGCCTCCCTGGCTCACAAGCTGTCTCTTGCATGTTGCTCAGGCAGCCGACGCCAAAAGGGACAAGAGATTTCCCTCACATTCATTCACACGCTGGACTTGAATCAAAACACCATGAAGGAGGGACACAAGAGAAGCTTAAGTATGAAGAGCAGACAACAAAGCTCCAAACTTGGGCATCTCTTAGGTCCCTCACATACCCCAACGTTATCTATCAGGGAGGACGGGGTGCCCTTGAGGTTCCTGTGAGGGGTTCAAATGGTCCCTGTGTCCTGGGCCACAGCTCATGTGCCGCTTGGCTGTCGTCCACACAGGCAACCTGGGGAAATTGGATCTTGCTAGTCCGGGGCCTCAGGATCTGTGCCAGGCTGGAGGAGGGCAGAGAGGCAGTAAGAGGAGACGGAGGGGCTGAAGCCTGCAGGGTTCCCAGCCTTGGGCGACTGACTCAAGGTGAGGCCTCTCTCCATTCAGGATCCAAGGCTATGATCCCACGGAGCCTTCGACAAAGCTACAGGTAGACAACATGAGAGGAGAGGAGAGGGATGGAGCAGAGCTTGGGGAGAGCAGCTATCAGGGAGAAGGGACCCGACGCATTTCTGGATTTCATAGATATAGGGAAAAACCCATTACAGGGAGACTCAAAGTTACCTCCTGCAGCTTCCTGTCCTGGTCCCAGGCCCATAAAACCTCTGCACAGAAATCAGGCTTGACTAGGATTCTATGAGCTAGTATCACTTGACCTGCAGGCAGCCAGGGCCCAGAGCAAAGGAAAGTAGAGCTTCCCCGAAGAAAAGCCCCAGGAGGCCCCAGGAAGGTACACACCAGAATTCCTCCTGGTCTGTGCCCCACCTCCCAGCTGTGCTGAGATGGGTAGCGCTCTCTCTTTCTCTGTCTCTGTCTCTGTCTCTGTCTCTCTCTTTCTCTGCTCTAAAGAGGCCCAGGGAAGTCCATGGTCACGATCACCTGAAGCCACTTGTCAAAAAGGTCCATGTCATCATCTGTTCCAGGATTGAAGAGGGAATGGCTGCAGCTACAGTAGCACCAAAGCAAGCCTGGCCCTCATGGCCCCCTCTCCTTTTCTTGCTCTTCCTGCCTGGAGGGGCCAGTGGCAGCTGCCCTGCTGTGTGTGACTGCACCTCCCAGCCCAGGGCAGTACTCTGTGCGCACCGGAGGCTGGAGGCTGTGCCTGGGGGACTCCCGCTGGACACTGAGCTCCTGGACCTGAGCGGAAACCGCCTGTGGGCACTTCAGCAGGGGATGCTCTCCCGCCTGAGCCTGCTCCAGGAACTGGACCTCAGCTACAATCAGCTGTCCACCCTGGAACCAGGGGCCTTCCACGGCCTACAAAGGCTACTCACCCTAAGACTGCAGGGCAATCGGCTGCGAATCATAGGGCCCGGGGTCTTCTCGGGCCTGTCTTCCCTTACCTTGCTGGACCTCCGCCTTAACCAGATTGTCCTCTTCCTTGATGGGGCATTTGGGGAGCTGGGCAGCCTGCAGCAGCTGGAGGTCGGGGACAACCACCTGGTGTTTGTGGCTCCAGGGGCCTTTGCGGGACTGGCCAAGCTGAGCACCCTCACCCTGGAGCGCTGCAACCTCAGCACAGTGCCCGGTCCAGCGCTGGCCCGACTCCCAGAGCTCCTGGCCCTAAGGCTTCGAGAACTGGATATCGGGAGGCTGCCGGCAGGGGCGCTCCGGGGCCTGGGGCAGCTAAAGGAGCTGGAGATCCATCACTGGCCGGCTCTGGAGGCCCTGGAGCCCGGCAGCCTGGCTGGGCTCAATCTTAGCAGCCTGGCCATCACCCGCTGCAACCTGAGCTCCGTGCCCTTCCAGGCACTACACCACCTGAGCTTCCTCAGGGTCCTGGACCTGTCTCAGAACCCCATCTCGGCCATCCCAGCCCGAAGGCTCAGTCCCCTGGTGCGACTCCAGGAACTGCGCCTGTCAGGTGCCTGCCTCACCTCCATCGCTGCCCACGCCTTCCATGGCTTGACTGCCTTCCACCTCCTGGACGTGGCAGACAACGCCCTTCAGACCCTTGAGGAAACAGCCTTCCCTTCTCCAGATAAACTGGTCACCCTGAGGCTGTCTGGAAACCCCCTGACCTGTGACTGCCGTCTCCTGTGGCTGCTCCGACTGCGCCGCCGCCTGGACTTTGGCACCTCCCCCCCTGCCTGTGCTGGCCCTCAGCATGTCCGGGGGAAGAGCCTGAGGGACTTCTCAGATATCCTACCTCCAGGGCACTTCACTTGCCAACCAGCCCTGATCCAAAAGTCTGGGCCGCGATGGGTCATCGCAGAGGAGGGGGGACGCGCTGTTTTTTCCTGCTCTGGGGATGGAGACCCAGCCCCCACTGTCTCTTGGATGAGGCCTCCGGGAGCTTGGCTGGGAAGAGCTGGGAGAGTAAGGGTGCTAGAGGATGGGACGCTGGAGATTCGCTCAGTGCAGCTACGGGATAGGGGGGCCTATGTCTGTGTAGTCAGCAATGTCGCTGGGAATGACTCCCTGAGGACCTGGCTGGAAGTAATTCAAGTTGAGGCACCAAATGGCACTCTCTTTGACCACAACATCACCATGCCAGGGGTCCCAGGACCTTTCTTCCTGGACAGCAGAGGCGTAGCTATGGTGCTGGCAGTCGGCTTCCTCCCCTTCCTCACCTCTGTGACCCTCTGCTTTGGCCTCATTGCCCTCTGGAGCAAGGGCAAAGGACGGGTCAAGCATCACGTGACCTTTGACTTTGTGGCACCTCGGCCCTCTGGGGATAAGAACTCTGGGGGTAACCGGGTCACTGCCAAGCTCTTCTGACCTTAACTTTCATACTGGGGACCCGGCCAAGCCAGCTTCAGATACCAAAAGGGAAGGGAACCAAGGCCACGTGGACCAGAACCCCATCCCAAGCAGCACAGGCCTCCCACACCTCCTGCCTGCACCGTGCACACAGCTAGGATGCCTCCTGATAGAGTCTGCCTCATGCTTTTGCAGTTTGAGGATAGCATTGTCACCTCTTCCCTGAGGGTCCCAGGCAGCTGGAGATATAGACCTTATAGTCAGCCCAGCCTTCGCCACACTGTACGCAGAGCAGGACATATAACCAAGGCTCTGGCCTGCTAGTCTACCCACCAGGCTTTCTTCACACACACTTACACCCTTTAATAACCAATACCAACTGCCAACCACAGCTATAAGATTATTTCAAAGGGAAGCGCCACTTGCTTCTTGGAATCTTTGCTCCCAGTCAGGTGGCATTCTCTCTCTTTTTTGCTTTGTCCCCTTCTCTAGGCACGAGGGACTAGGATCGAGGACCTCAGGCTAAGGAGAAGAGGGTATGAGTGTGGGATGGGGGAAGACAGACTACTCCCTGGCACTGTGTCCGCATGAGCCTCCACCACTTGCCTCTGTTACGACATTAAACTTGCTGCCCAAAGGCCATGACCGTAGCAGCCCAAACTACATGTGATTTCTGGAGTTTTCTTTACTTCAGACTTTTTGTGCCCCTTATCATTGTCAAATCTCCCCCTTCCTATCTTTTCTGCCTGCCCATTGAGCATGTATCCCAATAGCCTTGCCTGAATCCAATAAACACCGATTTATGCAAAAGTTGACCAGCCAGGCCTGGAGAAAGCGGCACTCCTGGCCCATTTCAGTTTCCACCCCTTTCCCATACTCTCCGTCTCCAGGGCTGGAGGAGCAATAGTCCACCTCCCAAGGGATTCCTCTGCAGAAATTCCAACCCTGGACACTGAGCTCCGCCCCCCTCTCTTGGGACCTCCCTCTCATTCTGGTGTCACAGGTCCCTACTGCCCTTGAGGGAAGGCAAGAGGGGAACCCTTAGAAAATGACTAACAAAAGCAAGAATCTGCCCTTGTCAAAGGAGAAAGACCCAGATCACAGCAGGACTTGGCTTGGAGGAAGAGGGGAGGAGGGGCACCGAGAGCTTTAGAGAAAATTAGAAGCAAGAGGCAGCAGCAGGAATGCCTCCTAGTTCACTTCCACTACCCTTCCCCCAGCTCCCTTGTTTCATGCAGCCCCAGCGGGAAGCCCTCTCTGGAGAGAGGTCACTGTCTGATGGCGAACTCTGATGCAGAGGCAGGGTGGGAAGAGGAGTGCTGACTGCCTCTGAGTGCGCTTCAAACAGAGGGCAAAGCGGAGCCAGAAAAAGTAGAGATGCCGACAGCTCAAGGGATAGCTGCCTCGACATCATCAGAAGGGGAGGAGCGAAGGGCAAGGAAAGGAGCGTGGAGGAGGGGCAGAGAAGTGGAGAGCCACACAGCCCCAGAGGGCTTCTCTGCAGCGTCCACCCTCAAAAGCCCCCACCCAACCTGAACCAACAGCCTGCAAGCATCAGGACCTCCTAATTCCTGCTGCTGTTGGTCTTGTTCTGAAGAGACCACTCATTACCGTCCCTAACAATTACTGTCCCTGGAGCCGGCACCAGGAGGACAAGCAGGACTTAACCGCCAGCCTAGCTTCTCAGTAGGGCAGAGGTGGGAAGCTGCGGTGGGGCCGGAGATGAATCTGAGAACCCCGGGTTTAAAGATTGAGGCTGCAGAATCAATGATCTTGAGAAATGGGAATTCCTGAGCCTCCAACCTTACCCCCGCCATGCACACACAATTCTCTTAGTATCCCAACCACCTCCCTCTCCAGTTTATGACACTAGAAAGGCTTCCCTATCAGGGCACAAGCCCTCTCCCTCCTTTCCAAATTCTTCACCAGCAGCTTATTAGGCTAGGATTTGGGGTGCTAGTGTTTGTCTCTAGTTGTCTACGGTGCAATGCAGAAAAGGGCAGAAGCCGCACTGCCGTTCAGAGAAATCGCTGAGAAGCCCCCTGAGGCAGCCAGGAGCAGAGGACACAGATGGTGTGTGTCGAGCAGAAGATGCTGCCGCCCGAGTCCCAGAGTCCCCAGAACGGCGCTGCCCAATAGAAATAGAATGCAAGTCGCATCTATAAGTTCAAATTTTCTACTATCATATTAAAAAAGCAAAAAGAAACAGATACAATTAATTTTAATACTATATATTTTATTTACTCCAACACTCCCAGACTACTATCATTTTAACATAGTAATATAAAAATTAGTAATGAAATATTTTACATTGTTTTGTCATATTAGGTCTTTGAAACCTACTGTATATTTTACACTTACAGCACATTCCAATTTGCTTACTAAATTTTCACCAGAAATATCTGATCAGTATTTAGGTTTCATAAAATTCACTGTTGAAAAAGTTAATTCACACATTCAAGCTGTTCCAAACATATTAAAAGTTTTCCAATAACTGAATCAAATATTTGTTTTCACATTTACATTAATTATAGTTAAATAAATTTAAAAGTCCACTCCTCAGTTGCACTAGCCACCTTTCAAGTGCTAAATACCCACATGTGGCCAGTGGCTACTGTACTGGACAGCACAGCTCCAGACACTACAACTCTGGGCACAGACTAGGCCCTCCTTGGTGCAGAAGGGCAAACCTCCTTGGGGGGCGGGGTGCTCAAGAAGCACACTCAAGCTGGGGAAGTGCCTGTGGAGTACACCCCACCGCCGCCCCTCATTCTCCTTCCACAGCTTCTCCAGAGGTGGTCGATGGAGCACCGTTACTCAGACGAGCATTTCCACAGCTTGCACGATCAGCAGGCCGGTCCTCATGGCACCTGCCTGGGGAGGCCGCCCTCAGCTCAGGTGCAACTGTCCAGGCTGGTGTGTGTGTATCAAGCGTGTGAATGCAACCACGGACACGTGCGGCTGTGTGCATCTGTGTGCATGTGTGCACATGGGCAGGGATGCTATGGTCCACATCTTTGGGGCCATCCAATGGAGCTCTCCTGGGGTTGAGACAGAGGTGGAGAGAGGAGAAAAATAACATTTATTGAGGGTCAATTCTATGTCAGTGGCTTTCTCTTTGTTTTCTTACTTAATCCTCACATCAATCCTATAAAATAGGGCATATTAGCTGATAGAACTGAAGGTCAAATAAGTTAAGTAGCTTGCTCTAGTACACAGGGCTAGTTAGTAAGGGAGTTGCATTTGAACTCAGGGCTGCCTCAAAAGTCAAAAGCCTCCACCATACTGCTGTATCGTTCTAGTCATTGCATGTTCTTATAGCTCCTTCCTCATGGCCTCTCAGGTGCAGGAACTGCCCTGTGAGAAAGGGAAAACCCAGGGATCACCTTCTGCCCCACTAGCTCCGAACAACTTTTTTACGAAGGCTGGGGTCAGTTTTTAATCCTCACCTTCCTTCAGTAACTCTAATGCAACTGATTCAGGAAGCTGAGGGTTGGGCGGTTTTCACTCTTTCTCAGTCCCCTCACCCAATGTCCTTGCTGCCTCTGCCCCACGGACCAGCGGAAAGCAGCAGAAATTCCAGGGGTCAGATGGGCTGAACTGAAATGCCTGGTTGCCAGCAACAGAGGCTCTCATAATTAAAAACAGAGGTTTCAGCCCTGGCCGGTGTGGCTCAGTTGGTTGGAGCATCAACCTGTAACTGAAAGGTTGCGAGTTCGATTCCTGGAGGGGCACAGACCTAAGTTGCGGGTTAGATATCTGGTCCAGGCACCAATCCCCAGCCTGGGCACATGCACTGGAGGCAACCAATTGAAGTTTCTCTCATTCCTTTCCTCTTTCCTTTCCTCTCTTGCTAAAAAACAATGGGGGAAAAAGTCCTCTTTTGCTAAAAAGCAATGGAAAAAAGTCCTTAGGTAAGGGTTAAAAAACAAACAAACAAACAAAAACCCCAGAGGTTTCAGATTTCCTAGGTCCTTTTCTGGGCTCTAACCTCAGCAACCTCTTAGGTTACTGAGAGGCTGCTCAGGAATTTCTGGTATGGTGGGACAATCTGTGAGCTGTTTCAGATTTGAGGGGAACTTGACTCCCCAGCCTACCCCTCCTGGTCCTAAACTTCCTGAGGTCATTCCATCCACCCTCCATCTACCCACCCCCTCCCATTTCAGACTCAGTGTCACCTAAGCTGAGGAAGTTTGGACCCCAAGATATTCTGGTAGCATTTCAGCACCCCTCATGATGATCCCTGATATATTTCTGTTTCTCGATCTCCTTTGCTGTGCTGAGTCCCTGATTCAAGGGATGAGAAGCCTGGAAGGCAATAACTGTCAACTTTTTTTGAATCAGGGACCCCTCTGAGAATACCTGAGGCAAGCTACGAACAAAAAATGCTTTTACATTGTCCACAGTCATCCTGAAGCCATCAGAGATGCCATAGAATGCAGATAAAGAACCTCTGCTGTGAGAAGCCTCAGGCATCAGAGGAAAAGCTGAGGACTTAGGCTGTGTGTGCTCCCCATGGTCCATTAGAAGCAAGGAGAAAAGGCTGGGAAGGACTACAGTGTGAAGCAGGTAATAGCACAGGTAAGAGCAGGTGGCAGGATGGACTCTGTAAGAAAACGCTGTTCCCTCCAGCTTCTCCCCTCTGTGTCCCCCTTCTTCCACCAGCATCCATCTTTCAGAGAGAGGCAGGCAACTTTGGGTGGGACTTTTGCTTTAAGAAGTGACTGTGGCCCTGGCCGGTGTGGTTCAGTTGGTGGGAGCATCATCCAGTAGCTGAAAGGTGTAGATTTGATTCCCAGTGAGGGCACATACCTAAGTTGTGGGTTCAGTCCCCAGTAAGGACATACATGATCCCTGGTCCTAGCAACAAACCAATGTTTCCCTCCAACATCAATGTTTCTCTCTCTCCCTTCCTCTCTCTCTAAAAAAGGAAGGAAAAAACTGTCCTCAGATGAGGATTTAAAAAAAGAAAAAGAAAAAGAAGTGACTGCGGTGGTGATTCAGGCTGGAGAGCACTGAGATCAAGGACTGCTGAGTCCTGCTCCTGCGGGCTCCTCTGTAAGGAGAGTTAAGTAGGAAGACAGCTGGATGGTGGTGGCTGGAAAGGCTCAGGAGAATGTCTCTCTCCTAGGACACCTGCCACAATTCATCAATCTGATCTAAAGACTGAAGAGTAGCACCAGCGTAATTTCTAATGCTATGGCCCATGCTCCCAGTTGCTGGTTTCTAGTGAAGAGCCTTGAGGAATAAGGGGGGAGAAAACGGTGATGCCTATAATGGGCAAAGGGGGTGTTCTGTTTCCAAAAAAACTCGGGCAACTTAATATCACTTGAACAGATTGTTTACATGTTGTCCCAGAAGGGAACTCCAATCAGTCCAGGTTCTGGAACCAGGCTCCTGTGTGTGAGAACCCCTCACTGCCCAGCCCTCTAGCTAAAGTCTACTTTCACAGTTTGGCTTGTTGAGTGGAAACACCTGCCCACTGAACTCTCTATGCGCCCAGACTTTGTTAACTAGTTTCATCTATTGCTTCCTGCACTCTGTTCAAAAAACCCTTCAAGGAAAGAGAATGGACTCTTTGAAATTGGAGATGAACATTTAAAAAGCATAATTCACCCAATGCCAGCCTTTCACAGCTCAATCTTTCAATCCTGATTTGGGCTCTTAGAGGGGGAATTAGATGGCAAATCCCAAATACACAGAGACTGAAAGTTTGGAATTACTTCATCTAAAGTTATCCCTTCTACTCCCCAGCTTTTCTACACAACCAATTATTAGAAGTTAACCTTCCTTCAAAAAATTCCCAGGAAAACTGATTATACCTGCTTTACACTACTCTGATTAAGAAATTCTTCCTGTGGTTTAATTTTTAATCCCTCTTTTTGGACTTCCATTTCATTTCCTCTTTTCTGCCTACCACGTCCATTGGAGCTGGAAGATGATGGCCCATAAAGTAGGTCTGTACTTTTTAGAGCAACAGAGGACATTCTTCCTTGTGTCTGAACTACTCTTTTAATTTTTTAAAGATAAAAATAGCTATAGCAATTAAGGCACTCAAGAACCTAGGAATAATCTTAAGAAATATGTAAATTCTATATGACAAAAACTTTAAGACACTACTGGTGGGACATCAATGACTTAAACATCTATATAGGAATATTCTATACAACAGTTTTCCCCTAGGTAATCTAAAAATATGTGTTCCAAACAAAATAGCATTAACAGTACACTGAAAAATAAACTGTGGTATCTTCTCACAACATACTACTACAGAGTATGAGAATGAATGGACTAAAACTACACACAACAATATGGCTGAATCTCACATAAATAATGTTGCACAAAAGAAGCCAGACACAAAGAGTACACACTACATGGTTCTCTTCATATAAAAAAAAACAAAAATAGGAAAAAACAGTTTCTGCTATTAAGAGTCAGTTGAGTGGCTACCCTTGAGGGGAATAGTAGTAACCGGGAAGGGACATAGGGGTGACTTTGGGCACGCTGCGATGCTCTAATTCTTAATCCAGGCATTGGTTACATAAGTGTATTCCATTTTTGGAAATCCATCAAGGTGTACACTTTTCATTTGTGCGCTTTTCTGTATGTATATTGCGTATCAATTTTTAAATTATGGTAAATAATACATAATGTACATCAATTTTTAAAAGCAGTATGATACAATGGAACCTCGGTTCTCGAACTTAATTCATTCCACAAAATTGTCAAGAAGCTATTTGTTCGAAAACTGAATCTCCTTTGTTGTCTGACAGATGCATGATTAATTATACAGGTATCAGCATGAAAGGGTTGTAAGGTAGAGAACTGATACATTTCTTTTGTGAACAACTTGGTCAAGAACAAAATTGTTCAAAAGCCAAACTGTCTGAGAACCAAGATGTTGGAGAACCAAGGTTTGACTGTACTACAATATGAATAAAGAGATCAATGGACATGAACAAACCCAAAATAGGCCAAAATACATATGGCTATTTGAGCTTTATAAAGGTAGCATTCAAAAACAATGGAGGAAGTATGGGTTATTCAATAAGCAGGGTTAAGTAAAGCAAACAAAATAAAGTTAGATTTTTCTATTTCATACCAATACGCCAAAATAAATTCCAGGTGGATCCAATATTAAGATATACAAAAAGACACTATGAAAGTATTTATAAAGAAAACATAGAATAATTTTAAAATAATCTTAGGAGGCTTTTCTAAATATGATATGAAACCCAGAAGTTATCAAAGAAAAGGATGACAAATTCAACTACATAAAAATAAAAAATATTTGTATAGCAAAAGATCACCATAAACAAAGTAAAAACACATAGGACAAACTGGGAAAAGAAAAAGACATTTGTAACTTATACAAACATAAAATATTAACATTAAGAACAAAGTATATGAACAGAATTTACAGAAAAATGATACGATTGCCACTTAAACATATTAAAAGGTGCTCAACCTTATAATAAGAGAAATTAAAATTTCGAGATACCAATTACACTATCAGAGTGTCAAAAATCAAAAAGTTTGATAATACACTGCATACGCATGTTGATGGGAGAGAAAATTAGTAAAACTTCCATGGAAGGTAATTTGGCAATACCATCTATACTTACCAAAATCCTTTCAAACACTGCTGATGGAATGAAAATGAGAAAAATCTTCGTGGGAAGAGGGAATTTGCAAAATTGCATGTATCCAAAATCAAAAAACAACAACGCACACAATGCTCTGACCTAGTATTTGTAGTCCTAAGTATTTATTATATGGATATGCAAGAGTCAAATAAAATACACTTGTGTATCAATATAATGGTAAAGTGTAGTTAAATGTATCAGTATATCCCTCAGGCTTACAATGAAACTTACTATGAGACAGATACATATGTACTGCTATGGAAAGACATCTAAACTATATATAAAAGAAACTGTAAAATAGCTTATTATCAGCTGGGTAAAAACATGCGTGTTTACTACAGAAT
This sequence comes from Mormoops blainvillei, assembly GCA_004026545.1. NCBI lineage: Eukaryota > Metazoa > Chordata > Mammalia > Chiroptera > Mormoopidae > Mormoops > Mormoops blainvillei. The sequence continues at coordinate 120,731 of PVJD01000299.1, forward strand.
ATCTTGTGAAAAGTCACAACAATCTGATATTGGTTGTTTCTGAGGGAGATAAGACATTCACTGTAATAACCTTTTTTCCTTTTGAATTTTGTAGAATGTGCATGTATTACTTCTTCAAAGCACATATATATTTGAAATTAATACAAAACGAAAACCTGAGTGCAAAAGTCATCTATCTAGCTGACTAAAGATACAATCTTGCGTTCATTCAACGTTCACTGAGTGTTTATCATGCGCCAGAAATTGTAATAGAAGCTGGTGGGAGCGCCCAACCTCTGGTCCCCAGGCTGAGTCCTTAGTGTAGGGAAGGGCCCGGGCCTGGGAGGGGCGCGAGACCCGCTAGCTCTGCTCCCCGCTGCGCAGAGGCCGAGGCCGGGCCCAACCGTCCCTAACGTTCCTGGACAGACGACGGCTGGAAGGCACCCTTCCAAAGCAAACCGCCACTTTCAGAAAACCATCTCCTTTCTCGTCCCCCACAGAAACGGCCCCCTGCGCCTGTTGCCGGACCCGTTTCCCACAATCCCCAGGGAAGGGCAGGCCCGCATCTCCCTTACCACGGGACGCTCAGAACTTGGGTCCGTCATCTTTCCTGTGGTCACCTTCCTCATCGTCTATTCCTTCCTCCGCAGAGGAATAGCGGGCCCTGGCACTCTGCTGCGCAGCTCCCTCCCCTTGACCTTCTCTTCATCTCTGCGAAGCTTATTTTACCACCCCTCGCCACCCCCTCGCCCCCAGAAAAAAAAAAGTTTTTCATGTCTCCTGATCCCCTGTCACGGTATGGGTGACCGAGAGAGGCAAAAGATAGCAGAGCAAACAAGTAGTGGAGCACCCCCCATCATACTTTTCTCCCAATGGTCACTGGGCTGTGGGGTGGCACTGTCTTTGTACAAAGGTACTGTTAACACGCAGGAGTGCTTCAAACCCTTATCTCGCACCATGATCCCAGGCTCCCAAGCACAGATTTTTCCCCAACCCTTTAAAAATGGAAGCCTCCACGGTAACTGGCTTAGAGATGGGCAAGGACTCCGGGAAGCCTCTAATTGGCTGTTTTATTCTCAGCAGGTGTACTCTTCAATTAACACGCTCTGCTTTTCCTGGGCCCCATTGGCCGATATGGTGGGCCGGCCTTGAAGTCCTTCCGGGTAATTGGGTATCAGCACTCACCCACCCGTCCCTCAGGGGCAGCTCGCGAAGGGATTGGTTGCCGCGGGGAATGCGATTGGTCGGGCTGCGAGCCGGACTTTGATTGGTGCAGACGGGCTGCGGAGGCGGGGAAGTGGTGGCTGAAGCGAAGTCCGCGGGGCTGCGAGTCGGCGTGCTAGTGGGAGGAGGCGACGGCAGCTGGGCTGAGGTGCGAGGAGGAGGGCGCGACGGGTGACTCGAGGAGCGGTAAGGGCGGGGAGCGGGAGCGGAGCTTGCGGGTATGGAAGAGCCTGGCTGGGGACGTACTTGGCAACGAGGAGCCGAAAATGTATATGGAGCTGAGGGAGGGAGTTCTCCGAGGGCCCCGGGCGAGGGGCGGCCGTGCGAACCCTGGGTAGGGAGGCGCTTTTGGGGACAGCTTTACCCCCTGGGGACATAACTGGACCCAGAGGAGACGCCCTGGGCCCAGGGGTGAGCCACGACTTGGTACGAGAGTGTTTGCCAGTTCGGACTCTTCCATGGGTTGGTCGTTTTTGAGAACCGCCATCAGTTCATCAGCTCGCTTTTTATTTTGCCCAGCTTTTTCTTTGATTATCTCGAATAGAATGACTGCAACCAGAATAATAAATTGTATGTGTCGGGTGGGGTGGAGTATTTGTTTCGCCAGTTTCCCTCCTTACTCCTTAATGCAGATATCATCGTGGGTTTTGGCTGAAGCCTCTTGTGCCAAAGTTACATTTTTATAGGCTCTTTTCTCAGCTTGGGAGAAATGGATTGAGCCTTTTTCACTTGCTGGTTTAAAAATAAATGTAGCAAGGGTGCGGAAATTGAATGAGGTACTTCAATTCAAAAAGCCTATTGCCACATTTTAGGTACTTTGTGGGTTCTGGTCATTAGGAAATACACTGGAATGAGAGTCCCGGAACTCACAGTGTGATTTGACTTCTAACTATGTTTTTGAAATGATAATATGGAAGTAAGCCTTAGTTATTCATATCAGATAGTTGTCAGCAGCTATTTAATACAAATGTCAGGAAATTTTGAAGTTAACCCTTACTAAAAACCATCATCTAGCTACATTTCTCACCTTGAGACGATCCACATGTCTCCTCTTTATCCAGCTTCCCCCAGAAACTGGTCTTAAATTCTCATATGCTGTTCACATTCAATTTGAATTAGTAAAATCAAACACAAGCCAGCATTCAGTATTATACAGTTATCCCCATTTCCGTCATATTATTTCCCACTGTTGTTTCTTTTTTCTGAAAAGAAACAACAGTGGGAAAGAATATATCAGTTGTAAAAAAAAAAAGAAAGAAAGAAAGAAAGAAAGAAAGAAACCACTTGATCAATCGAGTAGATACTCATTCTTTGAGACATCAGCTGATAACTTAATTTGCAAAAACTTCACTTGTAATATCTGAAGAAGAGTTAATAAAATTTAACTTTTGGTCACCCAATAAATGTATTCTTATCACAGATATTGATCTTTCTAACACACACCCCACCACCACCACCAAATCATCAATATTCTCTGTCTCAAACGCTACCATCTCCTAGGTGCTCAATCGGAGACTTAGTAGCTGCCTTTATTAGGCTTCCTATAAAGCAGGGAAGGTCTTATCTTGACAGACAATTGTCTGTAGGTGTCAAAAGTTCGGGTAAACTGAAAGAAATCTAGCCCTGCAAACAAGAGCAGTAACTCATCTGAACTCTAGTGTTGTCTGTCTTTAACACCACCTTTCTGGCCATAATTCATGCTTATGGGACAAAGAAATCATAGTATTTCAGAACTGAAGGGGACCACAGAGATGATCTGATTTCACTAACAATGGTGCAACTGGGGAAACTGAAGCCCAGGGAGATAAAGAACTTTCCCTAAGGATACACAGCTAATTAGTCATTTCCACACAATGTGCTGTGCAATGTGGTTTGAAGACCAGTCATGAATGGCACCTCTTTAAGGAGACTCACAGAACTAATAGTATTGTTTTTTCCAGTTCAGAAACTATCAGGGTCAAGGCAAAATGATCTGATATTCCTCTGGCTCTGCAACCAAATCCCCTCAGTCCTGACCCTTATACTACATTAGGTATCATCATTACAGCCTTCCATAGTACTCCAGGTATCTCTTCGGAACACATGTATTGCTTGAAGTTTTTGATTAAGGGCTGTGTCTGTAGTGCAAATGAATTGAAGGCAGCAACAGTGGGAGTAGGGAGACTAATTCAGAACCTAGCCCACGTGTCAGTGATAAAGGAGAAAAGTAGATGCCTTACCAAGTTTTAATAGGTAGAATACATAAGACTTAGCAACTGATTTATGAAAACTTTACAGGGTGAACCAAGAAGCTGGCTACCAAGTTTCCGATTTTCTGAGCTGTTGTATCCCCAGGGCCAAGCACGCAATAGATACTGTATATTTATTGGTTTGAATGCACAAGATAAGTGATTTGCATTTTAATGGGGTAGTTTTCACCTATATGCCATCTAAGAAATAAACCTTTTAAGTTTTAGCTCCTCCCAGCTGTTGCATTAACCAACTGTTGTTGCATTAACCAAAAATTTATAGTCTTTGCATTACCATGTAATTAGTTGTTTTGGTGTTGCTCTTTCTTACTAGGCTGAGTATTTCAGGGCAGGAGTTCTTATTCCTCTCTGTGTCCTCAGCATGCTCAGCTCACAGCAGAGAGCTAACACTGTTTAAGTGGGGCGCATTAATAGTGAAGCCAAGCTTTGCACTTTCGGGACCATATGAGAAAATATATGAAGTAACCAGTAGATACAAGAACTAAAATCTTCTAGAGACCCAGAGTAGGCCATCTCTTAATATAGGAAAATGGCAGTTGTTTGGCCCAAGAATTATTTAAGCAAAAAATCTCCTTTATGAAACTGAGCTTGTTTCCTTTCCTTTGGTATTGGGTTGGTCAACAAGTTTTAGTTTTTTTCTGTACAATGGCTCTAGTAGTGCTTAGTTGTTTTTAACTTCATTCAAAATAATTGTGTTAGATTGTATTGTGACAGCTCTCATATCAATGGGCATTTAAAAAAACTTATCAAAATTGGTGAATTTTTTTACAACCCTTTAAATATTGAAGATGGAAGAAAATACGCAACATTTTTGGTATATTATGCTTTATTATTTCAAGAATGGCAAAAATGCAACTGAAATGCAAAAATAGGGTTTGTGCAGTGTATGGAAAAGGTGCTGTGACTGATTGAAGGTGTCAAAAGTGGTTTGAGAAGCTTCTTGGTACTCTTGACATTTTGGCCAAATACTTCTTTGCTGTCGGGCTGTCTTATGCATTGGAAGATGTTTAGCAGCGCCTCTGGCTTCTACGCACTAGAAGCCAATAGCAAAAGATAGCTGACATACTCAAAATATGCAAATCAATAATTATTGGTGAATTTAAAATATGTCTTTTATTATATGGAAAAAACCATATGGACGTTTTGGCCAACCCAATATATAAAAAGATGTTTACATGATACCACCCAAACTTTCACAGAAAGTGTTGAAAGGTTTTATTTGCAGCTTAGTTGGGGGAGGGGAAGAGAGTAAGTATGGCAATTGATTTTTATCCAGTTAGGGAAGGAACCTCTTACCTCAAACAAATAACGCCCCCCCATTCAAACTCCGCCTTTTTCTTCCCATCCACTAAAAGGTGGCAGGGAGAGGAGGGCAGAGCAGCCACATTTTCTCGGGTAGGTTTATACTCAGTCTCTAAAAGTGATATAGCATACTGGATCTACTTATTAAGTAAACTAATTGCCAAGAATAACAAGACACTCGAAAAGAGTCCCTCACCAAGGTGATAAAAAGAGACTTTGTTTTTCTCATTAGGCCATAAGTGGATTAAATTTGTTTAAAACTATTGACTAGAAAAAATAGATTTGGGAAACTTCTGCTAGTTCTCTTATGACCTTTATTCATTTCTACTGGTCAGTAAAGCTCTCTGAGGCCAGATGCAAAACTGGGTCCTCTGACTGACAGTAGTAAGAAATTCACCTACAGTCTCCTTATGTGCTTTTTATGTGCCCTTCAGAATGAGATTTCTGTGCTAGGTTGTCTCCTTTTTCACATCACTCTTCCTGGGAGGCTTTCAGGAAAAGCGCATATAGAACCAAAGTTTTATTTGTAAGTAGGTCCTTCGTTAATGAATATGTTTTTAGGCTTACTAGGATACAGCTTTTTTTTTTCTCGGATATCATAATTATGTGGGTTGAATTTTTGTACTGGAAGCAAATTGTAGTATCAATTACATTTTCTCATTTTAAAGCAAATCTTGTTAAAAACCACATTGTGTTTTGTTCTACTAGATTGTATTATCTGGAAATAGACACTGTCTTTAGTTTTTTGTGTTTGTTTATTTGTTTGTTTGTTTTTACTAACTGCAGTGTTTTCTAAAAGTATTTATTCATTTTTTATTGAATGTGTTGACCAAAATAAAAAATAAAGATACCAGAAACTCTTTCACTGATAGTTTAAAAGGAGGGGTGGGGATGCTTTCAGGGTCACTTTAAAAGATTTTTAATATGCAAATAATAACCCAAACTCTGGGCAAGAGGTCAGGTGAGCTTTTTAATCATGTATATCCTTCTGCAAAACTGGAATTAACATTTCCTATTTTACAGGATTGTGTGAAGATTGAATAAAGTAATGTATGTGAAATGCCAGGTAGCATAGTATCTACTCAATACATATGTCTTTTCATCTTTGTGAACTTCAGTGCACAGGAGCATCTAGCACATCAACTTAATAAATGTGGCTGAACCGCACTGGTGAAGCTAGTGGCCTAGAGACAACAGAGAAACCATTGAGCTAAGGAGAAACTCACTGGACATTAGCTAAGGGAAACTCCAAAGACTGCAGAAGAAATGGTAGTGGTAGAGCTGAGACTTAAAGAAGGAATAGGATTTTACCAGGGGTACCAGATGGGCTAATGAGTAAGACTAGGAAAACAGAAGTGACACATGTCAGAGCAAGGATACGTAAGAGAGCACATCATATTCCTCTAGTACAGATGCCGTTAGAATATAATGGTGGGCAGAGATCTAATTACAAAGAACTTTTATGCCATTAGTGAGTTTACATACAGGCAACAAAGTTGCTAAAGAAGAGGAAGTTTGTTCATTCAACAAATTATTTTTTAAAACTTTTTTAGTTTTATTTATTGATTTGAGAGAGAGAGAAAAAGAGAAACATCAATTTGTTGTTCCTCTTATTTATGCATTCATTGGTTGATTCTTGTATATGCCATGAACAGGGATTGGACCCACAACCTTGGCATATCAGGCGATATGCCAACTGAGCTACCCAGTCAGGGCTCAACAAATGGTTATTGAGTGACTACTGATTGCTAAGCACTAAGGAAGGAAAAAAAAGAAAAGAAAACCACTCCTGCCCTTGTGGAGTTTATATTCTAATGGGGAGATAATCAAAATGAAGACTTTGCAGGTCATTATAATGACCTTTGCTTCTAATCATAGTGAGATGGGAAGCCACTGGAAGGTTTTGAGCAGATGAATAATGTTATTTGACATTAATTTTTTAATGTTGTGTTGAAAATAAACTGAATGGGGGACTCCTGATCAAGATGGCAGCATAGGTAAACACAAACAACCACATCACAATTACAACTAAAATTTAGAACAACCAGCATTAAGACCTGTTAGAAATCGAGTTGAATGGAAGTCTGACAACTATGAAATTAAAGAAACCACATCCATGCAGACTGGTAAGAGGGCCGGAGACATGGAATGCACGTGTGGTGGATAAAAATTCTGAAGGGATATCTCAGGAGCAAGGAGTCCCAACCCAGATCAGGCACCCAAGCCTAGGGTTACAGTGCCAGGAAGATAAGTCCCCATAACTTCTAGTTGCAAAAACCAATGGGAATTAGTCAGTGGAAGAAAGTGCTGGAGTCCCAAGTAGTTCCCCTTAAAAAAATGCACACGTGGACTTACACTCACTCCCTCTGAGGTCTAGCACTAGGGTAGCAGCTTGAAAGGCAACAATGACATATAGGGAGGAACCGAAGTGTCTGGAATCAAGGCAGGAGCTGGGGGACAGTTTTCTGCGAGCCAGAAAGGTGAGCAGAGGCCATTGTCCCTATCCTGGGACCTTCCCCTACAGAGCTGGCAGATGGTTGCCATTTCTGAGACTCCATCAACCTGGCTAACACTATTTGCCCCACCCTGGAGATCTCCTGAGACTCCATTCCACGTAACCTGTGGGCCCAACCAAACTGTTAACCCGTGACTTTTCCATATGAATGCCTGGTCTTGGCTCATGTTTCACAAATTCCTAAATCCTATCAAGCAACACCCAGACTCAGTAAGCCCCCATCCCACCCCGTGCCCATACCTCTTGCTAAGTGGCCTCCGGCCTGACACTAGCAGCAGTCAGCCTAAATGCACAGCTTGGCTTTGCCCGGAAGTCTCTAAGCCCAGCACGAGTAACAGCCATCTCACATTGCTTTATAGCTCATGCAAGGTGGCCCTGGTCGGGGCTGACCTTGGCTTGCAGCACCCAGGAAACCCCAGAGCCTGCACACCCAGTGGAGAGCTACAGACCACATCTGAGCACCACCACCTTGCCCCTGCACAGCTGATCCTCCGTGGATGACAGAGGTGGGTTGGAGGTCAGTGAACACAGCCAGCCCTTGCAGCTTATTTGCCTGGGTAAATCTCTCCCGTTAACCTGCTAACAGCAATTAAGGCTACAATTAAGTCCACTACAAGAGGAGGGTGTACTCAGCCCACAAGAAAGGTGCACCTTGAATACCCAGCTTCGATGATAGGGGAGGCTGTGTCACTGGATCCTACAGGACACTTAATATGTTAGGCCATAATATCAAGACACAGAGCCATAGCAGCTCTACCTAATACGTAGAAACAAACATTGGGAAGCTGCCAAAATGAAGAGACAAAGAAACATGGCCCAAATGAAAGAACAGATCAAAACTCCAGAAAAAGAGCTAAACAAATTAGGGATACACATTCTATCAGATGCAGACTTCAAAACACTGGCTATACGGATGCTCAAGGAATTTAGGACTTCAACAGCATAAAAAAGATCCAGCCAGAAACAAAGGATACATTAATTGACATAAAGAACAATTTATAGGAAACCAACAGTGGAGTGGATGAAGCTGAGAATTTAATAATTTGGAACATAAGGAAGAAAAAAGTATTCAATCAGAACAGCAAGAGGAAAAACAAATCCCCCCCAAAAAAATGATGATAGTGTAAGCAGCCTCTGGGACAACTTCAAGAATTCAACATTCTCATCATAGGGGTGCCAGAGGAAAATAGAAAGAACAAGAAATTGAAGACTCATTTGAAAAAATAATGAAAGAAAACTTCCCTAATTTGGTGAAGGAAATAGACATGCAAGTCCCAGAAGCACAGAGAATCCCAAACAAGGTGGATGCAAAGAGGCCCACTCCAAGACATATCATAATTAAAATACCAAAGATTAAAGGTAAAGAGAAAATCTTAAAAGCAGCAAGAGAAAAGCAGTTACCTGCAGGGGAGTTCCCATAAGACCATCAGCTGATTTGTCAAAAGAAACTTTCCAGGCTAGAAGGGATTGGCAAGAAATATTCAAAGCCATGAAAAGCAGGGACCTACAACCAAGATTGCTCTACCCAGATGTCATTTGGAATCAAAGAGTAGATAAAGAGCTTCCCAGACAAGGAAAAACTAAAGGAGTTCATCATCACCAGACCATTATTATATGAAATGTTAAAGGGATTCAATTAAGAAAAAGAAGATGATCAAAACTGTGAACATTAAAATGTCAATAAATGTGTATCTATCAACAACTGAACCTAAAAAACAAACTTAAGTAAACAAGAAGAACAGAGACAGACTCATGGATACAGAGAGCGTTTTGATGGTTGCCTAATGGGAGGGAGATGTGGAGGAATGGGTGAAGAGGTGAGGATATTAAGAATTAATAGGTATGCCCTGGCCGATGTGGCTCAGTGGATTGAACGCTGGCCTACAAACCAAAGGGTCGTTGGTTCAATTCCCATTCAGGGCACATGCCTGGGTTGCAGACCAGTCCCCAGTAGGGGGCACGTGAGAGGCAACCACACATTGATGTTTCTCTCCCTTCTTTCCCCTCTCTCTAAAAGTAAGTAAATAAAATCTTTAAAAATAAATAAAAATAGGTAGTTACAGAATAGCCATGGGGATGTAAAGTATGGTACAGGAAATGGAATAACAAAATAACTTTTATGCATGACCCATAGACATGAACAATAGTATGAGGACCGCTTGAGTGAAAGGGGTGTGTTTGTGGAGTGGGACAAAGGGGAAAATTGGGACAACTGTAATAGCATAATCAATATAATATTATTAAAAAAGAAACAATGGACAATGGTTAGTGCAGGGACATAATTAAGAAAAAATTGTAATAATCTAGGCAAGAAATAATGGTGGTTTAGAACAGATAGTGATCATAACAGTGGAGAGGTAAAAAGTTTGAAGGTACAATAAGAGTTGTTGATAGGCTGGATATATTGTTTGAGGGAGAGGATGAGCAGGATATTTAACCTGAGGAACTAAAACACAGGAGTTACCATTTACTGAGTTGGCAGAGACAAAATACAGAAAGAGGGTCAGATCAGGAACTCAGTGTTGTACCTGTTAAGTTTGAGATGCCTAAGAAATATCAAATGGAGATACCTCATATGCAGGGGGATAAACATTTTGTTCAAGAGAATGTTCCTACTGGATCTATGAATTTGGGAATTTTCAGCATATATGTAGGATTTAAAGCCAAGCTGTGAATGAGACTTGATGAGATCACCAAGGAAATGAGGTGGAGAGCAGAGGGCAAAGGATAGAGCCCCAGGGCACTCTGGCGTTCAGAGATTAGAAAAAGGAGAAGGAACCCACACAGGAGATCGTAGGAGCAGCCAGAAAGTGAAAAGGAAAGCAAAGGAAGTGTGCTGTTTTGGAAGCTAAGAAAATGTTTCAAAGAAGAGGCAGTCACCAACTATGCCAGACACTGGGGCAAGGCCAGGTAAAATGAGAACTGAGAATTGATCACTGGATTTAGCAATGTGAAGTAATGGACTTCGACAGGATCTACGAGAGTGAATTCAAGAGGAGAAATTGAGCACAGAAGTATTAGCACTCTTCAGTTTTCCTATAAAAGGAAGGAAATAAATGAGAAGTAGTTCAAGGAAGAATTAGAATCAAGAAACGGTTGTCTTTAAGAAAGAAATAATAGCATGTTTAGCATGTTTGTCTTCTGATGGAAAAATCCAATAGAGAGGAAAACTTTAATGATGCAGGAGAAGGAAGGAGAACAGTTGTTGATAGGGTAACAGTTTTATGAGGGACTTCAGTACTAAGAGCAGAGACAATTCATACATGGCTACAGAAGAGAAGATAGAATATTTAGGCAGAGATGGAGGTAGGTGGGTAAATGTGATGGAAGTTTATTTTCTTTGAATGTTCTACTTTCTCAGTAAAACAAGAAGCAAAGACATCAGATGAGAGAGAGGATGGAGAAGGCAATACTAGAGATTTGAGAAGAGATGGCCTGGGAAAGTGAGAATATATGGAATAAAGAAATATAGTGAGGGACAGGTTAAGATTTGTGTGGCAGCAGAATGAAGATACAGTGTCGGTATTTGACTCAGTCACTTTTTTAAAAATATATTTTATTAATTGTATGATTACAGTTGTCCCAGTTTTTTCCCCTTTGCCACCCTCCACCCAGCACCCTCCACTCCTTCGGGCAATGCCCCCCTTAGTTCATGCCCGTGGGTCATGCATATAAGTTCTTTGGCTACTCCATTTCCTATACTGTTCTTAACATTTACCTGTCTATTTTGTACCTACCAATTTGTACTTAACCCCTGCACCTTTTCCCTCATCGCCTCCTTCCCACTCCCAACTGATAACCTTCCAAATGATCACCGTATCTGTGGTTCTGTTTCTGTTCTGCTTGTTTGCTTAGTTTGTTTTTTAGATTCAGCTGTTGGTAGTTGTGAATTTATTGCCATTTTAGTGTTCGTAGTTTTGATCTTCTTTTTGTTAAAGAAGTCCCTTTAACATTTCATATAATAAGGACTTGGTGATGATGAACTTCTTTAGCTTTACCTTGTCTGGGAGTCACTTTATCTGCCCTTCCATTCTAAAAGATAGCGTTGCCGCATAGAGTAATCTAGGCTGTAGGTCCTTGCTTTTCATCACTTTGAATACTTCTTGCCAGTTTCTTCCAGCCTGCAAACTTTCTTTTGACAAACAGCTGACGGTCTTATGGCATCTCCCCTGTAGATAACTAACTGCTTTTCTCTTGCTGCTTTTAAGATTCTCTCTTTATCTTTAACCTTTAACCTTTTAATAAGATGTGTCTTGGAGTGGGCATCTTTGGGTCCATCTTGTTTGTGACTGTCTGTGCTTCCTGGACTTACATGTCTGTTTTCGTCACCAAATTAGGGAAGTTTTCTTTCATTATTTTTTCAAATGAGTTTTTAATTTCTTGCTCTTTCTCTTCTCCTTCTGGCACCCCTATGATGAGAATGTTGGATTCTTGAAGTTGTCCCAGAGACTGCTTACATTATCCTCATTTTTTAAATTTGTTTTTCCTCTTGCTGTTCTGATTGAATATTTTTTTCTTCCTTATGTTCCAAATCACTGATTTGAGACTCAGCTTCATCTCTTCCACTGTTGGTTCACTGTAAATTTTTCTTTATTTCATTTAGTGTAACCTTCATTTCTGCCTGGGTCTTTTTTGAGCTGTTGAAGTGCCCAGTGAGTTCCTTGAGCATTGTAATAACCAGTGTTCTGAAGTCTGCATCTGATAGATTGCTTATTTCCATTTTGTTTAGTTCTTTTCTGGAGTTTTGTTCTATTCTTTCATTTGGGCCGTATTTCTTTGTCTCTTCATTTCGGCAGCCTCCCTATATTTGCTTCTGTGTATTAGAGCTGCTTTGACTCCCTCCCAATCTTAGTAGCATGGCCTATTGTAGAAAAGTGCACTGGTAAGTTGGGTGGGGTGGAGCTTTAGGTAATCGCCAGAGCGGGGCAGCCTATGTTGCCGTACTGTGGGTCTGTGTGGGGGAGGGCTCAGAGAGGGGTTGCTGCCTGGCCTCTGGCATTTTGTCCGGGAGGAAGCTGTCTCCCGGCACTCACCCTGATGCCAGACATTTCAGTTTCTCTCCATATGGCACTGGCGCCCATCTAGCTGTAGCCCTGGTGCTAAAACCCAGAGGGAAGTGAGTCTGTGTAAGTTCTAAGTTTGTTGTGAGCCCTTTGGGAGGAGACTCCTGAGAATCCTACAGTTTATTCCACTGCCCCAGCCCTCATTGGTTTTTGCAGCCAGAGTCATGGGGACTTATCTACCTGGCACTGGAACCCTGGGCTGGGCAGTCTGGTGTGGAGCTTGGATCCCTTGCTCCCAAGGTACCCTGATTTTTATCCACTACATGTGGGTGTGGGACCTCCTGTCCTGCATTTCTCCGTGCCTCTCTGCATCTCCACCCCACATACCCATCTGGATGAGTGTGGCTTCTTTAATTCCTTGGTTGTCAGACTTCCATACAGCTCCATCTTCTGATGATTCTGGGTGATACTTGTTTTGTAGCCTAGTTGTATTTTTCCTGTGGTTGTGTAAGGAGGTCAGCCATGTTTTACCTAATGCCTCCATCTTGACCAGAAGTGACCCTCTCACTTCCTACTGACCACTGTAAGAAGGCCAGTAAGAAGACCATTACAGTGGTCTAAATGAGATTTCATAAGCTTCTGAATCAGTCCAGGTACAGTGTTTTGGCATCATTAGCATGAATGTAAGTAATAATTAAAGCTGCAGGTGTGTATGAAATCACCCAAAGAGAGCAGAGTGACAGTAGCGGTGGATAGAAGCCACAGGAAGTCAAGCCCAAAACTCAGAAGGCCCCTCAGGGGAAATAGGAGAAACCTGAGAAAAAGAAGGAATAGAGGTAAAATTAGATAAGGCTTGTACATGCCATCTAGGTTATCTGGGAATTTGTAGTTTTGGTGGAGCAGGGCAGAACCCCCCTTACACTATTCGTTGAGTAGCAAATAGAAATCAGGAGTACAGATAGTAAATAAAGACTCTACTTCCAAGAAAGATAAGTAGAAGTAGCAAAGACCAAAACTAGGTCTGGAAAGCCATTCCTAGCAGAGACAACAGCTTCGGGAAAGGCCTGGAGACATAGAAGGGCTCATATAAGGAATTTTAAGTAGTTTGATATAAAAATCTAAATATATATTTTTAAATATTCATTTAATAATGTTTCGTTTCTTTGTTTTTGAAAACTGATCAGTGTGTAATTCTACTTGGGGGTAGGGGGCTGAAGTATGCCTTTACTTAGTTGAATGTGTATGTGTCCCTTAGCTGACTTTTAAAAAAATACCCTGAGACCTTTTACATGATACAGATTTTGAGACTGCTCAAACTCTTAAAATGGGAAACTAGACAGTAGTATTCTCTTTAATAATAATATAATGTGTCCCCATGTCTCTGTGCCAGTCATAAAGGAATTGGATGAAAATTCCTTCTTTTCCCTCATTTGCTTATTTCAGGATGTAAGTCAGAATACAACAGAAAATGTCCACTGAACGGACTTCTTGGACAAATTTGTCCACTATTCAGAAAATAGCACTGGGCCTCGGGATCCCAGCCAGTGCAACGGTTGCCTATATCCTATACCGCAGATACAGGGAAAGCAGAGGTATGTGAATCCCACAGTGCACATGGAAATGTTCAGACTGTGTTCCAGTTTGTTAAATTGAAATGAAAACTGCCCTTGCCAGACCAGGGATCATTTGTTGAGATGTAACTGGCTTTCTGTGAGGGGTCTTTGATGGAAACTATTTAGTTTCTTCTTTCCTATATTCTTAATGTGAAGCTATCATCATTTATATGAAACTATCATTTCTATGAAATGAAGAATTCATTTTATAATTCTGTTGATCTGTTCCCTTCAGCAACATCCACACTGCAATGGGTTCTTTTCTTTTTTAAAATATCCATACTATTCTTATCTTTTTTATGCTCCTTCTATTTAGTTGTTAGGAGAAGGCTAACTGTGGGGTTTGATTTTCTCCAGAGGCTGAACCTAGAGAAAAGGACCTAGAGAAATGATTTATGTACAAACAGGAGAAGTCCTGAGCCTAGTGGACTCCTGGGGCAACTTCTAGCCTTTCATTCTTCTCCAAGAGAAATAGTTTGCCTAAAATCCAACACCTCGTGGTTGCAGGGCCAAATGCTTTTCCCACTTTAAGATCTGAAACAGTATGCCAGAGAGAATCTTCATCATCTGGTCTTTGGGGATCTTCTAATTCCCACTCAGATGCTACTTCTCCTTGTCATTGTGGTTGAGATCCTCAGTTTATCTCTTGGATCAGCGTCTCTGTGGCAGCTAGATTCAGGGGAGGGCTGGTATTAGCTTTAGGTGTTACCTAAGTCTGATCTGATGAGCCATGATCTGTGCAGAAGAACGGCTGACGTTTGTTGGGGAGGATGACATCGAGATAGAGATGCGAGTGCCCCAGGAGGCCGTGAAGCTCATCATTGGCCGGCAAGGAGCCAATATTAAACAGGTAAGTGTGTGAGCCAGCAATCTGCTTTCCTAGAAATTGAGTCTCCTTTTCCTTCTCTGCCCCCATCCCATAAAATCCACCCACACTATGTATATTTTAAAAAGAAAAAATACAGAAACTTTTTAACTAATATGCTGTTTACATTCTAGAAATGAGTACTTCTGCTCCCTAGAGAATGGATGACTTAGCTTGAAATGAGGATTTTTGATTGGATGCACCTCAGTTTGGTATAGCTTGAACCATTCTTTTCTACTATGGAATTAACAAATTCTCATTCACTGACATTAAATATTGAATTACTGCCTGATTCTTCTTACCATCTTCCATTGTTTAGGTGGGGTGTCAAGAAAGCAAAATACTTGATTCTCTAATCCAAATAAAATTAGGAAGAAAGAGGGTTCTAAACAGAGAAACTATTTTAAATTAACTGCTATTGGGGGTTACCTTTGTCAATAATCTCCTTCCATAAGTACCTATGAGGACTGTTTGTAACATCTTGATTTTGCTAATAATTGTGTCCAATTACATCTACCTCCACGGTTAGGTTTAGGATATCCTTGGTTAAAAGGGAGCTCTTCCAGAGCTTATTGCTACATGTCCTTTTCTCTGCAGCTGCGGAAACAGACAGGTGCACGGATTGATGTGGACACAGAGGATGTAGGCGATGAGCGGGTGCTGCTTATCAGTGGTTTTCCTGTTCAGGTGTGCAAAGCCAAAGCAGCAATCCATCAGATCCTGACAGAGAATGCTTTGGTGTCTGAGCAGCTCTCAGTCCCCCAGAGATCTGTGGGCAGAATCATAGGTACCACTGGACAGCTTCCTCTGCTGTTTCTTTTTTTTCTTTATTTTTCCCTTTCTTTCACACCTTCAGAAGGGTTTTTCCTGGCTTACTTCCCTTTCACCTTGCTGAAGAAAAATAAAAGGACACACCCTAGCTGGTGTGGCTCAGTTGATTGAGTACCAGCCTATCAGCCAAAAGGTCACCACTTCGATTCCAGTCTGGGGCACATGCCTGGGTTACGGGCCAGGCCACCAGTAAGGGGCTCATGAGAGACAACCACACATTGATGTTTCTCTCCCTCTCTTTCTCCCTCCTTTCCCCTCTCTAAAAAATAAATAAATAAAACCTTTAAAAAAAAAATGGAGACCAGAGCTTTACATTTTTACAGAGCTGTTGGTAAAGCAAAACCCATTACTTTAAGAAGTTGTATGATCTCAGCTTTACAAATAGCTTCCAAAAGGGTTCAAGTAAAGGTACTGACCTCATAATAGATTTTTAAAGGGACGCTGAGTATACTCATGTTTTCTCAAATCTTTCAAGATAGTGCTCTAGAGAGCGCCTGTCATGCTTTCCCCCAGAGCATTCCTTATGCTGCTATTAGAGGCAGAGAAATGTCCTGTCTGTGACCCAGTGGTTCACACACCACACCTTGTAGGATCTCTTCTAATGAAGGGGATGTAAAGTATGCTGAGTGGTCAGAAAATGGAAATGATATGAAGAAGTTAACCTAGCTAATGTTAGAGTTTAAATAAAATGGAGAGAGCAAATAATCCAGAATTACCCTTATAATAGGGATTTCGGTAGCTCCTGCTTTCCATTCAATAGTTTGCATTCTGTTCAGTTTGAAAATGGGAACTGATTCTCTTCTCCTAATGTATACAAAATAGCGATTTCTCTAGCAGTTAAAGTTGGCTAGGACAAAAGGACAGGATTTTATGTATTGTTCAATGTAGGGAGAGGTGGAGAGACGATTCGTTCTATCTGCAAGGCCTCTGGAGCCAAAATTACCTGTGACAAAGAATCAGAGGGGACATTACTACTATCAAGACTTATAAAAATCTCAGGAACACAGAAGGAAGTGGCAGCAGCCAAGGCAAGTAGTCGACAGACTTGAATCATATCTAAGAGTGAAAAGAACCCTTTATTCCATCCTGGGTCAAAATATCTGGCCACATAGCTATCATCCCTTCTCTTATTTTCCACAGCATCTGATACTAGAGAAAGTTTCAGAAGATGAAGAACTTCGGAAGAGAATTACTCATTCTGCAGAAACCAGAGTCCCACGCAAGCAGCCAATCAGTGTAAGAAGAGAGGAAGTGAGAGAGTCAGGTGCAGCTGGAGAGCCAGCTTTATGGAAAAACTCTGATACTAGCACAGAGCAGGCTTTACCACTGGCAGTTCCTCCCTGCAAAGGAGGTGGTGACATGGTTGCTGTAGGACCAGAAGAAGGTTCCTGGGAGAAACCTAATGGTGACAGCTTTCAGAAGTCTGGAGCCCAGAGCAGTCCAGAGATGTCCATGTTTGAAAGTATGTAACAGAGAGGGAACCCGTAGCTATATGAAAGCTAGAAATACTGGCTTAGATAACCCAAAATAGGAAGCAATGAAAAATAATTTCTATTTTCTTGACTAATAAGTTTTCATCACAGATACACCTTTCTGATAATATCTTACTTGGATTAGTACTAAAGATAATATTTTTCTGAATACAAACCAGCTAACGATGGAGAACAGTATGGGACTGTGCTAGTTCATAGGACTATCAAATAATTAATTTACATTATATTCTTTCTCCTAACACTTATTAAACGGGTAAAGTAGATTGATTTTGGGGGTGGGGGGGCTTGTCTCATTGTTTTTAAAATTCATCACCATTCAAGAAGAATTAAAAGACAGGGAGCTTTTTTCTTTCATGCATAGGTATGGGATGGGCAGGGGAAACCAGGGCCCATGAGAGGTTCACAGACTTGTCCAGGGTCACATAATGAGTCAGCGGAAGAATGAAACCTGGACAAGCCCACATCAGTCCATGTGTCTTTTTGCTGGTCCATGCTGCAGCTAGAATATGGAGAATTTACTGTTACTATATTTGGTGACTGATTTGAATATATATTCAAATGACTAAGATGACTAAGAATGTAAACTCTCTTATTACTCAATTACATAGGAAGGTACAGAACACACAGTGCCTCTCTTCAAGATGTTCTTCTGTGGTTCATTCAGTTGTTCCTCCAGCCACTTTTAAAATGGTAATAGCCACTTGGTATCTCTACCTGTCACCCCCTGATGCATTCTCCTCTTTCCAACCAGAGATGATTCTGATATGGTTACTATATTAGATGGCGATAATTCTGCAGCTTAACTTGCTTATCCCTGTATTTAGTCCCCAGCCCTGACTTCAGTTTCCATGCTGATGAGTTCCTGGAAGTCTACGTCTCTGCTTCTGAACATCCTAACCACTTCTGGATTCAAATCATTGGCTCTCGAAGCCTGCAACTGGATAAGCTTGTCAATGAGATGACCCAGCACTATGAGAATAGTCTGGTGAGGTGCCACAGAGACAGGGCTGGATTTGATAAAAAGGGGCTTATCCTTTTCATCGGGGTGTATTCTCTCCCTTTTCTGTGGAGCAGCTACTCATTCTTTCTTCCTTCTGATATTGCCTGTTTAATTTTTAGCCTACCCCTTTCTGACTCTACTCTCTCCTGACTCCTTATCCCCATGCGTAGCCCGAAGACCTGACTGTGCATGTAGGAGACATTGTAGCAGCACCTTTATCTACAAATGGTTCCTGGTATCGAGCCCGGGTCCTTGGCACCTTGGAGAATGGGAACTTGGACCTCTACTTTGTTGACTTTGGAGATAATGGAGATTGCCCACTGAGGGACCTCAGGGCACTCAGGTCATTGTGGGGGCCAGGGTGAAATCAGGCTGGAGTGCCAATTTTTTTTTTTAATACTGATTTTAGAGAGAGGGGAAGGGAGGGAGAAAGGGCGAGAAACATCATTATGAGAGAGAAACACCAATTGGTTTGCCTTCCTTACACACCCCAGGGGATTGAACCTGCAACCCAGCCGTGTGCCCTGACCAGGAATTGAACCGGCAACCTTTCAGTTCACAGGACAGTGCCCAACTGACTGAGCCACACTGGCCAGGCAGGATTGCCAAATATTGATTCAGCTCTGGCCACCAGGTGTTGAGCCAGCTCTTGGTACTCATCACCAGGGGGATTTGGGTGACCCTATTTACATAGAGCACATTATCTTCTCCCACTGAGCTAGTCAGTGCTCTCTGGAAGCAAGGAATATAAGAAGTACCTCTTGGCACTAGGAGTCTAATTTCAATTTCTTTCACTTTAGGAGTGACTTCCTAAGCCTTCCATTTCAAGCAATAGAGTGTAGTCTGGCACGGATCGCCCCCTCAGGTAAATTGGTCACAACACCTACTGACCTTACCTCCAAATAGAATAATATAACACATGGGAGGAGTTCTCACATTCCAAGGCTTTTTGAGTTCAAGGGGCTCAGGTGTCTTTTCCTCATCAGCGCTAGGAATCAACAGCCAGAAACTTGCCTAGTAATCAAACAGAGGTGCCTTCCTGAATATAAAGAGAGAGTTCTAATTCCCTCCAGGGTACAATCCCACACCCATCAGCACTGTCCCCTTCTTAGGCTCTCCCTACAATCTTTTGCCAGGTGAACAATGGGAAGAGGAAGCTTTAGATGAGTTTGACAGACTTACTCACTGTGCTGACTGGAAACCTCTGGTGGCCAAGATCTCTAGCTATGTCCAGACTGGTATCTCAACTTGGCCCAAGATCTACTTATATGATACTAGCGATGGGAAGGTAAGATTGAGGTTCAACTCATTGCTTCCTGGCTCTTTAGTATATTTATAGCCTTGTTTACTTTTTCTTTCCCAGAAACCCTATCTGATGTTACTCCTACTTCGTAAGAGCCTGCTTACCATCCCACCGAAGGAATGTCTTTCAAGTATCAATCCTAGCTCTTCTGCCCTATTTCCTCAGATACGCCCTTCCTTATAGAGAGAATGTCATTACCTTTTCATTTTTCTCATCAGAAACTTGATATTGGGTTAGAATTAGTTCGTAAAGGCTATGCAGTTGAGCTTCCTGAAGACATGGAAGAAAGCAAAGCTGTCCCAGACGTGTTGCCTGATGCGGTGAGTGAGCTGTTGTAGTCGTTGAGGGTCTCTCTTTGGGGCAGATCTGGTGCCTTAAGAGACATGAGGGCGTCAAGTCACATATGACATTTTGTAGAGCCTTTCTGGCTTAGCAAAGGAGGTTCTGTGTCCCTCTCAGCAACCAGACTCAACCGCCTAAACCAGATCCTGTGAGCAAAATTACAAGTGGCCACTTCTTTCCCACCAGCCAACACATTCTTTTTCTCTTGTTTACATCCTCTCAGGCCACAGAAACAGATGTTTCTCTCTGCAGCATGCTCACTGAGACCAAGAAGAGCTCTGGAGAGTTAGCAAATACCCTGTCCTGCCTCAGCTTATCAGGTACAAACAGCCTTTCTTCCCTAGAGCATCTTTGGAAATTACCATTTCTCGGTCAGTCTCTCCAAACTAGGGAGCCTCGTTAAGGCTTGCCCCTTAACGGAGGCAGTCGTGGAGCCTCTCTGAGCCTCAGCGGCAACGCCAGCTGGATTAGGGCAGTGTCTCACTTTCTCCTCACTTCTGCTGTGTAGAGGCTGCCTCTGTGTCTGGCGACGATAACCTTGAAGATGACTACTTAATCTGAGGTCTGCTGCAGCCGCCTCAGCCATCTGCTTTGCTGTGTGAGTGGAGCTGTCATCTATCTAGCAACAGGGAAAGGAATGAGGGTGACAATAGGGGCCTTGCTTTATTCTCTTCCCCATAGCTTATCTAAGTAGTGCTTCTCTGCAGCTGCTTTCCTGTAGCTTAACTTGCTCTCAGATTGAGCCCTTTCAAGCTTTTTGTGTCTTTGTGTGTTTGTTTTTGACAGGATTTGGTGCCCGGAAAGAGGAGCCTATGATAAAGAGATCTATGCAGTTCTTCCTTTATTCCACAATCTGGCTTGCTGTGGACCAAATGCATTTTCTCCTTCCATGGGATGACCAGAAAGAGTGTGGGGTAGAGGGACACATATGTGGTCCTACTCCACCCCACACCAGCCTTCCTTCCAGTGTTTGAATACTGCTGCATTGTGTCCAGGCTGATCGGCATCTGGCTCGTCCCCCTCAGCCAGTCCAAATGCATCCTCCTGCTAGGCTGTGTCTGTTTTGAGGCTGGGAAGCAGCCAAGATTTGGTCATTGGAAGTGATGATTCTGCACACTTCTGACTCACCTTCTGAGGTGACTCCGGTTAAGGGAAGTTTTTGAGTGATGAACTCAAAAACTGCAGTTGAGTCAGGAGGCAAAGGCAAAAATCAGCATATCTGTATTAAAAAGCCTCAGGAGGTGGGAGAGAATGCTGCCCCTCATCCTCAATTGCTGATGCTACGGGAGACAGGTTTTTGGAAAATAGTGCTCCCTCTGTTTTTCCATGTACACTGGTTAAAGTATAAACAAGGGGAGAGGCAGCTCAGGAAATATTCTAAATTGCTAGTATAGCATCTATAAAATAAATGCATACACACCGCCAGAGAGAATTTGTATAGTTTAAAGCATTTGGGAGATTCTTTGCTGAATAAAGTTTTCAAAAAATTATCTAAAACTAAATACTGGTTGAATCACAAGGCGGAAGTAGGGCTATGGGTGTCTTCTGAAATCTGGTGAAAATTGTGAACACCTCACATAGAGGAGCCCATCTGGGAACAGGTGCCCCTCCCATGTATTCTTTCCTTAAAGTTACCAGGAGCAACTTAGGTTTGTGCTGTGTAAATAAGACCCCACCTAAAATTTGGAAGAAAAGGCCTGGATTAGGATTCTAGAAACCTGGGTCTAGAAATAGATCTCTGGACTTCAGGGACCCTGTTTCTCTACAGCCTCTCTCCACTTCTGACAGTATTGTGAGGATCCAGTGAAAACTGTAAAGGCACTTGAAAGTAAATATTATAAATGTAGTGCAGGTGGTAGAATAATGGCAAATGAACTTTTTTTTTTTACAGGATCAGCAAAGTAAACTGGAAAACTTGAAATTAGCACATAAGAATACCTTTTATAAAAATCTAGGAATGAGTGATCTAGGTCTATCCATATACTACATGGTAACTCTATATTCCGATTGTGACAATTTTCAAAATTTATTTTCTCAGAAAAATCTCAGTACCAGTTAGCAGATATGCTCCCATGAAGGAGCAGCTCTGATGAGCAGTCTTAGAAAAATCAGTGAAGGGCTGCCATTGGCCTTTCATTCCTTGGCTGGGTCTAGCAGTTAGAGCCACTCCACAGCAAGGCCATGAGGTCACTTAACCCCCAGTTTCCTCAGCAGCTCAGCCTTTACTGTTAAGTAGAGAGGAACCCTAACGTAAATCATTCATAAGACTTATTGTTGTGGAAAATGAGTAGTGTCTCATTCCTAGCTGCAGTTTGCTACTATGTATAAAAGTTTGTTCCTTTAATGTGGCCTTTAAGTCTTGTCAGTTTACATCCCATTCTGATGGGTTCCTTATTCTTCCAACACAACCCTGTACTTTCCCTGCTGCCCGGAATGCTCTCTTCTATGCTTCCTACTTTTTTTTTTTTTCTCTGTTGAAATCCGAGTCAAAGCTGTGGGACCCATGTGCCTTCTCTGATCTCCACATCCAAAGAAGGAATTGGCACTTGTCTCCAATTTGAACTGAAATACGTAAATGAAAGTCTCCCAATAAGGCTTGGTTCTCGCTCCTGGCAGATGCTCAGTAAATATTTAGAATAAATGGGGAAATCAGTTTGGGGTGAGGGGAAGATAAAAGGAACCTAAAATCTTTGGGTTCCTTTCCTCTTTGTTCAGGTCCCTCTGATCCTTTCAGTCATTAAACATTTCTCCTACAGTGAATTCAGAACTGTAGGGCCCATGTTTCACTCTAGCCGATCCCACCTTCCCCCCCAAGAAACAGTGAACACTTGAGGATTGCACTACCCTTTATTCCTAGGTAAAGAAGGTGTCCCGAATCACATCCTGGGTCCCATTTATCAAGGCCCCCAGCCCCTCAGAGTAGAAATAAGCATGTTCAGGGAGGCTCACTGGGCAGGTGGTCCAGGTCCCTTTCAAGGGGATACACCATAAAGATGGCATTGTCCCAGGGAGGGAGGGCAGGGTGACCTGGTCTGACCAGCTCAAAGCCCATGTAGCTGAAGGCCCGTAGTAGGGCACCTGTAAAAGAAAGAGAACAAATTAGACACTCTGAAATTCAGTACCACTGTTCCTCCTGAAATCTGGTGGTTCCATTAGGGAATGACTGTGGGGAGAGTAGTGTAGTGCAGGATGATGTGCTTTGGGGTCAAACTTAAGACTCTAACCCTGGCTTTAACGTTTGCTTTGTGACAGCCTACAAATTAACCCTTCTGACCTTTTTCTCATTTGTAAAATGGGGACTATAGAGCCACCTTCACAGAATTCAAAATTAAACAAGATGTTTATGAAATGCCTAACACAATGATGGTGTTGCAAACTCTTCCCCGTCCTTTGTCTTATATCCAACAGAGTATCAAGTCCTTGAGGGACTAGGTGGTAGTTTCCGTAACACGTGCTCCAAGTGTGTGGTTAAATATATTCCTGCCCCGGCCTTATGGACCTTAGCCCAACCCTTTCATACTGTTGGTGTTTAATACATGATTTCCTTTCTGTCCTACCAGCCAAATACCTTGAATGGATTCTGTGTAATTTCACTAGTGCTCTTTTAGTCTAGCTTCTGAAATCTGTCTGTAGCGACTTCCTAATAGTCCAGTTGTAACTGGAACAGAATGCTTATGTGGTGGGGGTAACCCGAAATGCTTGAAGCATGCCTTTTCTAAAGAGTTGGGGGAGAGTCTCTCGAAAAGGAAAAGTCGCTCTTAGCTGCTTCAGCACAAAGGGCCAAAGACAGCAGATTCTCACCCCTGTCATTTCGGTGATTTTGGAAGTTTATGAACACGGAGTCCACATTGGTCTTTTCCTCCACGTACTCCAGTGTGGCAGTCAAACTAGGAGCCAGGGAGAAAAATCATGGTTAATGAAATGTTCAGTGAACTCAGAATCCAAAAGAAATCTTATTGGTCAGTTTTTGCTAACCCAAGGCATGAAATGAAAGTTGCTAAACTGGGTTTGATAGGTTTCTCTCTGAAGCCAAAGGACTGCACACTATGAGACTGGATGGCGTCTGGGGAGAAGAGGCCACCCTGTAAAGTCGACAACCAGAAAGCATGTCCCATTCAACTGTTTATGGATCCTCACTTCTGTGCTTCTGACTGAATTCAGCAACCTTCCATGGGCTGCTATCCCTTGAGCCCCAGATCCAGGCTGGCTCAAAGGCCAGTCTGCATGCCAGTTCAGTGCTTTGACTCTTATCTGGTTCCTGAGTCAGCCCTCCCTGGTCAGCAGCATACCCAGTGCTTGATGATATGATAAAAGAGTGAAACCCCAACTCTCTTCCCTCCCCATTCTCCCATCCAGGCTTGGTCACCTTTCCTGGTTGCCTTGATCCAAGGCCCGATATGGGATATCCAGGAAGAGTCGATGGTCACAGAGAAGGCCATGCCAATGGGCAGAGTTCTGGGGGGTGAGGCGGAAATGGAAGTCTAACTGCACCGGGTCCTGGTGGGGCAGGGGGTCAGTAGCCAGCACCGTCAAGTTCCCAGCCTGGAAAAGGAGTACAAGTGAGAGTAACAGTCTCTTGCTTTTATGTGTAGTTAGTACACACATATCAGATCTCAGGCCAATTTGGGTGTCTTGAGAAAGCAAGGAGGGGGCTGATGGGAAGCCTGGGAGGATTGAAGTCAAGGTCTTATTCAAAAAAAAAAAGTGTGTGTGTGTATCTTAGCCCTAGGACCTAACTCCGTAGCTATCATGGAGTTCTGAAAAGCAAACAATTGAAATTTGGATTCAGATGTCAATGCAGGATTACTGCCGGCTAACCTCACCTCAGGGTACACTATCCCTTTAGAAACAGATTTACATCAGAGAGCTTACTCTTTAAACAAAGCTGTGCCATCTGTTTACTGTCTCACTGATAATACTCTCCCACTTTTTTCCATCATATGAGTTTACTCTCAATTCTCCTATTTCTCATCTAAAATGCAAAGGTTACACACAAGCATGTTATTGCAAAACAGTACAAGGGCAAGTGCAGGAGTTCTGGGTTCTAGTCCAAGTTAGCATCTGAGCAGACTTATGCCCTACAAGTCTTTGTGCAGTCTGCTCTTTGTTCCCACTTCCTCTCCCATCCTCATTTTCACCACCACCTTAAGATCTCTGGGCCAGAATCCTTGTCTATAAAGCAAGTAACTTTTACACATGAGCTCTGAGGTCTCACCTTGCTCTTTCTATGATTTATTTTTTCCAACTAGCTAATGTTCCTTCTGTACAAGGGAGCGTTTCAGCAGGCATGGGACTGCCCGGCACCCACTCACAGTCCACTTACCGAATACAATTCTTTAAGCTGGTCATGGTCACCCTGCTCGGTGCTTCTGCCCATCTGGGGGCCTACCAGGGACTCAGGAGCACTGAAGACAGGAACGGGGCCGGAGTGTCAAGTCCTCCCGTTCCTTATAAGTGATGCTGGTTGGGAAAAAGAGGCCCAAATTAATTTATCTCTAAGTCTGAGATGGGGAAAGGGTGATAACTTCCAGGAACACAGGACCAGGCTCTGGCACTAGCTTCTTTATCTTCCCTAGACCAGTCTGTTTTCACTTTCCCAAGCCAGCCAGTGGGAAAAATTCTAAAGTCCCATGCCAGCCTTTCACCCTATTTTGCTGCTATTATCTCTTGCTACTTGAGAAGTTCTTTCAAATTTTTATTTTTCCTTACAGTCTACATAAACAACTATAAGTATAGATGAAAACAAGTACCTTTTGTAACAAGGCAGCATTTTCTCCCGGAGGGTGATCCGGTATTTGTAACAGTAGAGATAATAGGCGTATGGTGACCAGATTGGATAGAGGTAGTTCCGTGTTTTTCCCCTCTTGATATAAGAAAGGGAGTAGAAAGAGGGGCGGCACCTGTTACAAGGCAGTTTTTCAGTTCAGTGCCTCCCTGTGGCAAAGTGAGGTTCAGGGATGGGTGACAAAGGTTTAGGCAACCTGGTGCCATTGTGACTCGGTGGGCACTATGACATGGACAAGGAGTCAGCCCTTATGTCATTTCAGTACTCAGCTGCTCCCCTACCTAACCCTTCCCTTTAGCCAAGTATGCACTTCACAACTGGGCCAGTGGTAAACATCCCTGCCTAAACATTTGTTGTGCCCAACCAACAACCCCACACACACACAACACACACACACACACACACCACTTCCCCAAAATTTCTGCAACTAAAGGCTTGGTGTTCAGGGTCTGACCTGATTGGTTGGTTCCTGGCTCCCACAGCTCAGTATTTTCATTATCATTCCTACCTTTAACAACTCAAGGATGCTACACATGTTTAAATTTTCTAATTGCCTTGTAGAGCAGGAATTGCAAACTGTCTCAGGGGTCCTGACAGCTAAAGGAAATTAATGGAGCTGCTGGGTAGGACTGTAGCAAAATGGAAAGCTCACACCCTGTCTCAAGCCAACACAACTCAGCTCCATCCATCCATCCAGTTGCTATGCAGGAAAGCAGACTTTGGTACCAGAGCATATGACTTTTCAATAGAAACTCAACAGATTTTTGTGATAAATGTCCCCAACTTTTAAAATTGAGTTAAAAAATTAAAACAAAAAAAGGCAACATTGTAATTAAAACTCTGTTCTAAGGTCACCAGTATGGGACCTGTGCATATTCATTCATCCATTCAACAAATATTTATTGGGGGCCTACTATGAGTCAGGCACTCTTCTAGGTGTCTGGGATACCTCAGTAAACAAAGATCCCTGCCCCATGCAACATATCTTCTAACAGTGAGAGAACAAACCTAAACAATAAGCATAAAGAAGGAATATGTTAGATAATATTCTATGAAGAAAAAATAGAGCAGGATAAAGGAGGATCAGGAGTGTAAAGGGGATGAGGCAGGTTGTGGTAATAAACAGGATGATCTAAGCAGGCCTCGCTGATAAGGCGCAATCAGAGTTGAAGGAGCTGAGGGAGAGGTAAGGGCATTCCATCCCTCCCTACACAACCACCAGTGCAAAAACCCTAAGGAGGAAGTGTAACAGGTGTTTTCTAGAAACAGCAAGGAGGCCACTGTGGGCAGAGCAATGTAAGCTGTAGGAGAGGAAAGGGAGGTGAGATGAAGAGATCAGACCAGATCACATACGGCCTTAGAGACCATCGTATGGACTTGTTTAACTCGGAGTAAAGGAGGACATCTTTTTGAAGTTTTGGCTGGAAGAGTGACATCCTCTTATTCTTAAAAATACTCTGATGTAAACTGTAGAGCATTAAACGGAGATTTGTCAAGAGGACTATTGCAGTAATCCAGGTGAAAGGTAGTGTCTTATTCCAAGGCGAAGCATTAGAGGTGATGGAAAGTGGTTAGATTCTGTAAACAGTTTAAAGGCAGAACCCACAGGATTTCTTGGAGTATGAAAGAAAAGTTAAATCCAAGAACAGAAAGAATGGAGTTTCCATCAGCTGAGATGGGAAAGGCTCCAGGTGAGGGAGTTTGGAGCAGGGGGATAGAGATTGGTTTAGTTTGGAGCATGTTAACTTTGAATAGTCCATTAGACATGTAAGGGCAAGATGACAAACAAGCAGATGGATATTCAAGTCTGGAGTTTACAAGTCTAGAATGGAGATAGAAATGTGGAAGTCATTGGTATATTAATAGTACTTTAACCCATGAGACTGAATGAGATCGTCAGGGGTGTATATAATGAGAAGAGTCCTGGGGGCACTCTAAGGGAGAAAAGGTGAAATCAGCAAAGGTAACTGAAGAAAACTGGTGAAGTACGAAGAAAACAAAAACAAAACTGATGTCCTGGAAGGTGAATAAAGAAAGTATATTAAGGAGGAGGGACGGTTGGTCAAAGGCCATTTATGGGTCAAATAATATGTACAGGGCATCTTTCCATAATTTCCTCTGCCAAACAGACCCCACTGATTCCACTTATTGGGTCCTCTCTCCAGTACTGAGCCCCTCCATAGTTTCCTTTTTCTGTGGCTTATCTCCCTTGTGATTTAGAATTTTTTAGATATTAGCTTAAATACCGCAGTTGTAAAGATTAAGAGGAGACACCTGGGTTGCCACAGTTTTCAAGAGGAATTCATCCTTTCCCCACCTTTAGCTAGCTACGAAGTAAGGAAAGGTGAGAGCGGCAGCCCTCTTCCTCCAGTAGCCAGCTTATCAACCGTCAGAACTGGGCGCGACTTCAGAGGACTACATACAGCAAAGCCAACAGGGGGACAGCGTCCTTTCCGTGTCAGTCCACCTAACAGTATTCCCTTATCTGTCAGTGCAATAGGCATCCCTCCCCCGAAAAGAAACAGGGAGAAAAGAGTGAGGAAAACGCTGAATCGCCGAGCACCGACTCGGATCCCTGGCCTCCCCGCCGCGACAAGGCAGAAAGCCCGCGACCCGCCGCCCACGCCGCGC
The DNA here is from genome assembly GCA_004026545.1 of Mormoops blainvillei. Taxonomy (NCBI): domain Eukaryota; kingdom Metazoa; phylum Chordata; class Mammalia; order Chiroptera; family Mormoopidae; genus Mormoops; species Mormoops blainvillei. The sequence continues at coordinate 148,866 of PVJD01000299.1, forward strand.
CCTCCCCTCGGCTCCGCCCGGGCGCAGCCGCGCCGCCTCAGGCGCGCCCTGGGCAACCGGCGGGGGCCTTCCCTGCGCCGGCGCCGGCCTCCTGCAGGGCCCCTCCGCGCGCGGGAACATGGCGGCCTTCATCGCGGGCCCGGGCCGGGCTCTCCTGCGGGCGGCCGCTGAGCGGCTGGTGCCCGGAGGAGTCCGGGGGCTGCTCCGGCCGCGACTCGAAGTGGGGACCCCCGGCCCGGAGCGCGACTTCAGCCTCTCTCACTGTCGGGTGAGGGCGAGGTCTGGGTGTCGGGGTCCTTGACGCTAGTGGGGCCCCTTAAGCCCGAGTCTGGCTTGGGGGGGCGCGTTGAGACGTAGCGGGCTCTCTTGGAGGGGTGGGCGGTGGGGAGAACCAAGGGGCTTCTGCGTGAGGACCCGCTCACCCTCGCCCTCCGGCCGCCAGAGCACGGTCATCGTGGAGCGCTGGTGGAAGGTTCCGCTGGCCGGCGAGGGACGGAAGCCGCGCCTGCACCGGCGACACCGCGTCTACAGGCTGGTGGAGGACACGAAACACCGGCCCAAGGAGAACCTGGAGCTCATCCTCACGCAGTCGGTAGAGGGTAAGGCCCGGGCACAGGTACTTCTGTCTCACGCTGGTTCTGCTTGGCATCAGCTTTTTCCTGCCCCCTCAGCTGTTTGTTGCCCTTCCCTACTTTGTGGGAAAGATCAGCTCTAAATTTGAGAAGAGAAAACCATGAAAAGTACTGTGATTGGGATACTGGCCTCTTGCATGGAAAATGAGGAGTGCAGGAACCTCATTACGTGCGTGTGTGGCGGAGAGGCCTATGTGCCACAGATACTGAAATCCTGTGATTGGACAGCGCTTCACTTTGTACAGGGAATATTAAGTTTCTAAATCAGGTCCTCAAGAAACTAATTGGAAGTCTCTTAAATGTTGTTCTTAGTGAATATTAACATTTTTTTTTAAAAAGATTTTATTTATTTTTAGACAGAGGGTAAGGGAGGGAGAAAGAGAGGGAGAAAAACATCAGTTGTGGTTGCCTCTCCTGCGCCCCCTACTGGGGACCTGGCCCTCAACCCAGGCATGTGCCGTGACGGGGGAATCGAACAAAGTACCTTTAGTTCACAGGCCAGTGCTCAATCCACTGAGCCACACCAGCCAGGGCAGAATATTAGCATCTCTTCTAGGAAGAACAAGAATGAGAAGAGCTTCTGTCTTTGATCATCTCTTTAGTGACTCATAACTGGTTCTGACCCAGTGACTTTGTCCACTTTGGCAGAGCTGGGAGTCCGGGGTGACCTGGTTTCAGTGAAAAAATCTGTGGGCCGTAATCGTCTGCTTCCCCAAGGACTAGCTGTCTATGCATCCCCTGAAAACAAGAAATTGTTTGAAGAGGAGAAATTGGTGAGATTCAAAGAAAAGCCGAGGGAGGAATAAAGCCTTAAAATTTCCTCTAGCAACTTCTGTCCTTATATTTAATTTGAAAATGAAGTGGGGACTAGAACAGGAATTTAGAAAACCACCTATGCCTAGCATAGTAAGAGTTTATTATTATTTACTATGGACTCACTTTTCTGTTTTTCTTTTTGGTTTTTTTGTTTGTTTGTTTCTATCTTTAACTTTCTTTTCTAGCTAAGACAAGAAGGAAAATTAGAAAAGATCCAGACCAAGGCAGGTGAGGCGGTGAGTACAGACATAGAAAGTATTTATTTATTGGTTATCTGCAGCAGTCACCAACCTCTTCCCTAGGGGCTCTTTGATCTCCTTGAAGTCTTTTGATTGCAGGCACCAGGTTAGAGAAAAGGGAAAGAGTTGTGGCTGCCATAACTGGTATGGAAACCTGTTGGGTGAAGCGCCCCAGCTTACTGTGTGAGGCCCCAACCTGGGCGCCAGGGGACGGACCCATGGGAGAGTGTGAGATGAAGGCTCTGCCTCGGGGATATGTATAGACAAGTTTGGAAAGAATGTAAATAACGTGCAAAAGTGATCAATAAACTCAAGGTGGTAAATTATAAGAGTGACGTGGACCAAAATGGATTAGGGTGATTAGAGAGGGCTCTTTTCCAGATGGGATTGAGTTAGGCCAGGAGGGTGTAAAAGGCATTCTTAAGGGAGAAAAAGTAGAAGAAGACAGTTAAAGCATGCTTTAACAAAGGAGGTAGACTAGTCTAGCTAAAGCAGAGGCCTTGTATAGTATACTATTAGGAAACATACAGCTGGAAAGGGGACTGGGGCAGGATTTACAAAACATCTTGTATCCTCAGCTAGTGAATTTATACCTCATTCTGTAAGCAAGGAAGAATGAATAACGGGGTAGGGGTGGAATTAAAGGGCCAAAAGTATTGGATTAAAACAGCATATGAAAGCCATTCCATCCTGAGATATACCAGTGGCCCCCATTGACACAGAAACATGGCCTGTTTCTCCTTGATTAGCAACATCTAGGTATAGGGGACATTCTTTTCCAAAGTGTCACAAAAACATGTTTCCACAATATCAGCCTTGAGATAAGAATGTCCTCTCTCTTTTCCATTCATTTTCTCACCTGTCTCAGCTGTGAGGCAGAAATGGTGCACTTTTCCTGATCTCTCAGACCTTGTACCTTTTGCTAACATGATGCCAACTCTAACATATCCCCTGTTTATAATTCCTCTCAGACACTGAAATTTCTGAGAAGCTGTCACCTGGAGGTGGGGATGAAGAACAATGTCAAGTGGGAGCTAAACCCTGAAATAGTCGCCCGCCACTTTCTCAAAAATGTGAGTGTTCCCACATAGTACTATACTACTGAGGGGGGAAATGACCTCACTTTATTAGGGACAGGTGTGAGTCCAGCTGGAGTTAGGGAAAGTGTTCTTGGCTGGTTTGCAGGGGTGTGGGAGGGAAATGGCTAAGAACTAAGGGTAGTCACATAGAATTTGAAGACAAATAAGAAAAGATGGTATCATTTATTTCCTCTCCAGCTAGGGAAAACCTAAAGAAACATGGCTCACTGGAGAATTTTTCTTTTGTAAATGAAGTAATTTTCATCTCTAGCCCTTTTTCTCTTTGTGAATCCACCTCCCTTTCTGAGACATTAGGACTGAGTTTCTCTGCCACTATCTGTGGAGGTCTGTGCCCTCCTGTGGGATTGGCCAGGGTAAACTCCCCAGCTTTATTCATCTCTGTACAGGAAATTGTAGAGCCCTCTTTATGAGGCTTCTAGAGTAACAGACATATAAACAGAGCTCCTTTTTCCATGATTTATTTTCCAGCTTGGTGTTGTGGTAGCCCCACACGCATTAAAGTTACCAGAAGAGCCCATCACACGGTGGGGCGAGTATTGGTGTGAGGTGACGGTGAGTGTTCACATACTACCCCTTTTTTCCTGGCTGGGTGAAAAAGCAGGGTGAGCCCTGGCTGGTGTGGCTCCGTGGATTGAGTGCCAGCCTGCAAGCCAACAGGCCGCCAGTTTGATTCCCAGTCTAGGATGCAGGCCTGGGTTGCAGGCCAGGTCCCCAGTGTGGGGCAGGGGTGAGAGGCAGCCACACATTGATGTTTCTCTTCTCTTTCTCCCTCCCTTTCCCCTCTGTCTAAAATAAATAAATAAAATCATTTAAAAAAAAAATGCAGGGTGAAAAGCTAGGATTGGGTGCTGTTAGCTCTTATCTGCCCAACTGATCTCTGGGGATTCCTGTTCTTTTATGTACAGGTAAATGGGCTTGACACTGTCAGGGTACCTATGTCTGTGGTGAACTTTGAGAGGCCCAAGACCAAAAGATATAAGCACTGGTTAGCCCAGCAAGCTGCTAACAGAATGGCCTCTACCAGCTCCCAGATGATCTGAACCTACTTACCCCTTCCTCAAAAGCAGCGGAGCAGAATCTGAGGCACAGTGGAGCAAAGATGGACCAGCTCTGACCAAATATCGAATTTTAGAGAGCATATGGGGACATTGGATGAAACTGCATATTCATGTTGAATTCTTCATTTCACCATCTTCGTCTTCAACTGTTACCACATCCAGCCTTGTTGGGGTAGTCCTGCTGAAGAAGTACCAAGCTATAGATTTGATAAGCTGAATATTAGTAGACCAAAACAGTCTAGATCCTGTTCCCTCTTCCTCCATTGGAATTCACTGGAACAAATGGAATAGCCAGCTATTATCTTTAGTACTTGGCTCATCCTTATCAACCAAACTGAATGAACATTTATGTCTCAAGAAGAAATAAAGAAGTGATGTTCTTTTTAGGTGTTTACTGTGCTTGAGTAGACTGGGGACAGGACATCCATGTGGGATGTCCTCTTGAGCCACTGGGGTTTGCTGCTAAAAAGGAAGGAAAAAGAGGATACATTTACAGGCTATGTCCCACAGTTGCTATGGGCAAATTACTCAACAAGTGTAATGTCTTTGGCCTTAAAATGCTCTCATTAGGAATATTGATAAAGTCATCAATATGAGTAAGCACAATGGATTTTACTTTTCTAAGGTAATCTGAATCAAGGCCTAAGGGTAGTTGCTGTGGAAAATGAAGCTGGGTTGAAAGAAGTTTAAGAAGGAAACTTCTGTTTTGTTTCTTGAACCAGCTACTAAGATTTTGAAAAAGAAGATACCTTGGTTTCCAGACCAAAGTTGAGAAGGGGGCTGGTTATTAGGTCATTATGGAATAGGTGTCTTGATGAGATATGAGGGAAGTCGTTCTGCATAAGTTTGAGGTTCACTGGTGGGAAAAATACCCAAATGTTGACAAGTGAATTATGCTAGAGTCGCTCAAATAAAATGAGGGGTCATGCAATTCAGGAAGGGTAAAGATGGGACATTGACTCTTGCTATCCTTACCAGAGCCTAGAGAGTTTGCTTTTTGTCAAAATGAGTCAATTAAGCTACCACTCCCACACAGTTAAGCTCTTTCATTCACTTTCATCCACGTGAGGCCATCCCAGCTGGTCTGTCATCAGTAGTTGCACTGATAAGTATACACAGCCTCATACTTGGCTGAACTCCATGACTCAAATCTAGCACTGATATGGTTCAAAATTTGCTATTTCTGTGATCCCCACCCCTACTGTCATCGAAATGGAAAGCTCATTTAACAGCATCTTTCCATGCCACCACCATTACCACCAGGAGGCTCTGAAATTGAGCAGCAGGCATGACATTCCACACAACTAGTCTCAAAGTGCTTAAGTGCTTGCCATAGGGTGAGTTCCCAATAAAACAGACTGAGTTGGAGATTTGCATGCAGGAAGTTTATTGGGAATTTTCTGGATCAGCACCTGTGTGGGAGTGAAGGCAGCAGGATTGGGTAGAGGGAGAAGTTGAGCTGATAACAGTCCCAACAAAGATTTCAGTCAGTCCCACAAGGTCAAACTAGAATGGCTCTGCAGAAATATGTATCCTGTTGAACCAAATGGCCAGACCAGTATATGCCGTATTGACTAGGAAAGGGCATGACCTAGGGTGAGGTGGCTGACTGCAGGCAAAGGAGGTTCCCAGAGCAGGAGCTGATGAGACTGCCAGTATTCTCAGCAGCTTGGGAATGAGTGCTTCAGTCCTGAAGAGAGGTTTCTGAGCAGCACACCACAGTCTCCACTACAGTTCACCTCTTGCACTTTTCAGATCTATTTGCTTTATAATTTCTAGAACGATCCCTTCAGGATTCTGATGGGCCTCATTTTCTGGGGAAACTTAAAAGACAAAGGTCTGAGACACATCACAGACAGCTTCTGCTGTTGCAGCTTGTCTTCAGTCTGCAATTGGTACTTACCATCTCCCTCCTAAACTACCCATTCTAGATTCCTACCCACAACCCCTCAGCTTGTACTTCTGCTGGTGCAAATGGGTTACCTGATAAGGTAGCCAGTCATCAGGCCTTTCTCAGGCCATAACTGTACTTGTCCATTTATCATCAAAATTAAGCAAAGGAGAGCAATACATACCAAAGTGGATGGCCTGGATGCCAAATATTGTCCTTCCCTGTCCACATTGTGTAATAGCAGCCCTACCTCCTGATTTTCACGGTCATTGCTACCAAGATAGTGATTTCTTTACCTCCTTGTCTTCTTGGTAGTGATTTGAAGTAATCAGGTGGCAGCCATAGCTTAAAGTTTAGTGAGACTCTAGGTGTGTCCACTGGTGGAGATATTTCCCTTCTGGGCATTAGGACTTCTAAATCCTGAGAACCCAGAGCTGTGATAGGAGGCAGTTTCCTCAACTGTATCACTTGGACCGGTGGTATTGGGGGACTATGCCTATGTCTACTTCGTGTTTCCCAGACCCATATATTTTACTTAGGAACATAGCACTGTACGATGGCTATTGGTGCAGGGCATGTGCTGCATGCAGGAGCAGGGTTCCTCATCTTTGCAGCGTATCATCAAGGTGGTGCCTCAGCCATGCCTTCGACAGGCTGTTCCATCACTCTAGGTGGTATGGTATATGATCAGACCAGTGGATCCCATGGTTATGTACCCAGTGCTGTACCTCCTTGATATAATGTGGGTCTCATGGCCCAATGAAATGTTAGACAAGATCTCCTGCTAGTGGATCAAAGATTCTGTAAGCCCTTGGCATACAGGAAAGGCAAACTCATACCCCTAATATACATCAATTCCAGTCAAGATGGAACACTGCCTCTTCCAGGGTGGCAAGGATTCAATATAATCAACCAAGTGGCCGAATGGTTCCTTTGAGGAAGTAGTGACATTGGAGGCTTAGTGTTGGTCTCTGTTGCTGGCAAGTTGGACATTCACAGCAACTGTAGCTAGATCAGCTTTACTGAGTCCTTGATGTTGGGCTCATGCATGGCTTTCACCAGGCCACTCCATACATACACCCATGTTCCCATCTTTGGGGTACCAGTGACAGACTGGCTAGTAGCAACTGGGTAAGGCATTCAATGTACTTGGTGGTTTGGTGTCTTCTGTGGTGGATGTTCTCTGGTGGGCATTAACATGCAGGATAAAGATCATCACACTTTGTACCCATTCTTAGGTAAATTAAATGTCTTTTCCTCAAACTTTCTTGTATTCAGCCTCCCAGTTTTTCTTCCAGTAGGCTCCTAAACAACTAGCAGAGCCATTCACCATTGCCCATGACTATTCTTTCTTCAGGCAGGTGTGCTGCCTGAAGCTCTACCCATTGGGGAGATTTCCCCTCACTGCTGTCTTTCAGGGCCACTTCTAAGCGGGGTCATAGTACCTCCACAGCCTATTTTCAGCTTACTTCTACCTTATGAGACAACCTATACATTAACCAGGCCCAGCCTTTTCCTCTCTTGTCATCTGATCGTAAGGGAGTCACTCTGCTCCATGTGGTGATAGATACAAACTGAAGGAGAAGCATCAGGGCAGCCGTGGTGGATGAGGGGGGTCTGGACACCTGCTTATGCAGCTTGCTTTTGTGCTCCAGCTCTGCTTGCGCCCAGTCCTACACATACCATTTTCATCTTATGAAGAACTGCTGAGGGACCCACCCTTCCAAGCTTATGACTTGTGGGTCTGACAGAACCCGGGTTGCAATAGGCACTTCTGGCTGCACAATCACTTTATGTCCCATGGGCAAGCACTTTGTCTCAACTAGGACAAAGTGTGACAGCTGCAATCTTTTGAAAGGTGTACAATGCTCTTTCAGATGGCGTGGCCTTGTTCTAGAACCATTGGAGTCTGTCTATGTGTCTATGTGTCCTATTGAAGCTTGCCATAAACAGCAGGTGGCATGTTTTCCATCGCTGACACCTTCAGTAGAGTAGGTATACCATTTGTACCACAACCTGGACCTGCCGCAGAGCCTCTGCTTGGTCTGGGTCCCACTCAGTGTTGGCAGTCTTTTGTGTCCCCAGTATGTGTGTCAGCACCGTATTCCCAAGTGTGGAATATGCTATCTGTAGAGCCCAAAGAGGTTTACCAAGCATTGCCTTACCTTAGTCGTGAGATACGAAATTTCCCCTTTACTTTGGAGGAAATGTCATGGCATGGTCTAGACCACTGGGCCTCTAAAAACTCCACCAAATATTTGCAGGGTTTATGTACTGCCATTTGAAGAATGTTTATCCTGCCAAGGCCTCCAATGTACTTGCCATTTCTTGCTCATCCAGTGCAATTAGCATGATTTCATTAATAATGTGATATTTTAGGGAAAGTCCAAATGATCCAAGTTGCTTCAGATTATATTGTGATGGAGGGTGGGAGGGTTTACATGGTCCAGGCACGAGACTGTAAACAAACAAATAAATACACACACACACATAATTGTTTATCTCAATAGTGAGAGCAAACTTTTAATGATTCTATATTGCTCAGATTAATGGCCGCTGACTATGTAACTGAGGATTCATTAATCTGCTCTAGCAAAGATAGCACAGTTGACACAGCAGATGCAATTAAAACTACTTGTTGATTGAGAGTGCCACAATCCACTGTCATTTTCCAGGAATTGTCTGGTTTTAGCAGGGGCCAGTGGTGAATTAAATGGTGCTATGGCAGAGACCACCACTTCTGTATCCTTTAAGACCCTTTAGATCTTAAAAGAGCACTAATTTGATATTTTTATGTATTATCTTAGCATGAGGTGGTGGAGGCAGTTCAAGAGCATTGTGTTGGCCTTCCTCAGTATATTTCTAAACCTGTCATGGTTAATGTACTTCTGCCAAATATCAAATATGTCCATTTCAATCATCCATTAAAGGCCCAGTAAAATGACCACTACATGGATCTGTGAACCCAGTAGACCCACTGAGAGCCACATATGGGCCTAAAATGCATTTGTTACCTAGCCCCCAAAAACTACCACTCTAACGGGACAGTGATGACGCTTCAGATCAGTGAGTATCAATGTTAATAGGACCCTGTATCCAAAATTTCTTGAATGGTTGAATATTATTACTCTTTTTTTTTTAACAACTTTAGCTTTTCTTTTTTTTAAAAAATTTATTTTTTTCCCATTACCATTTTGTCCCCTTTACTCCCATACCCTCAACAATCACCACACTGTTGTCCATGTCCATGAGTCCTGTTTCCTTTTTGCTTAATCCCTCCACTCCCTACCTCCACCCCTTAGCTGTCATTTGCTCTCCATCTATGAGTCTGTCTCTATTTTGTTAGTTCAGTTTGTTCACTAGATTCCACATTTGAGTGAAATCATATGGTATTTGTCTTTCTCTGACTAGCTGATCACTTAGCACAATGTTCTCTGGGTCTATCCATACTGTTGCAAAGGGTAAAACATTCTTTTTTATGGCAGAGTAGCATTCCACTGTGTAAATGTCCCATAGTTGTTTTATCCACTCATCTACTGATGGACACTTGGGCTGCTTATCTTTAACGATTGGGTTACCTATCTTAATGATTGTAAACAATGCTGCAATAAACATAAGGGTGCTTATGTTCTTTTGAATTAGTGTTTTGGGTTCTTCCAGGTATATGATTTTATTTATTTTTTAGAGAGAGGGGAGGGGAGGGAGAAAGAGAGGGAGAGAAACATTAGTGTATGAGAGAAACATCAATTGGTTGCCTCTTGCATGGCCCCAACTGGGGACTTGGCCCACAACACAGGCATGTGTTCTGACTGGGAATCAAACCAGTGACTTTTCAGTTTGCAGCCCACTATTATTATTGTTTCTGCAGTGTATATTATGCAAATAAATTATCATAAGTCCCTATTGAATAGGATTGGGGAAGAGGATTGTATAAGCAGCCTCTGGGACAACTTCAAGTGTTCCAACATTCACATTCAACATTCACTCTATGGAGTGCCAGGAGGAAAAGAGAAAGAGCAAGAAATCAGAAATCTATTTTTAAAAATAATGAAAGCAAAATTCCCTAATTTAGTGAAGGAAATAGACTTGTAAGTCCAGGAAGCACAGAAAGTCCCAAACAAGATAGATCCAAAGAGACCCGCTTTAAGACGCATCATAATTAAAATGCCAAAGGTTAAAGATAGAGAATTTTTAAAGCAGCAAAAGAAAAGCAGTTAGTTACCTACAGGGGAGATCCCATAAGAATGTCAGCTGATTTCTCAAAAGAAACTTTGCAGGCTAGAAGAGATTGGCAAGAAATATTCAAAGTCATAAAAATCAGGGACAGCCAAGATTGCTCTACTGAGCAAAGCTATCACTTAGAAAGGAAGGGCAGATACAGAGCTTCCCAGACAAGAAGAAACTAAAGTTCATCATCACCAAGGCATTATTATATGAAATGTTAAAGGGACTTATTCAAGAAAAGGAAAAAGATCAAGACTATGAACAATAAAATGGCAATAAATACATATCAACAATTGAATCTAAAATCAAACTAAGCAAATGAGAAGAACAGAGACAGAATCATGGATACGAGGAATACTTTGACGGTTGCCAGATGGGAGGGGGGTGTGGGGCAATGGGTGAAGAAGTGAGGGGATTAAGAAATAAAAATAGGTAGTTACTGAATAGCCATGGGGTTGTAAAGTACAGTGTAGGAAACGGAGGGGCCAAAGAACTTATACGCATGACCTATGGACATGAACAGTGGTGTGGGGGTTGCCTGAGAGAGTGGGGTTGCTGGGTGGAGGGGGAAAAGGGGGAAAAGTTGGGACAACTGTCATAGCATAATCAATAAAATATAATTGTAAAAAAAGAATGTAAAGGCAACAAAAATACAAGAGAAATGGAATGTAAGAAAGATCCAAATGGAATACCTAGAGATGGAAAATACAATATACAGGGTGGTGCAAAAGTAGGTTTACAGTTGTTCACATGAGAATATTATAATTATTAACAATAATAATACAAGAATAAATTGTTTCTTTATTCACAACTGTAAACCTACTTTTGCCCACCCTGTACTCAATGAAAAGTACACTGATAGAACTTCTGGTTTGGGGAAGATGAAGTAGATGTACTTTTACCATTCCTGGTACGACTCTAAACACAGGAAATTATATAAAACAAATATAAGACTTTGAAAGGTGGAAAGAAGAAAGTAGGCTGGCCAGTCATCTCAGGAGCCAAGGATTAACACTGTTGTTAGACTCTTGTTTGTTGTTGTTGTTGCTGTTGTTTTTGTTTGCCTCATTTATGCCAGACTTGGAGCCGAAGAAACCAGCAACCTGGATATGCCACTTGGGCACACACCAAAACAAACCTCGGCAGAAGCTTACTCCTTCTAGCCAAAGGAAAGGGGCAGCCTAGGACGATGGAAAACTTTTAGGTGATTACTCTACTCTCACCAAACATTACAGACAATACTGTGGCCCTAACCCCATCCATGCCCAGTCTGAGTGGAGAACCTAGACTTGCACCCTCATAAGGTTATAAGAAGCCAGCCCAACCTCCCTGCCAGGGTGGTGTCACAGAATACAAAGTTGGGAACTATGATTTTCATCCCTCTACCCCAACCAGTAATAAGCCCTCCTCCCCTTCCATTGTGTCAGTAAAGACCATGCTGTCAGTGGGGGATGTGGATATCTATTCCTACCTGCCTTCCCACCGGGTAGTATCAGAGGAGACCTAGTGGGGAGTTAGGACTTTCACCATTACCCAGCAGTAATGAGGTCATATCCACCGTAATATTAGTGGAGACCATGTAGGGAGATGGAACTCATACCCCACCAGCAGTAAAGAGGAACTCGACTTACCTTGGATGTCAACAGAGGTGAAGTAGGACATCTGAAATTCCACTTTCACCTGGCAGCAATGAAGTTCGCTTCCCCTCCCATGTCAAAGCAGCATCAGAGAAAGTTAGTTAAAACAGGAGTTTTAAATTAAGATTCAGCCTCAAACATAATACAAAAATGTTCATGTTCCAATATTTTAAAATGTAATACCAAGAACTGGGAAGATCTAAAAATGAATTTTAAAAAGACAATAGATGCAAATACTGAGATGATGATATTAGAATTATCTCACAAAGATTTTAAGGATTTCCATGATAAAAATGCTTCGACAGGCAATTATGAACATGCTTGAGACAAATGGGAAAAAATAGTTTCAGGAAAGAAATGGAAAATCTCAACAAAGAAATAGAAGATATAAAGGAGAACCAAATGGAAATATTAGAACTATAAAATACAGTGACCAAAATGAAAAGTTCAGTGGATGGACTCAGACACAGAATGAAGAGGACAGAGAAAGAATCAAGGAGCTGAAACAGAAATTATCCAATCTGAACAAAGAGAAAATAGCCTGAAAAAAATAATAAATGAGGTCTCAGGGACCTATAAGACAATAACAAAAGATCTAACATTCCTGTCGTTAGTATCCCAGGAGAGGAGAAACAAGACAGGGCTGAAAAGGCGCACAAAGGGAAAATAGCTGAAAACTTTCCAAATTTGTTGAGACATACACATACTGATTCAAGAAACTAAGCAAACCCCAAACAAGATAAACCCAAAGAAATCCATGCCGAGACACATCATAATTACACTTTTGAAGTCTAAAGGCAAAAACCTTGAAAGCAGCTAGAGAAAAATGACACCTTACTAGAAGGGGAAAAATATTCAAATAATAATAGATTTCTCTTTAGAAACTATGGAGGCAAGAAAGAAGTGGTACACTACTTTTCAGTACTGGAGGAAAAGAATTATCAACCCAGAATCTTATACCCAGAAAAAATATCCTTCAGAAATGAAGGGGAAATTAAGACACTCTCAGACAAAGAAAAACTAAAAATTTTTCACCGGTAGACATACTCTCAAACAATGACTAAAGGAAGTTCTCTAAATAGAAATGAAACAATAAAAACAGAAATTTTAGAATATCAGGAAGAAAAAACATGGTTAGCAAAAAATATGGGTAAAATCAATAGGTCTTCCTTCTCCTCTTAAGTTTTCCAAATTATGTTTCACTGTTGAAGAAAAAAAATGATACTATTGACTGATTTGGTTCCCAAGGTATGTAGAGGAAATATTCAAAGTAATTATGAATGAGGAAATATTTATAATAACTTTATTATAAATGAGAGAGAGAACAGAAGTAAAGAGAGATAGGGTTTCCATAGTTCACTCAAACTGATATGTGATGATATCAGAAGGCTTTGATATTATGTATATATAATGCAATACCTACAGCAGCCAATGAAAAAAACTATACAAAGACATACACTCAAAAACACTACAGATAAATCAAACTGGAATTCTAAAAAATGTTTAAGTAATCCTCAGGAAGGTAGGAAAAAGAGAACAGAATAAAAAAACAGAACAAACAAAAAATAAAATGACAGACTTAAGCTCTAACATACCAACAAGTACATTAATATAAATGGTCTAAATACACCAGTTAAGGGCAGATGGGCAATGTGGACTAAAGAACAACCCAAGTCTATACTGTCTACAGGAAATTCACTTTAAGTATAATGATATAGGCAGGTTAAAAGTAAAAAGATGGGAAAAGTTATACCATGCGAAAATTAACTGAAACAAAGGAGGAGTGGCTATATTAATACCTGATAAAATAAACTTCAGAGCAAAGAGAATTACCAGAGGCCAAAAAGATCATTATTTAGTAATAAACAGATCAATTCGCCAACAAAATATAACAACCCTAAATGTGTACACACTAAACAAAACAGCTGAAAAATGAGTGAAGCAAAAATGAACTGAACCCAAAAGAAAAAGAGACAAATTCACAATTCTATGTTGAAATTTCAATACCCATCTCTCAATCAATAGAATAACTAGACAGAAAATCAACTAGGATACAAAATAACTCAACAGCCCTGGCTGGTGTGGCTCAGTGGATTGAGTGCCTGCATAGGAACCAAAGGGTCACCAGTTTGGTTCCTGGTCTAGGGCACATGACTGGGTTTTAGGACAGGTACCAGTCAGGGGTGAGTGAGGAGCAACCTTGCACTGATGTTTCTCTCCCTCTCTTTATCTTCTCTTCTCCTCTCTAAAAATAAATAAGTTAAAAAAAGAAAAACCCCATCAACCAAGAAAACTTAATGTTTATAGAGCACTTCACCGGAGAACAACAGAAGAGATGCTTTTTTAATGCTTCCACAGAACATATACCAAGATAGACCATATCCTGGGCCATAAACAGATTTTTATTTTGCTTACTTACTTTCAGGGAGGGAAAGGGACGGAGAAAGAGAGGGAGAAAGAGAGGGAGAGAAACATCAATCAGTTACTCCTCACATGTGCCCTGACCAGGAATCAAACCAACAACCTTTCAGTTTGCAGGCCAGCACTCAATCCACTGAGCCACACCAACCAGGGCAATTTTTAATGAATTTAAAAGGATTTAATCATACAGAATGTGTTCTCTGACCTCCATGAAATCAAACTAGAAATCAGTGATAGAAAGATAAAAGGAAAATCTCCAAATATTAGATTGGCCAAAAAGTCCGTTACTTTTTTTCTATAAAATAAAAGACACGTTTTTCATTTTCACCAATAACTTTATTGATTTTGATGGTTTGAGTATGTCAGCTATCTCCCACTGTTGGTTTTTAATAGGTAGAGGTCAGGGGTGCTGCTAAACATCTTCCAATGCTTAAGACAGCCCCACAGCAAAGAATTATTCAGCCACAATGTCAATAGCACTAAGAAACTTCACAAACCACTTTTGACACATTCGATCAGTCAAAACACCTTCTCCATATGCTGCAGAAACCGTTTTTTGAGTTTCAGTTGTGTTTTTACCTTTCTTGAAATAATAAAGCATAATACACCAGCAATGTTGCATATTTTCTCCCATATTCAGTATTAAAATGGTTGCACAAAAATTTACCAATTTTGATTTTTTTAAATGCATGCTGAAATGACAGTTGTCACAATACAATCTAATGAAATTGTCTGAATGAAGTTAAAGACAACGAAGTGCTACTAGAGCCATCATATGGAAAAAACATAACAGGCTTTTAGCCAACCCAATATTCAAAACTAAACAACACACTTCTAAACAATCCATGGTTCAGTGAGGAAGTCTCAAGGAAAATTTGTTTAAATACATTGAACTGCACAAAAATGAAAAAATAACATTTCCAAATTTGTGGCACACAGCTAGCAGTGCTGTGGGAAAATTATAGCTCTAAATACATACATTAGAAAAGAGGAAAAGTCTAAAGTCAGTCACATAAAGTCCTACCTCAAGAGCCTTGAAAAAGAAGAGAAAACTAAAACCAAAGCAAGCATGAGCAAGGAAATAATAAAGATAGGAAAAAGAAACAGAAAGCAATGAAACTTATAAAAGAAAACACTAGAGAAAATCAATAAAACAAAAAGCTGGTTCTTTGAAAAAAAATCAATGAAATTGACAAACCACTAGCAAGACAGGGCCCAAAAAAGACACTACTATCAGAAATTAAGTACAGCATATCACTAGAGACCTTACAAATATCAAAAAGATGATAAGGGAGTACTATGAACCCTATACACATAAATTTGGTAAGTTAGACAAAACAGTAATCCTTAAAAAACACAAACCATCACAACTAGCCCAATATGAAATAGGTAATCTGAATAGTCCTATAACAATTAAGGAAATTGAACTGATAATTTAAAATTCCTACTTCTCCTCTCCCAAAAAAACTCTCCAGGCCCAGGTGGTTTCTCTGGAGGATTCTATCAAATGCTTAAAGAAGAATCAACACTAATTCTATCTAATTTGTCCCACAAAAAAAGAAGAGGACGAAGTACCTCCCAATTCATTTTATAAAGCTAGTATTACCCTGAAAATAATAATAGTACAAAAAAGATAATAACAGATCAGTATCTCTCATGACTATAAACACAAAAATCCTTAACAGAGTACCAGTAAATAGGTTTCAGCAATGTATAAAGGACTTATACACCAAGCCCAAGTGGGATATTCCAGGGATGCAAGTCCGGTTCAAAATTCAAAAATCAACCCATGTGATCTATCATGTTAACACTCTAAAGAAGAAAATCATGTGATCACATCAACTGATACAAAGAATCATTTGACAAAACTCAGTGCCCATTCATTTTTTTTTAATTTTAAAAAATAGAAATAAATACAGGGAAACTTCTTCAATTTGACAAGAACACCTACAAAAAGGTCTTTGGTTAATATTATACTTATTGGTGAAAGTCTGAGTGCTTTTCTCATAAGATCAGAGAGAAGGCAAGTATATCTACCCCCACCTCTCTTATTCAACATAATGTTAGCAGTTCTAGACAGTACAATAAAGCAAGAGAGGGGAAGTAAAAGGCATACCGATCAGAAAAGAAAAAACTGCCTCCATTTGGAGATGACATGATTATCTATGTAGAAAATCTCAATGAATATTAAAAAAAAAATCCTAGGAATAAATTCACACACACACACACCCCATGTGGACACCAAAATTAAAAATACAATATTGTTTATGATTTCTTTTAAAAGTACTCAGGTTTAAATCTAACAAAACAAATATAGGATTTATATGCTGAAAACTGCAAGGTTAATGAAATAAATCAAAGATCTAAATAAATGGAGGGACATACTCTGTTCACAGATCAAAAGATTCAACATAGTAAAGATGTTCCTTCTTCCACAAATTGACATACAGGCTTAATGTAATTACTATCAAAATTCTAGAATGTTTAGTAGACATATACAAGACTGTCCTAAATTCTATATGGGAGGCAAAGGAACTAGACTAGCTAAAATAACCTTGAGAAAGAAGAATAGAGCCCTGGCTGGTGTGGCTCAGTGGATTGAGTGCCGGCCTGCGAACAAAAGGGTCACTGGTTCGATGCCCAGTCAGGGCACATGGCTGGGTTGCGGGCCAGGTCTCCAGTAGGGGCAATGCAAGAGGCAACCGCAGAATGATATTTCTCTCCCTCTCTTTCTTCCTCCGCCTCCCTAAAAATAAATAAAATCTTAAAAAAAAAAAAAAAAAAAGAATAGAGTGTGAGGAATCAGTCTACCTGATTTTAAGACTTATTATGTAGCTACAATAATCAATACTGTGTACTATACATGAAAGAACAGACTCATACATCAATGCAGTAGAATCCAGATCCCAGAAACAGACCCACAAAAAAAATGCGCAACTACTTTTTGAAAAAGGTACAAAAGCAATTCGATGAAGGAAAGATAGCCTTTTCAACAAATGATACTGGAGGAATTGGTCAGCCATAGGCAAAAAATGAAACTCAACCTAAGTCTAACACCAAAACAAAAATTAACTCAAAGTGACCACAGACTTACACATAAATTTAAAACTAAATTTTTTTTAATAAGAGAAAATCTTCAAGACCTATGATAGTTAAAGAGTTGTTAAATTTGACACTAAAAGTATGATCCATAAAAGGAACAACCAAGAATTTGGACCTCGTCAAAATTTAAAACTTTTGCTCTTGAAAACCCATGTGAAAAGGATGAAAAGACAAAGCTACTGGGAAACAGTATTTGCAAACCACATATCTAACAAAGGGCCAGTATCTTCAGTGTAAAAAGAATGCTCAAAATTGGAGAAAAAAATTGCAAACAATCCAGTCTAAAAAATGGCAAGCTTGAGCATAAATTTCACCAAAAAGGATATAGAGAGTGAAAATAAACACATGGAAAGATGTTTAACATAATTAGCCATCAGAAGAAAGAAGGACCTGCTTCAGATTCCAGGCCACCTGGGGCCTGTAAGGGATGGGGTCAGAAATGTGACTTCGGTCCCTTGAGCTAGGCCTTAATGAAAGCTTTCTTGAGAAAGTGTTAAGACTTTGGTCTCACACTAAATAGTCCTAACCTCCAACGTGAAAACTTTCCTCACCAGCATGCCCACACTTGTGACTATCTCCTCAATGTTCAGCCCCTGAGCCAGGTTAAATTGGTCCTGCTTCTTCACTGAAATAACAGCTGCAACCTATGAAATCCTACCCTGGGCCAGACATGGCTGTGGAGCCTAGATATGTAAGGACAACCCTCACAGCAACTCCACAAGGGACATGCCATCCCCCTTATAGATAAGCTCAGCGACCCAAGGGAACATCAGGAGTAGTTTAAGAATGCTGGGAGTTCGTTCTTTTCAACAAGCAGTTAGTGAGAGGCTAACGTAGGCAAAGTACCTCTGGTTCTTTTGGATTCAAGCTGAATTTTCCTGTGGATGCTGAAAAACTTCAGGGTTTTCACGTTCATATGTACACACCAATCTGCCGCCAGGGCGATGCCTTTACAAACCTAGCGTCAGCTTTCCTAGAGTTCAGTCAGGTCAAGGATGTGTAACGGTAACATCTAGTAGCACCCCCTGTTTTTACAGATAGGAAAGTCAAGGCCCTTCTATTAAACAGAGAAGTCAAAGTGAGAAAATGTAACGGGGTGCAGCTTGGGCTCCCCCAAAGGGGGTTTTGTAATGGGGTCCAGAATGTGAGGTGTCCAAGAAAAATATAGGATATTCTCCCACCTGACCCCCAACAAGGCAGGCCGACATGGGGGATGGGAGCCTTGGAGCAGGGCCATTAAGAGTTACTTTGCTGTCAATAACAGGCCAGCTTCATACCTGATATGGAGCAGGGCCATTGAGAGTCGTTTTGCGTGACAGTAACAGCAGGATAGCTTCATACCTCATATGCAAAGAGAGTTATTTTGCATATCAATAAGCTAACCAGGAAGGTTTGCACAACTTTAACCCAGGAGGTAACTGGGAAGCAACTCCCCCGGTTACAGCGCCTGTGTGAGAACTTGGAGGTGGTTCACTCCACACCACAGGGCCACGCCTGCCCGGGCTAACTGGCAGCCAAGAAAGGTGGGAGATATGGGAGTGTTAGCAGGTGTAGCTGATTGTGGGAGGAGTCGGAAAAGGGGTCACGGAGGAGATTCCAGGATGGGATTTAAACTAAAGACGGGCCCCCATGAGACACGGGGGAACAATACGAAGACCATGCAGGAAGGAAAGGGGAGAAAGGACACTTGCTAGGGGGCCACAAGACGGTGCCACATGGTTTTGGATTAAGGACTGGAGATCGCGGCGACACAGCTGACGGTGCTGGGAACCGTTTATGAGGGGCCTGCGTAGCTGGGCTCCGGACTTCTGTTCTTCTTCTGAAGGACGGTCCCCCCGACTGGCCTGACTGGCCTGAGTGGACAAAGGCGGGAAAGGCAGGACTGTGTGTTGGTGAGTGTTTAAAGGGATTTTGAGATTTAACAGCAACATTTACCCATTACTCAAAACTTGTATAACTTTTGAATAAATAATTCCTTTCCTTTTCACCAAACTTTGCCATTGAGAGCCATAATTTCTAAGGGCGGTGGGCAAAGAACCTAGAATAGAGGGACCCCGGCGGGGAGGCTGTTGTTCCAATAATGGTACTGGGCCCCACAACGGGTCCATTCGGTAACAAAAAGACATAAGAAAGAATTTCATTGGAGGAAACAAGAATTGTTTTTCAGATTTAATAATGGGAAGCTATCGTATTAGATAGTAACTCAGTGCCTACAATTCCAGTTCAGCTATTAACATTCAGTTCCCCGGTGGGGGCACACTTTACAGCCACTTTCTTGTCCTGCCCCCACCCCACCACCACAGTGCCAGTCAAGTGCCCCTCCTCTCTGTGCCCATAATGGCTTGAATGTTTCTCTTATCATTTCTCTTGAAACTGTATTATAGTTATCTATTATAATTTATTCGTCTTCACTCCTTAAGGAGAGTGTGTTTTATTCCCAAAACTTTGCATCGTGAGTACATAATATGCCCTAATAGTAGTTGTTGAATAAATGAGTGAATAAGTAAATGAATGAACGAGTGAATAATCCACCTTACAAGGTTTCTTTTCTTCCGACACTTTTAAGGAGACATCAAAGGAGCTCACAGAGCAGCACTGGCCAGAGATAAGCCCTGAATTTGGTAACTTGTGAAGAAACTTACTATTACAGGAATCTGTAAATTTGTGGCTGTTTTCCCACTCCCAGCCCTGTTTCTCTTCCTCCTGCTGTCTGCCCCACAGGGCGTCTCCGGGTGGGGAATCCAGTTCCGTGGCCATGCCCAGGAGAGGGCAGCAGAGGCCTGCCCAGCCAGGAGGAGAGCGCCTTGCTCTCCAGGGGCTGCCCGTCCCGCCCTCCCTGCCTTGAACAGTGAGAACCAGGCCGTCCCTACTGCACACTGGCCTTGGAGCGACCACCAAGCCTGACAAGACCTGCTCTCGCTGGAGCTCACGTTCTTGGAGCCACAGGCAATAATGAGAAAGTAAACAAGACAGTGTCAGAAGTTGTTGGTGAAACGAAACAGTGATATGGTAGAGAATGGTGGGGGGAGTTTAATTAAGTATTTTAAAAATATCTGGGGGAGGTCACTTCAGCTGGATCCCTAGGAAAGAATTCTCTGAGAAAGGGACAGGAAATTGACTAGGATACTGTTTGTTGGCTAAATACTCAGTTTCCCAGCCTCCCTTAAAGAGGGGGCCATGTACACAGTCCTGGCCAATGAGATGTTAGTGAAAGTTGGCAGAGGTGGGAAAGGGAAGCTTTTGCTTTCCGGAAAAGAAAGACAAGTATCACTGGCAGAGTCCCTTCCTGGTTCTCCTGCTCCTCCATGACTGTAAGGGACAGAGAGGAAACTGAAGAGAGGCAGCTGAGCCAACACCGGCAGCGACCGACCGCCTGCGTTCTTGCTGAGAGGAAAGCAGGCCCAGCTTGCTCAACAGAGTTTTACTCTTAGCAGAGTTTTCTCTTCCTTTCTGTGTAGAGCACCCCAACATAGACCACCAGCCCTGTGAAGATCTGGGGAAGAAACACCCAGGCAGAGTTCAAAGACCCTAAGGCGGGTGCGGCCTTAGCATGTTTTGAGGAAGATAGAAAAGGTGGGTGTGGCTGGAACATGGCGGGCGGCAGGGGAGGGAGATAAAATCAGAGAGGTGGAGGAGGTCTTGCAAAACTTTGTAGCCCCTGGAGAGTCATCTGGGTCTTATTCTAAGTGCAGGACAGACAGGCTGCTGAAGGGTTTTAGGCAGAAGAGTGACATACTCTGATTTAGGTTTCTTAAAAGATCATTCTGACTCTAGTGTGGAGAATGAACCAGGGTCGCAGGGGGGCAGACGCTGCTTTGGGGCTGACTTAGCTGTTCCTACTCTATTCTCTTGCCACCTTTTGCTCTAAAAGCTAGAAGAGTTAAAATTTCCCTTCCTCGGCCTCCGTTGCACTTGGGGTGAACCACAGGACCCTGTGAGACATAGGTGGGGAGGATTTTCAGAAAACTCTTCTTTCCTGATAAAATGGGACAGACTCAGCCGGTGTGGCTTTCCTTCCTTCCCACTTGGAGTACAGAAATGGCCCCGGGAGTGCAGGGGCCCTCTCCGAACCGGACGGCCACGGGCTAGCAGTGGAAAGACGGAAGTGGTACGGGTACTGGGCTGCATCATTAAACTTTTGAATTTTGTTTGCTGCTAGAGCTCTTATTAGGTGAGAAAAATAACCCCCTATTTGCATAAGACACGGTAAATTAGGTTTTCTGTTACATGCAGCTAAATACATTCTCAGCTGACACAGGGGCACAAGAATACCAACTAAGAGCGAGTCAAGTGGTGCACAAGGAGACGACAGTGGCTTGGACTCTGGCACTTGTCTCCATACACATCCTTCTGTTCTATCCTTAGTTTTCTCTAATTTGTCTTCCACAGTATGACACTTTCTAAATACAAATCCCTTCATCTCCCCTTGGCTTAAAATTCTTTGCTGGCTCTCCATCGACTACAATGATAAAAAACAAAACTCGTTTGCCTAATATACAGTGCCTGTTATGATTTGTCCCCAACTTCGTGTCTCCCACTACTCCCACCTTTGCACTTCACACACCTCCAATAGGACACACGCCTAGTGAACAGCTCCCACACGCTAGGCACCATCCATTCTCCATCCCTAATCCAACTTAATGCTCAAGGAAGTCTAGTGGCTTGGCCAAGACTGCACATCTAGCTAGTAAGTGGTGTGTCAGAATTTGAACTCTGATCTGATTTTAAAACAAATCAGAAATTTAGTTTCCTTGCTTCCTGAGAAGCCTGAAGACAGGTGATTGCTGGGCTGTTCGGGTCTCAAAGATGCTGGCAGGTCTGAGAGTCTCCTGATCTTACCTCTCTGCCAATTCAGAGGCCTGGTTCTCACCCTCCTGCTTGTTGTTTCATGGCCTTAAGATGGGTGCTCAGCTCAACATCACATTCAGGTTCAAGTCAGGGAAAAAGAGAAAAGGGAGGGCTACACCAGCTTAATCTGTCACAACCCCTTCCCGTGTTTTTGTTATGAAAGCAAAAGTTTTCCTAGGAACCCCCAGCACACTTAGAGGTAGCTAGCTCATGGACATATGGCTTCCCCTAGCTGCAAGGGAAGCTGCAGAATCGGGGAATGTGATTGCTGTGGTTGACTTAGATAAATACAGTCCACCACCTGGGACAGAGCCCGTTACTGCCCTCAGCAAAACTGGTGTTGTTAGTAAGGAAGAAAGGGGTAATGAGGATGAGCAGGCGACAAACAGAGTCTGCTACCACCATCCTGCTCAGCAGAATGGGAGCACTGTGGTACCCTGATGGCCCATACCTACCCCAACATATGCCTGGAAAATCCTTTCTTAACCATCACATGCCAGTTTCCGTGAGCCTTCCCTTACTCCCGCAGGCAGACCTGGTGTTCTTTCTTCTATCATTTCCTATGTTATGTATCTACTTCCATCACAGGTATATAATTGTCTTCATAGCAACAGATAAAATGTGATTACTCAATTATGCAAGCATTCATTCTCTCCACAAATGCTTCCTGAGCACTTGCTATATTCCAGACGCTGTGCTAGGAGTCAGGAATTTAATCATGAACAAGTTTGATTTTTGAATTTGGTCCCTGACCTGATGGAGCTTTCAGTTTAAAAGGTGAGCTATCTAGACAGTTAAGGTTTGGGGAGAAAAGCGGCCCATCTCCCGGATATAAACCACTGCATGGATCTCTCTGCCTTACGCCCAGGACCTCGCACACCGCCTCGCACAAAGCAGGTGCACTATGACCATCATTAAATGTTTTCTTTAATCAGGAAGGCTTTCAAAATTTTTTTTTAAAAGACTTTATTTATTTTTAGAGAGAGGGGAAGGGAGGGAGAAAGAGGGAGAAGCATCAATGTGTGGTTGCTTCTCACACCCCCCCTACTGGCGACCTGGCCCGCAACCCAGGCATGTGCCCTGGCTGGGAATCGAACCAGTGACTCTTTGGTTCGCAAACCGGCACTGAATCCACTGAGCCACACCAGAAAGGATGAAATATATTTTATTTTTAAATTTGATCTTTATTATACTTTCTCCATTACCACTTAGTCCCCTTATACCTCCCTGCTGCCAGCAATCACCACACTGTTGTCCACATCCATGGGTCCTTTTTCCTCAATCCCTCTACCCCCTAACATCCCCCCTCCACTAGCTGTCATCTCTTCTCCATCTAGGAGTCTGTCTCTTTTCCTTGTTAGTTCAGTTTGTTCATTAGATTCCACATATGATGAAATATATTTTAAATGAAATGCATTTCTTATGCCTACCAGGAACTACCCCCCACCAAAGCATGAGCCATTGTACTCTCACAGTATTAAATTGTGCACTCAAGCATCTTGAAAAATACTTTGCTCTCTCCCCACATTGGTGCAAGTTGCTTCTCCCAAGGTTCCAAGAGTGTCAACTGTAACACTTCCATCAGAGGCCCTCAGTGGATGTGTTTTTTGCTTATGACTCCATGAAGATTTTCTAAACAGAGCCATAGCTACTGATGTGTGATTCTGAAAGGACTTAAAATAATGCCTCAGGTTTGTCTTCCGTAGCGTACTATGTGTAGTTTTTTAATAGTTCTCTAAATGCCCTAATTTGTTGCCCTTTCTACTACTGCAGCTGAGAACAAAACAGACATAGATAAGGTAAATACATCTCTGCTCTGGGCTGTGCTTCTGTTGCCATGGTGATGTTGACAAGTGACACACAGATGACAGGTCCTTCATACAGTGGAGCCTGTGGGTGGTGGAAGCCAAGCAAGACATAAACAGGCAACATCCATGCCTCCTGGCCTGGGAAGGACTTCCTAAGA
Source organism: Mormoops blainvillei (assembly GCA_004026545.1). Taxonomy (NCBI): domain Eukaryota; kingdom Metazoa; phylum Chordata; class Mammalia; order Chiroptera; family Mormoopidae; genus Mormoops; species Mormoops blainvillei. The sequence continues at coordinate 172,800 of PVJD01000299.1, forward strand.
CCGACTGGTCCATTCCCAGGCCTCTTAGCTGAAAACCAAATGGATGGATAGCTTGTTTCTAAAAATCCTCAACAAAGTCTACCACCTCTCTGAGTCACCCATTAGGCTCCTACTTCACAGTATTCATTGATCCTGAATGGTTTTCTATGTCTAATCTCATTCTCTTTTGCTGTACTTCCAGCCCAATTCCTCCTATTGTTTCTATGTTAATAAAAGTTAATCATCACCTGTACATCCAGAAGGTAAGATAAGGAAAAATCAAAAGCCATTGCTGGAGGGTGGACTCCATTTCAGTACCACCACGGCCAGCTGTGGTCCTCAGAGTCCCCCACCCCTGTTCTTTCTTCCAGTCTCGGCTCTGCAGTGGGTAGCCGAGAGGCGGGGAGTACATGTATTGGGGTCCATGTGGAAACAGCCATCTGACCTAACTGAGTGGCCTGTGGGCTGCCACTGGGAGGAACAGGTCCACCGCCTACCAGGTCAAAGGAAGGGCAGAGAAGCCCTCCCACGAAGGCTGTCATTCTCCTTCTAAGTGAAATAAAGCAGAGAGATCAGGAAGGTCTGTTTTTAATGAGTATCTTTAAAAGCCTTTGCAAAGCAGACAGAGCCCAAGGCAGCTTGAAAATCCACACTGACAACAACAGGACTCTCACTTCCAGATGACCCTGCAGAACAGAAATGCTTCGCTAAATCAGGACTGTGGTTTTTCCCTCCTCACATTAAAAAAAGGAAAAATCCCAACCATCAAAATCATTTCAGAAATCATCCTGCCTGTAAAACGTGTCATGGCCCCAATGGCCTAGCTTGGTTTGAAGGGGAGGGGAGCAGGAAGTGCCCAATCCGTGAGGAAAGAAGGAAAAGTGCTCTCACCCTTTCCAGAAGCCCCCTCTACCACCACCGCCAAGGCCATAGGAAAAGGCATCTGCAGGAGCAGCCTGAGAGCAAGGTCTTGACACTAGCAGGTCCCATCTTCATCTCTCTGTCACTCTCTGTACCCCTAACTACTCCCACTTCCATTCTCTTCATCCATTTCTTCAGATTAAGAAGACAAATGTCTCTTCCTGCCACAGACATGCTAGACAAACCCTGGGCCTCTCTTCACAGTCCCTAGTACCCAAAATAGTGTCAAGAAAACTAAACACTTGCATGAAGCTTCTCTTTAACTTCTCCATTTGCTTTTTTTTCACACCCTGGGCCCAGAAGCCAGGGCTTAATTTACAAGAGTAAAGGAGCGTCTGTCTGCAAGTGAGGTTGACGTTAACACCCACCCCCAGGCTGGATTCTTTCTGGTCCTTCTCAACAGCAGAGCATCATGATTTTGCTAATTAAGCCGCTTTCTTCTCCTTAATTAGCTGCATGTGAATCTTGTTGGGAAGTCTTGGATCCGTGAAATAGTCTGGGATAAGAATCAAGAAAAAGAAATCATCTAAACTCAAGGGACAAAGACTTGAGGGGGCAGAGAGCTTACTCTGCTAAAAAGTTAGGTTGGTTCAGTCTTCCCAGAAATGTTACTGGTGGCCCTGCTTTACCACCTAATACGAGATGTCACAGCGAATCTTGTGATCACTGCCCCCCACCTGCCCCCTCCCTCAGCAGCTCTGAGACCGCCAGCTCAAGTGCGCCGGAGAAGAGCTTTCACAGGACGGCTTCCGTCCCTCTGTACTTGCATTCCTCGGCTTGCTGACGCACAGGGAGCCATCAGAGGGCTGAGGGAGCCTCTGGGTTTTCTGCTCCCAGCTCGTCTTGGGACCCAAATAAATGCCAAGTGTTATTCTCGTCTCAGCTCGGCTTGCCAACTCTTGTCTCTGAGATATCACGCCCTCCCTGAAAATATCCTCTCAGAGGAGAGCCAGCCTCTTGGAGAATGACGACAGAAGAGGGTTTTTATACACCCAGCATAATGTAAATCAGAGACAGCATCTGCTGTGGCGGCAGAGACGCACTTAGATTCGGTCAGAAATGGTTTGAGGATGTAACCAACTCCCAGGGCTAACAGGACCCAAGAAATCATCCAGCCCAGCCCCTCCCCTCTAAATACCATTGACCTTAAGCCATCTCCGGGCAGTGGAACCCATTAGAGTCATCCAGGGAGCCTTTAAAACCATGGCGGCCGAGCCCCACCCCAGACTAATTAAATAAAAACCCCTGGGGGGTGGGCCTGGGCCTTGGCCTATAAAAGCTCCCCAGGCGATTCCAGTGTGTGGCCAGGGTGGAGAACCTGCTTTCAGATTCCCAGGGAAAGAGCTGTCACTATGCTCCTTTGGGAAACTCAAAATTCTGTCACCACGAGGAAGTTCTGCCTCATTTCTTACCTGTCCTTGTTTTGAGGAAATGACGATGAACAAAAGAGCCTTCTGAAGGAAGCTCTCTTGGGGAACATGGGGCGAAGACATACCCCAGACTGTGCCGAGAATCCTGGGCTCGTCCGAGCCTAAATTCACAGTAACACTCCTTGTGCTGGTTTCTCAAACACCCGAAATGGACACCGCCTCACTCACCTGCGGCGAATTCTCGGATGTTATCTGGCCTCTTCAGAAACATTTCTCTGAAAAGCAAGGGATCAGGATAGGATAAAAAGCAGGCTGTAAGGCAGGCCATGGCTGCAGGTCCGGGACTTTCAGGGCTGTCGCTCTGAAGCCAAGGGAAACTTGTCATATGTTCAACAAGCACATTCAGAGAACCAGAGACCACACCAGGGTCGGGCAGCGAAGATGAAGAGCACGCAGCCTCATCCTCAAGGGGCAATGGGACAGACATGCAATCCCACAGTCTTCTGAGTAAGTTTAACCATGAATTTCCACCGGGGATGGGACTAGAAATACAATAAAACAAAGCTGAAAAGGTGGACTTAAGAGGGTCGGTGGCCCCCCAGCCCAGCAGACAGACCCTGTGACAGCACCTGCAGCCCCAGCGCCGCTGGGGAGTGAGAAGCACCTTACCTCGCAGAGCTTTGCGGTTCACAAAATGTGTTCACAAACATCATCTCAATTTACAACCAGTGAATGACTGTGCCATTTTACGTATCAGTAAACCACGCTTTCAAAAGGGTAATCATCTGCCCAAGTTCATAAAGCGAGTAAGTAAAGGAGAGGCCCAGGTTTTGTGATTCCAAGGCCGGGGTTCTCCCCACATGTCCTCATGGCCGTGGCTGCCCGGCCTCTCCAGCCTAGAAGGCCCCACCGGCCCAGGAGGCCCCTGCCCCGCAGGCGTTAAGAATTTCGTTTCCCTTCTCCTCCTTCAATTCGACAATTAGTGAGCACAAACTATGTGTAAGTAACTGCACTAGATAAGAGAGATTGGTGTGTGTGTGTGTGTGTGTGTGTGTGTACACATTTTAAAATCTTCACCTGAGGATATATTTACTGATTTGAGAGAGAGAGAAACATCGATTGGTTGCCCAACAGGTTGCCCAACAGGTTGCCCAACCTGGCGGTGGGATCAAACCCACAGCCTAGGTATGTGCCCTGATGAGGAATCGAACCCGCAATCTTTTGGTGTACAGGACAACTGAGTCACCTAGCCAGGACATGAGAGACTGATATATTTTTAAATATAAACTGAGGCCCCACCTCAAAGAACTTACAATCAAGTAAAAGGGAACAGGTAAGTTCCCAAATGTCCACCACCGAAAAGGCCACCTCCAGGGAGTGCTACAAGAGGGGGTATTAGTATGCTGAGAGATCAGAGAGAGAGAGAGAAAGGTTACTGAGATCAGGACCCCCCAGATTTCCACAGAACAGCTGGCACTTAAGAAGACCCTTGAGGTGCACGGGGGATTCAGTGCGGGACAAGACTGAGGGACAAGAGCATTCCAGAACCCATGGAAGCCCCAAGAGCAAAGACCCAGAAATGAAACAGTTTGTTCTACAGATGGTGAACCCCACAAGGATAGGTACTGGGTCACTCAAGGAGTGTCAGTGTCCCTCCATGAGGTCAGTGGAATGATCAGGGAGGCCTGGTCTGACTGGAATAGGGGGCACTAGGAGGGAGTAGCAGGAAGCGAAGGAGACTCTATTACAGGGGCCATGAAGGCCAAGGGGACATTTATACTCAACTGAGAAGCATAAATAAAGCCTGGCACGGTCCCAGGGCGGAATACAATACAGAAAAGAGAACAGGGATCTACAAGATACTGCTGGGCAAAAGCAGGCAGGCACAACGGAGCACAGACTGCAGAAATCCACTTCCCGCGAGGCAGACACATCTGTGCTGTCGGAGGTCAGGACGCTGGCGACCTTCTGTGGGAAGTGGCTGGGAGGGGCCACAAAGGGCCTGAGGTGCTGGTCGGGTGCCATGCCTTGGTCTGGGTGCTAGTGCCATGTGCGTTCTGATTAGTGAAAGTTCATCCAGTTTAGGATATGCCACTTTTCTGTCCTCTGTATTTCAACAGAATGCTTGAATGAAGAAAAGCAATGGTGTGGATCCACTGAAGATTTCTCCAGCCAAGGGATGCCATGATCAGTGCTACATGGGGGAAGATTCATCTGCCTAGGTATTTACAAAAACGTTTAATAAAGCCTTTCTAAAATTTCGCTCTTTTGCTAGCATATCTCCAGCCTATAATCTGAGCCATCTGGGTGCCTAAAGTAAGTAAGATCCCTTCTCTTTCCATTTTGCAGGTTCAAAATTCAAGGTATTAAGAGTCCTGTACACTGTATGAGTATAGACTGGAGAGCTGTGGCTGAATGACCATGAATCACTAGGGTCGGGAAACCCAGGTGGGAGCTTGCTTCCCACCAAAGACAGTTCAGAACTTCTGGGGGCGCGGAGTGAGCGTAGAGCAGAGACCTGCATGACGGGTGAGGACAGGTGTGCTGCCCAGGATTCTGTCCCCTCTTCTCCCTTCTTCATTTTCACTGGAAGGACAATCTGAAGCGTCCAGTGCGGACAAGGGGCTGATTCTGGTTCATCCCGGCACCGCCAGAAGGGAATAACAATATCGCCAAACGAACAGGAGCAAACCAAACTGCAAACGCGCCCCTGCACCTCCCACCTCCACCCCAGGGAGACAAAGGGCTAAAAGGGCCAGGAGGATTTCATGCAGGGGAACTTCGGGACAGCAACAGGAAAAGCCTGGTGACCTACCAGGCCTGGGGAGAGGGAATGACAGGGAAGGAAAGGAAAGACGCCTGGGGCCGTCCCTCTGCAGCCAGGCACAGACGTCCAGCTCCTGGAAACTGCTCTAGAACACAAGTAGGGCCATCCCTGACACATGACTGAAAAGAAAGTCCTCTTCATTCACCACCCGTAAGGATTCTGATCCTTTTGTGAGCAACACAAATGATGGTTTAATTGGAGCCTTTAACCTCTATCTCCAAGCTCCCTGCTGGAATCATTCCTAATTCGGATTGCAAGCTCCCCAGGATAGGAAGGACGTCATCCTTATTTCCCTCTAGAAAAAAAGGTACAAGAAGTGATGGCCTGATCCCCAGGACTGACACTGGCAGAGGACCCGCTAACACACATTTTGCCCAGGCCTCACCCAGGGCCCAAATAAAACCACCCTTCCCAGGTAGGTTTCGGTTTCCCCTTTCTCTTTCCTCTCCTGCCTTCTGAGAATCTGCTGCCACTTGGAGAAATGGCTAAAATTTAAAGAATGGCAAAATCCAGGAAAAACAAAGAGGCCTGGGAAAAAAGACCCCTCTCCAGGTCTGCTTTTGAGAAGAGAAAGGAGAGCCCCATCTCTGGCTTCCCAGCTCCATGTTCTTACAAGAAAACACAGTGGAAAAACCAGAGGTTTGGGTCCTGGCTCAGCAACTTGAAGAAGGTATTTCACCTCTCAGAGCTTAACTTAAAAATGTATCAGATGGAAGTGATAATACGCCATCTTTTGTAGAGTCACTGGGAGGATCAGCAAAAGTGCACCAAGATGCCATCGCCGTGTGGGCGCTGGGGACACAAACGTGGCTCCACTAGCTTAGCGCTTTGGTGCAGGCAGAGAAACAGAGGGTGGACAGCGCAGTTACAATGCTGTGAGATAACTTCTAACGCGGGAAACCAACACAGCGCCTGCAAACGGAAGCCATTATGAGGATTTAAACCTTGCCTGTGTGTCCACAGCCAAACAGTACTTGAGAGCGCTGTTATTTTCACCCACCGCTGCTCCATGTTTTTCCCCTAGTTCTTTGTCTTTTCTCCCGTGAGATTTTTCTATTCAAACACATGCCACGCTGAAGGGCAGTGTGGGGGATGGAAAGAACGTGCTCCGGACACCCCAGAAAATGGTCCTTTCCCCAAGACTTACAGAAGAGTGACTTCCAGCTCTTGGAGTCTTTCTACAACTATGTTCTCAGGTAGGGAAGGGTCAGACATCTGAATTTTTTTTGTTGTTGTTGAAGTTCTAGTGATCCCCTTAAGCCTCTCTGATGGAGGATAATGTTTTATACCCAATGGCCACCTGTTGAGTTTCTCAATGCCAATTCCTTATTCCAAGTGTCATAAGGTATTACAGGTTTCCTTACAGCTACAGTGAATGAATATTAGTATTTTTGAAAATTTAGAGATAACTGAAGGTAACCTCTAGAGATAACCCAAGAAACCCCTGGATGCCACAAATCCCAGGGCTGAAAAAATTAAACCTCAGGGTATTTTGTAACTTGCAGACCCTAGAGGAAGGAGTGCTAAAAGAAAGGAGTCACTCACACTCAAGCTGTCCCCAGGTTTGGTAAACTTTCCCACTAGCTGCTCGAGGCCAGTCTGGAATACCACCTACCTGAAAAAATCACTTAGGAGCAACTCCACTTCTTTATGGGTCCTCAGGTACTTTTCGTTAGCAATCCGAGTCTGAATCTGGGGACAAGAGTAAAGTGTCACGCTCCATGAGGAGGCAGGTTTCAGGGTTCAAGCCCTGACGGTGTGAAGGGCTGGGGAAATGACGTGCGCCTTCACCCGAGTCTTTTCGCAGGACGTTTGAACACGTAAGCCCTGCGTTCTTAGAGATCAACATCTATCTATGCTGCCTCCTACTCAGGCTTAGGAGCCTTAACTAAGGTGGGGTCTCCATCGTCGGGAAGTCCTGGTTTGGGTCTAAGTTAACGCATCCGACAGTAATTTCGGTCCATTTCTTTGTGAAGATCCCTGTTTTAGTTCTTCCTGCACTCCGAGGCGCCTGCCGGGCTCTGCTCAGGGATTCGCCGGGGTTCTGGCCCCCGCCTTCCGCCCCTGTATCTGGAACAGGCTCCGCTATTTCGGAGTCCTCCTCCCCGTCTGGGCCCTTCTCCTGGGGGCGCTGCACTTAGGTGGAGGTGAGGGCGGGGGCTCACCCACCTTGAAGTTTCGCAGCTGCTCCAGCTGCGCGGGGCTCAGCGCCCCGGGGTCGGACCCCAGCAGCCCGCCTCGCAGCGTCTCCATCTTGTCCCGGTCGTCAAGGCGACGGGCCGCCTGGGTGAGGCCCCGCCCCCGGCCTGGCCCGGCCCCGCCCCCAAACCCGGCCCTCTCCAGCAGCCTGGGGGAGGCTGAAGGAAGCGGCTCTGAAGCCCAGGAGTCAGCTCTGGACGGTTAGGGTTTCCCCAGATTTGGGGACTGATTTCCCGGCTCGACTGTATATGCGATGAGACCTTCTTATTGGCCCCACTCAACCTCAGGTAGTTTTTTTCTTAGCTCTAGAGCAAAACTGGAAAGGGATTCCCAAGGCAGAGACTTCCAGAATCTGGTTCCTGACCCTCTCTTGGGCGAAGCTGGATGAGGCCTAGCAGTGGGGAAGAGGATCCAGGCTTCTTCCCTTTCTGCCCACCCAGAAGCCAAACCCTTCCTCAGTCCTGTGGACCCTTGACATTGAACTGTAGGATTCTTAAAACAACATGAGAGCACCCCATGGGATGGAGTGAACTGATTTCTGGAAAGGAAGGAACGATCTCAGACCAAAAATGATGGAAACGACCTGGGGGAACATCCTGTCAGGAGCTTCCCCTCTTGGACTGACTTTCTTGTGTGGATTAATGTTATCCTCATAAATTCTAAATTGTTACCCCCATTTCCAACTGAGTGAGAGCGGGGAAAGGCAGTTGGTTTTCAAGGTGCAGTCTTCTGGCATCTGTTTAAGACGGGAAGTGAAACATAAAGCCAGAGGGCTGAAATCAGAGGCCTGGAACAGGCGGGAGCCCGTTGTCCCTCAGTGTGCGCTGCTGTTTCTACGCTCCCAGGGATCATCCCCAGCGGAGGTCTTCTGCCAGCCAGCAGCCAGCCGCCAGCAGACAGAGCTCCAAAGGGAGGCTACCTTTTCGAGACTTGTGAACGACTGCCCTTGGTGCAAGGAAAGGGCCTGAGGAAACAAGCCCTGCATTTCTCCGTGGCCGTGGAGGGGCTTCTCAGTGGTCGCCTCTGTCCTTCTCAGCAAAGACTGAGGAGAAGAAGTAAAAATGCTGGCAGTTCCCAAGCCAGGAAAAATCCAGAAGAGGCAGATTAGAGAGTGGGCTACAGGCCTCTTCCCAAGAACACCATCGAGATTAGTAGTCATTTCAGTTGTTTGTGTTTTTAGGAGAGAGAGTTAATAGAGTGAGAGGTAGATAAGCTGCCATCTGTCAGAAGTGATTTTTTTTTTCAGTCAGGAGCAGAGATTAATCAGAGGTGATAGTTTCTGTTGGCCGAGACCTGTCTCTCCCCACTCCTCTGTCCCCCAGAGAAGTTAATGGCGGAACCTGTAGAGCTGCACCATCCAGTGTGACCACCACGAGCCACCTGTGCCTACTGAACACTTGAAATGTTGCCCTAAGTGTCAGATGTGTCGTAAGAGTAAAATACATGCTAGATCTGAAGACTAGTACAGAAATAATATAATGTGCCTCATTAATGATCTTTATATTGATTACATGTTGAATATTTTAGCTATATCATAGAAACATGTTGAATAATATTTTGGATGGATCAGTTAAATAAAATATATTATTAAAAACAACTTCACTTGTTTCTTCTTACTTTTATAACATGACTACTAGAAAAAAATTTTATTATATATGGCTTACATTACATTAAACAGTGCTGGGCTGGGCTGGGCTGGCAAATCTCCCCCTGTATTTGTATCTCCAACCCCCACCTCCATAGAAAAAATGACTAACGTCCCCCTTCTGCTGCTCTACCATCTTCTTGTGCTTTGAGAATCACTTGACTGGTCACTTCCCATTGGCCAAATTACAAATACCTGTGTGTGTAAATGAGAGAGGCTACTTTTACTTTCTTTACAACATCTCAGTCCTCACTACTGCATACTGTGTTGGCCTCCCGTCTACCTATCCATTTGAGGGAAAGAAAGTTCTATTATCAATTCTTTGTACTTTCTGCTGCAGATGTCTTCACTCTGTTTTCAATTAGTGAGGACAGCGAATATTTGGTGACTAGCCACTCTGCCCACACATAGCACCACTACATTTTGCCCTTTTTGAAAAATATCCCAATTATTCAGCATTTCTTGTTTCCTAAGACTGTGAAACGAGGAGTGAGTTCTCCCTTTATAAAATCAATAATCTTTTTTGTGAACCAATGTCACCCAGTAAATTCAATTTTTTAACAATAATAATCTTTTTATGTAGGGCAGCTTAGCATTGAGTGCAGAGGAAAAGGAAAGAGGGTGAGCTCAAAAACGGTGGACAGAGAAAGTACTTTGGGGGAACTAGGGCTCTGAAGCCTCACTCCCTCTTGGAGAGCAACTCCCCAGAATGAGCCTCGGAGTCATGGGGGTTTTCCTCCACTCTTTACCTCACAGGGCTCGCCTCCCTCAGGACCTGAAGCAAAACATAAATGTGCCCACAGTCACCCAGCAAAGAGGGCCTGATGAGAGCGCCCGCCTCTTCTCCCCTAAGCACTGCTTCTCCTCCCAGGCTGACACCTTCCGTCTGACCACAAACCAAGAGAGGCCTGGAGGCATCATGCTGCGGCGGCTCACTCCCCAGTTGCTGACTGGGAGGAGGAGTGAGGGGAGTTCATTATAATTCATTTTTGTGAATGTTTAATATTTCAATTAATATGATTAGCCCCAAGCCTAAACGAGCAGCAGGGCGGCGGATCTGCTGACACGACGCAGAGCAATGAGATCAAAAGGGCGCTGGGGTCTTCCCTGGCTCCTTCCTCAGAGGGTGTGATCTGTTTATCGTCCCCGTAAACACCGAGATCAGATTAGAAGCAAGAAAAAATGCACTGGGGGTGAAGGAGGTGAGTGGAAAGTTACTTTCCAGATGTGTTCGCACTCTTGACTCCCTAGCACTGCCACCACATGCTCTGACCACCCAGCACTGGTTCCTCTACCATCTCCCCCCGCCCACCTTAGGGGACCCTACGGGGAGGAGCTGGGTGTCCATATGATGAAGTATAATTATGTCTACACACACACACACACACACACACACTCAAATATACACACCTATCAGAACGTGGCTTCAGGCCACAGACACCCACATTAAGGAAGGACGGAAGGTGGTCATAGTGAGTCCAACGGTAGAGAGAAGGACATTAGAAAGAAGGCCACCTCTCGCTCAGGGCTCAGATGAAGTCGCAGGAAGAATAAAGGCCAGGCTTAATCACCCTCCCCATTCCCACTAGGAGCTTTTGCCGTGGCAGTTAAAGGCGTAGGCTCGGGAGCCAGGCTGCCTGGCTCCACTCTCAGTTAGACCTCCTTCTAACTGCATGAACTCAGCCAAGCCATTTACTCGCTGTGCCTTGATTTCCCATCTTTATTTAGAGATAATGACTGAACCTACACCACAGGGTGGTGGTGAGGTTTAAACAAGTTAATAAATATATAGCAGTTGGAACAGTGCCTAGGACACAGTCGGTACTGTCTAAGTGCTATTACTACGACTTCCCTTCCAGAAGAGAAGCCTGCTTGCTATGACAGCTGAGGAGGGGGCTTCTGGGAGTCAGTTGGGACCTTTTTCAGACACACCTGCACCACTGTGGAGATGTTAGTCCCACTCTGAGGTGAAGAAGGGAATGGCAGAAGGCAGGGTGTTCCACGAAAGCTTTTGAGCCCCCGTTGGTGAGCGCCTGATGTCAGGCAGACAAGAGCTGCCCCGTCGGGAGGTTGGCATCAGCAGATGCTCCGTGTGCTGAGGCGGATGAGTGGGCTCAGTGCATGGAGGGGCCAAGCTCCTTCAAGATTATGAAGCAAACTGATCATCCCTAATATCATCGTTTAGGGGAGTAATGGCCCCCAAAGGCTCGTCTCCCACCCCTCTTCCCTACCTGAATCAATTAGGGGAGATCTAAGGGGAAGGGGGGACAACGGGGAGAAAAGAGAGAAGTAATTGGGTTTCCTTTGCCCTAAAGGAGAGCGTGACAGCTGTGGTTCTTCCCAATGAAGGAATGGAGACTCTACTCTGTGGGAGGTTCTTTGCATCCGCCGCTTGTTTATTCGAGAAATATCTCTTAAGCACCTACTACGTATGATCAAGACACTGTGCTAGACACTGTGAACAGTAAAATGCTGAATTAAACGTTGTCCTGGCCTTCAAGAAGCTTTCAAGTGACAGCTGCCATCCTCACCACCTCACCACCGCCTCCCTGCCCACGCACTTATACACACAAACCCCCCAGAGGGAGAGAAGGGGGTGTCGGCAAATGCCAGCAAGATGTAGTTTTTCTTGGTTCCTTTCCTGGAAAATATACAGTCTTCTCTCTGCATTCATCTCATTCGGCTCGCCCCTTGCCCTCCCCCTTTCCATCTTTCCTCTCTGGGTCCCTTCTGCCCTTCCCCCCTCACCCCAGGCTCGGTGACCTGCTTCCCTCCCCAGTTACACCTCCCTCCACCCCCATCCCCCAACCTGCCCAACTGTTCTTATGACATTTTCTTTTCCCTGGGTTCTTTCATTCACTCCTCAGTCTCGGTCTCCCCAAATGCTGGCTCCCCGCTCTTCCTCCCCCTTGCTCCCCTCTCATGGGGTCTTCTCTTCCAGCACCGGGGACAGCTCCAGCCCCCGGGACAGCTCCAGCCCCCGGAACAATGAACCCCACCTTAGGGCTCGTCTATAAATTCTCCATCTTAGTGCCTTGCCCAACTCGTGACTGGGGAGTACGATGGGGGAGGGGTTCTTATCAACGGGACCAGGGGCTCTTCTGGGGGCGGGAAGGGAGTCAGGGAGGAAGGAGATAGAAAGAGGGCGTGGCTCTTGTCTGGATTGTGCGTCCCTCTCCAGGGTAGGGAATTTGTATTCCACCCCTGAGACTGACATCACTGATGTCAGGGGAAAGAAGGTGGGAGTGGGGAGGGGGTTGTGGAGGGGGGAGGTTTTTGTTGAGGAGAGCGCGGCCGGAGAGCAGAGCTCCGGGACCCAGGTGACCGGGAAAGCAGACAGCCCCAGCAGCGGGAGCAGCCAGCAGCAGCCCAGGCCCGGGGACCGGGGTGGGGGTGGGAGGGGGGCCGAGGGGAGGACCTGAAGGGGGGCGGCAGGGCAAAAGGGACCCCCGGAGCCCTGCCGCCATCAGACATCAAGCATCGGGCATCAGGGATCTTCGGACCCAGCAGAAGGATCAGCCACAGGGGAGGTGTCCTCTCAGGGAAGCCAAGGAGAGCTCCACCTGCCCCACATCAGGAGTGCCCCCCACCTCCCACCCCCACCTCCGTGCTGGCAACCACATCAAGCCCCGAACCCATCAACCTCCATCCCCACTGCCCTCCTCAGGCCCTTTCCCCCACTTCCAGCTCTCATCTCAGCCCCCAGTTCACAGCGCCCCTGATACCGCCCTACCCTCCAGGTCTTGGCCACACGGACCCCCATCCTGGGATATTTGCCAAATCTCTGGGAGGAGATCATTTGTTTGGGCTATGCCCCCTGGTGGCTTGACAGTGCCTGTCTAGACCCTTGACCCCTAGCCCTCAACTCCCCAGCCTCCTTTGTGTGAGAAGAGCTGCCCCTCTGCTCAGCACTGTGGTTGGGGGCCCAAGGGAAAGCCAGCCCGCTGGGCCCCCGGCCCCCACCACTTGCCTCCTTGCTGGGCAGCTCCCCCTGGCCTTTGGGCCTCTCCCTGCTCCCCTCGGCCCCTCCTCCTGGGCCGCCCCAATGAAGGAGCCGGATGCCATCAAGCTGTTTGTGGGGCAGATCCCGAGGCATCTGGAGGAAAAGGACCTGAAGCCCATCTTCGAACAGTTTGGTCGGATCTTCGAGCTGACTGTCATCAAGGACAAGTACACCGGGCTGCACAAGGGTGAGGGGTCAGGCCAAGCTGGAGAGGCTTCAGGGAGTGGGTTGGGAGGCTGGGAAGGCTAGGAGGCCAGGGGGAAGGCGGAAGTAGGCTGGAGGGATGGAGTGGCTGGAAAGGGCCGATCTGGAAGGAAAAGAGTTTCTGGGCTGGGAACTGTGATGGAGGAGTTAGAAGAGGACTTAGCTGGGGTGACCAGGGGACCCGGATGGAGGACTAAGGAAGGCTTCTTTGGGGGAAGAGTTGTCAAGGGGGCTGCAGAGATCAGGATCCCAGGGGTAAGGGGGTGAGCTCGTGGATGAACGCAGGGAAGGGTGGAGGAACAAGAGATCTGGTTTGGAAGGTAAGGAGCTGGGCAGCTGTGTGAGTGTCTGTGCACGACTGAGAGTTTTAGTAGCCTCAGATACAATCGGGATGGAGGTCAGGACACAGGGTCAGGCGCTCAACCTGGAAAGAGTAGACATGGACTGGCCAGGGCAGCTCCAGAACTAAGGAGAGGCGCCCTGGAAGCCGGATATGAAGGACAAAGATCAGTCAAGATGTGGGAAGTGTGGGGGTCTCGAGAGCTAAGAGCTGGAGGCAAAAAGAGGATGCACCTCAGGCCTGTCCAAGTGCTCTGTGGCTCAGCAGGGTCAGGGCTTGGAGAGTTCCAGGCACTGGAGTCAGAAGGGCCACACTGCCGCCCCCTCCACAGGGACTTCTGCTGACGCTCTTCCTTCCCCTTCTCTATTTCACTCTCGGCCTTCCCCTCCTGCCTCCCAGAGAGATGAGGAAATAGGGAAAACGGGAGAGGAAAAGGGTGATGGTGACCAAGATGGAGGGAGGTGGAGGCAAAGAGAAAGAGGAAAGGAGATCAGCTAAGAAAGAGAGGAAACCACACTGCATGCACTTGCCTGGCGATCACATGCCCCTTCTCCACCCCCTCCACAAAACCCCATCTCCCGGCAGCCCCAGTGCTCTCCTGCTCCCTTCACCACCACAGGCTAACGCTCCTGGCCTCTGGGTCTCAGCTCCAGGCTCAACAGTCTAGAGATGCCCTGGGCAGAAGGTCTCCCCTCTCTCAGACACTTCCCCACCCCGGCAGGCGGAAGGTGGCAAGAAGTGACAAGCCTCCCTGACCTCAGTCTCCTGTGTGTGTGTGTGGGGGGGTCTTTAGGCGGGGGAGACCCAGGACTCACCCCCATCTGGGTCTCTCCACCCCTGCCCCTCCTCAGGATGTGCCTTCCTGACATACTGTGCCCGCGATTCAGCCCTGAAGGCCCAGAGCGCCCTGCACGAACAGAAGACGCTTCCAGGGGTGAGTCCCGGCCTATCCAGGGCCAGGGGGCTGAGAAGGGCCTCAGCAGGGTCAGGAGCTCACCCCTTCCCAAGACACTGAGCATATTTTCCGTCTCCTCTCATCACAGGAAGACCCTGTCTCCTTCTAGCATCTGCCTTTCTTGCCTTAGATGCATGCATTTCTTCTCACCTGGAGAGAAGTGGTTTACCGGAGTAAATGTGACCTTTGTAAGGCCCAGATGCAGCCCCTTCTCCACTTCCCACCTGCCCTTGGGGCAACATTTAGAGGGAGGACTAGCTGACTGGGAGGCACGGGGAGAGGCTTTGGACACCGGGCGTGGGGCAGAGTGAGTAGGAGGCATCAGGCTCCCTCCTGCGGCTCTGGGGCGGAAGTCTGGCTGGGAGCTGGGGGAGGAGTGCCTGCTGCCCGAGATGGGCAGCTGGGGCCTGCTGGCCTGGCATCTCTGTGCTGCCTTCTGAGCTTGGATAGGCTCACCTCATGTCACCCAAGAAGACAGGAGCGAGGGAACAAGGCCATAGGGCATTAGGGTGGAGCAGGGCCTGGGCGGGTCTGGGCTGGGAGAAAGCCTGGGGTGGCAAGCACGTCACCGTGGAGAATCAGGCCCTCTCCCACCAAGTGTGGCCTCGGTCCTACCAGGTCAGAACTCTTGGCCGCGTCCTCGCAGCCAGCCGTGCTGATTGCCTCAGGCCTGGGCTGGCAAGGGCGGGAATGAAGAATCTCAGACACCCGTCCCCCCCTTACACCACCTGTGAAGGAAGTTGTGCCATGCGCTTTTGCTCTCTATCTGCTTCTGTTGTCACTAGCACAGTGAACCCCAGGAATTACTTCCTGAGAGCTGACTCCCTCCATCCCTTTAGCAAACATTTGCTAAGCACTGTCCGGGTGCTGGAGACACACCTGTCCCTGCCTCTGCTCCTCCCCCATGTAGGAAATGGAGAGTGGGCTGACTCTCCATCTCTTCCTGAGAAGGCAATAGACAAAAGAGATGGGGAAAGAGGGTGGGCGATCTAGGAAAATTAGAACCGCTTCAACCACTCCCAGCTTCTCTCTGTGGCCCTCAACCCTGAGTACCACTAGGGTAGCAAATCGACAGCCAGCTCCCTGCTGTCACCCACTATCTGATCCCTGTGGGTGGCGAGGCAGTCCAGAACAGCCATTGCTCAAAGAGTTAAGGCCCGTGCATGTGTGTGAGCAAGCTTGGAATCCCAGGAGCACGTGTGCGCGCGCGCACACGCACGTGTGGGCAGCCGACAGGCCAGGCGTGTGGGTGTGGGCCCGCGCGCGCCTGGGATGCCTGGTTCCTATTGCTTCGCATCGCGAATTTCCTCTCTCCCTTTCCTCTCTGGAGGCCCCTCGCAAACCAACAGTTTCACTCCTCTGCTGCTTCTCTGTCTTCCTGTCACCTCCCCATTTTCCAGAGCCCCTCTAGAAACCAGACGGCAAGGCAGGAGGGAGAGAGAGGAAGGGAGACTGGAGCTGGGGGTGGGCACGAGTGCCAGGGCCGGCTGTGCCAGCTGGGGCTGTCCCCCTCCCGCTGCCTGTGTGGCTCAGGCAGAGCTCTGTCCTTGGTGTGGGGAGGTGCTGCCTCCCCTTCCAGAGGAAATAAGGGAGAAGGGCCCCCCTGTTAATGATTGCCTAGCCCTGCCACCAAGCTCCCAGGTAAGGCTGTCCTCTCCAGCCTGGCCCTCGCCCCAGAGGACGGATGCAGAGGGACCTCTAGTAGCAAATAAGGGGTTCTGTCCTCCAAGGGGGTCCCTTGCTGGGGGTTTGGAGGAACAGACCAGGGCAGTCTGGGGAGCAGATGTCTGTGACCCTTTGTGTTCCCAGGCCTTTACCTGCCATCCTGGCGTCATTGCTTCCTCTCAGACAGTGTGTGTGTGTGAGTGTGAGTGTGAGTGTGAGTGAGTGGTTAAGGGGGTGAATGTGTGTGTGTGTGTACACGGTGTGCCAGCTCTTGCACAATCGTGTTGGAAAGTTCTTCCTGCTGTCTAACCCACATGCCCTCCTACTGCAGGTTCTTTTTTAATGGGGTCATTCAGCCCTCTCTCCTTTCCCCCCTCTTTGTCACTCCAGAACCTGGAAGGTGCCACCATATCAGGGTGACGCTTCAGGCCGCAGAGAGAAAGAATGGGGGCTGGGCCTATGGCTGTAGAGCTCTGCTTCCTGTTCTGTCCCCTAAGAGCACCTAGAACTGGCTCTGCCACAGGTCCCTGGATTCTTCCTGCGAGCAGGGTGTGACCTCCTGGAGGTGGTGGTATGAGGGACTCCCTGTGGCCTGCCTTTCCCCCTCTACTTGAGCCAAAATCCCGCTCTGGGGACATAGGACCCCCATCACTTCTGTTGGGTGGTAGCCTGTGGTCCGGTGGAGAGGACCTGTGTGTGGTGTGGGACACGGGGCACAAGCCTGGAGCCAGGAGGGGCAGGGCGCCAAGCCTGTGCCCACAGGAGATAGATGAGCTAGCCCCAGAAGTGGGGTCTTTGGTATTGGTGAGAACAGGGGCCTTCCAAGAGACCATGTTGATGAGGGGGGTCTCGGCCATACTTTGCTGGTGTATAAATAGCCCCTTCTTCTTTGGGAGGCCCTCGGGGAGGGCTTATCACCTGGCGGGTGGTAGCTAGGGAAGGGAGGCACCCAGTGCCGGGTTGCTAGGTAAACAGGGCCCAGCCGGACTCAGGGGAGGGGGCAGGTGTGCCTGAGCCGAGCGAACAAAGACTAGCTTTCCCACAGGAAGTGCCAGGCCAAGAGGAGGAGGCTGGCTATGGGGCACTGGGGGCCACCGAGGGAGGTTGTCTGGGAGGGAGTGTGGGGGAACCTTCTGTCAGTGTGGTCTGTGCTGTGGTCCGTACACTCTTGTGTGCCTTTGTGCAAATCCACATCAGCTGTGGGTATTTATTGATGTGCTATTTTTGGGCCTGGGAGCCTGTGCAGGGAGGGACGGCTCCTTTCTCTCTGGCCCCCAGGTTCCCCACCCCCAACTAGAACAGTAAATCCCCAGGGGCCTCTTGGGAAGGCGTTAGTGGCATGAGAATTCCCCAACACTGCGACCTGGGTTCTGATTCTCCTGTGTGTGTGTGTGTGTGTGTGTGCGCGCGCGCGCGCGCGCGCGCGTGTGCACGAGCGCCTGCTGAGGTGCCTGTGAGGGGACTTCCTGATTGCTAGGGTGACAGCACAGAACAGACAGAACATGTAAGACCAGGAGCCTGAGTATCTGCCCCCCACCCCTTGCTACACACACACACACACACACACACACACACACACACACACACACACAAACACACACACACACACACACACACAGGAGGAGACTGACCCTCGGATGGGATAATCCCAGATTGGGGGATGATAAAGCTGGAGGAGACTGGC
This sequence comes from Mormoops blainvillei, assembly GCA_004026545.1. NCBI lineage: Eukaryota > Metazoa > Chordata > Mammalia > Chiroptera > Mormoopidae > Mormoops > Mormoops blainvillei. The sequence continues at coordinate 190,592 of PVJD01000299.1, forward strand.
AGGAGGATTTGTGTGACCCCCTCCCCTGCCAGCTGCTCTCAGATCCAGAGATGGGGGTGGGGGTGGGCAGGGGAGGCCCATCAGCTGAGGTGGGGCTTAGATTTGATGCAGGGCTGGGAATCCCCCACCAGCAGAGTCCAGTCAGACCAACTGGCACAATGTGATGCACCAGGAAGAAGGCCCGGTGTGGGGTGGGGAAACTAGCACTTCTGCCCTTCTCTGTGTTAAGGGAGCTCTCCATGCTGGAACACTAGGGCTGAGGGGGACCTGGCCCAAGACCACCTGATCCGGCTCTTTCAGGGATGAGGAAGACGAGGCCCTGATGAGAGAAATGACTTGTCCAAGGTCACCCAGCTAGTGAACGGCAGGGCCAGTCCTCCAAGTCCAGCACCTTCCCTGAGGGTAACTTTAGCTGCATCCTCAGAACGTAGATGAATAGTTTCTTTTGTTCATTCATTTTCGGTCACTGGAACTAGGACTGCCCTACTGTAAGATGAGTGGCATGGCCAGGTGTGGCGTCACTGGTCAAAGTCCCAAATAGCAAAATATTTTCAGACACGGAGGACTGAGTCCATCCCCTCCCTCTCCAGTTCCTAAGATGCTCCCCACCTGGGATAAGGAAATCAACCTGCAGGAGTCATTCCCAAGCCTCCCACCAGTGTGGAGAGTGGGACTGGCATGTCCGCGTTTCCACAGGAGGCTGAACAAAAGGGAGATGCTGCAGGAGTGGGGGAGAGGGGACAGCTCTGGAGGACTTCCGGGTACAGGGAGAATCTTGAAAGGGCACGGGACAGCAATCCTCAGAGCTGTCTCAGCTGTGAGACACCCAGGATTTGATCTGCAGGCGGAAGGCCTTACGGGCAGTATGGCCCCCCGCAGGGCCAGCTCAGCATGCCTCCCTCCAGGAAGCTCTCTGGGCCCCTCCCCCACTCCCAGCCCCCACCAAATCCTCCACCCCAGCATACCCTGTTCCCACCGCCCTCCCCATTCCTGCGGGTGTGCGGAGCAGCAGAAGTGATGACGTCACCACGGTCGCCAGGGCGACGGGGAAGGATAAATCAGGCTGAGTGGGCGGTTGCCATGGCGTGCATTCTCCCGTTGCCACGGAGACTGGGCATCTGCTCCCTTTGTGCTGCCCGAGTGCCTTCCCCCTGGGGTCAAGGGGTGTCGGGGGGCAGAAAAAGAGGCAGACACACCTCTAGGGGTCAGAAGGAAGTTGGGGCATCTGCGGGGTCTCCCTCAGTCTAGAGCCTTTCTTGGGGCTTGGTGATGGGAGGCCTCTGTTGCTCCTACTGTGTAGAATTCAGGCAGCCCTTGTTGAATAGCCCATTGGTTGGGCTCTATCTCAGGACCCTCAGGAGAGCAGCACCGATCCCTGGCCAAGTCGTCTGAGGCCCCACCTGAGCCTGGCACTGTGCCCCATGAGCATCCTCTTCTACATCCTCTCCTTCCACAGCCTCCAGCCCTCGCTGGTCCTAATGCTGAACAAGATTAGGCCCCATCCCTTCCTTCCCACCGGCAGTTCAGAGGGCTGGAGGAGCCGCCTGGTCCTGGGGTTTACTCCCTCTTGCTTTTCTGCAGGTCCTGGCCTGGGGAGGGCTCTTGGGGTGCTCAGAGGAGGTTCCCAGCAGTTGCCTTCTCTTCTCTCCTTTAGATGAACAGGCCAATCCAGGTCAAGCCAGCTGACAGCGAGAGCCGCGGAGGTAGGTTCTGTACCTTCGGCCTTAGTCCCTTTCCGTCAGCCTGCAAGTCCAGGGCATGGAGTAGCTATGGGGTAGCCTTTTTTGAGGAAGAAAGTCAGAATCCCAAAGGTTGCTGTCAAGGTTGGCACAGGAATCAGTGTGGCCAGAGGGGGTGTGCTTCAGCCCATCATAGAGATGGCAAAGCTGAGGTCCAGAGTGGACTACAAGTCCTTCAGAGCTGGGATGAGCCCTCTGTGTGACTACACCCGTCCCCCAACCATCACCTCTTTCACACCCAAAAGCCATTTGTCCCAGAGTGAAGGGATTGTCTGGAGCTCCAGGGAAGAGCTGAAGGTAAAGGGTGGGGCCTCTGCCCGTCCCAAGCTGGGACGGAGCTGAAAAGCAGCCGGGAGGCCCTGAACATGCCCTTCCTCCTGTGCCCTATCCCCCAGAAGACCGGAAGCTCTTTGTGGGGATGCTGGGGAAGCAGCAGACAGATGAGGATGTCCGGAAGATGTTCGAGCCTTTTGGGACCATAGATGAGTGCACTGTGCTGCGGGGGCCAGATGGCACCAGCAAAGGTAGTACACACCAGACCCCCCCCCTCACACCCCGGGCCTCTGGCTCTCCTGCCCCTGCACTGATTTCTTGGGTAGTTGGGACTGTTGGGGGCTCAAAGGTGGGCACTCACCCTTTCCTCCTCTCCCTTGAATTTTTGAGGCTGCGCCTTTGTGAAGTTCCAGACCCATGCCGAGGCCCAGGCAGCCATCAACACCCTCCACAGCAGCCGGACCCTGCCGGTGAGCCTGCTCCCCCAGCCCCCAGGCCAGCCCAGCCCCGCCGGGCCCACCGCCAGGCCTGGCTCAGAGCAGGCAGTCCGTTCCCGACAGGGTCTTTGACTTTATTTGGAAAGAATTTTCTGGCAGAAGAATCTAACCTCTTAGGGACACCGTCGCATTTCAAATATCATCTCCTTACCTCTTATCCCCTGTCCCCCACCCTCAGTCCAAATGCCCTCACCCTCCTCTTCTGCCTCCTCCATCCCTCAGCCCTCTCCTGGGTTCATGCCTCTCCTCCACCTTCCCACGCGCCCTGCCCTCATTGGCTGGGCATCGGGGCACTTGCTTAGAGGCCCCACATGCCCTCTGCGCATTTATTCTGCTATCCCCGCCCATGAACAGTGGGTCAATTGGCGGTGCCCACGGGGTGGGGAGCAAACATCTAAACCGCAGCCACCTGGCTCCCGGGTCAGGGCGCCTGCCGGCTTGAGGTCCTCTAGCAGGGACTTAGCAGGGACTTAGCAGGGACTTGCAGCGCTGGGTAGAGAAGTGCATTCCAGGTTCTAGGCTCTACATCAGTCCTTGCACATTTTCCAGTTTAGTCTTTATTTGGTGCAAGCTGGGATTAAAATTTGAAGCCGCATCCCCTGAGCGTGACACCTGGGGCCCAGGGGCGGGAATCCCGGTAAGCGGGTGGGGTAGCAGCAAGGCGGGACCAGTCTGACATTAAACACTCTCTGAGGCTGATCCATCCCGGGGAGGATGTCTGGCTCCAGGTCCTCCTGGAGAAGCCAGGCGTGCTGTCTGCATTCCGGGAGCCCCTTCTCTTTTCAAGCACATGCCTTCCCACTGCTCCGCTTTTTCCAGTCTCTTGGGCGCCCTGGCATGGGGTGGGAGGGGCGGATTAAAATCTGCCCATTTGACAGGGGCACACGGAGGCTGTCCTCTCAGAGGCCAAGCCATGAGTGTTGGACCTAAGCTGGGTCCCGAGGGCTCTGAGGAGGAGAGACCCACCCCTGTCCCTCTGTCCGCATCTGGGGCCCATGCCCAGGGTGCCTCGTCCAGCCTGGTGGTGAAGTTTGCTGACACAGAGAAGGAGCGAGGTCTCCGCCGAATGCAGCAGGTGGCCACCCAGCTGGGCATGTTCAGCCCCATCGCCCTCCAGTTTGGAGCCTACAGCGCCTACACCCAGGCCGTGAGCACTGCCCTGGGGTGCTGGCCCGGCCCACCCGCTCTCTTCCTGGCCTCCTGGGTCCTGCCCCCACCCTCCCAATGCCAGGGCCCAGGGTTGGACAGGGGGCCAGGCCAGGGCACAGGGGCCCTGGCCCCACTCTCCTCTTTTGCCCTGCCCCCAGCTGATGCAGCAGCAGGCGGCCCTGGTGGCGGCTCACAGTGCCTACCTCAGCCCCATGGCCACCATGGCTGCCGTGCAGATGCAACACATGGCTGCCATCAATGCCAATGGCCTCATCGCCACCCCCATCACCCCATCCTCAGGTAGGTCCAGGCAGGGCTGGGCTGGCGGGAATGGGGCAGGTCATGGGGCAGGTCGCATGGTGGGGTGGGGACTGGGGCACAGGGCGTGGCTCAGGGAAGCCTTGGGGTCCCGGAGCTGAGGGGTCAGAAAGCAGCCTGTGCCCTCCCCGCTGCCTGCAGACTCGCTGACTGGCTCTCGGCATTTGTGTGTATGTTGGCTTTTCGGCTCTGTCTCTGTCGCTTTCTCCTCCCCAGGAACCAGCACCCCTCCTGCCATCGCTGCCACGCCTGTCTCAGCAATCCCCGCTGCCCTGGGCGTCAGCGGCTACAGCCCCGTGCCCACACAGCCCACCGGGCAGCCTGCCCCTGATGCTCTGTATCCCAACGGGGTTCACCCCTACCCAGGTGGGGTTCTCTGCTGCCCACCCCTCTCCTAGCAACCCACCAGCCTCCACTCCCCTGGGTGGCAGCGGCAACACACCTCCTGTCTCCGGGCTGGGGGTTATAAGGCTTTCTCCTGCTCTGTCACCCGGGCAGGGATGTTCCTTCCCATTCTCAGCCAGGGAGGCTGGAGCGCAGAGAGGCAGAGGGACTTGTCCAGGGTTGCACAGACAGTCAGACTGAAGTCTTGCTAACGCCAGGCTCTGCATGTCCTCCCTCTCATTTCAAACCCGAGCCCACATGAGGCCCTCCTCCCCACCTGCCAGCCTCTGCTCTCACAGTTGGTGCTGCTCTCCCCAGCCCAGAGCCCCGCGGCCCCGGTGGACCCCCTGCAGCAGGCCTATGCAGGGATGCAGCACTACACAGGTGAGAAGCCCACCAGGCCTGGCCCAGGAGGGAGGGATGGCAAGACCAGGAGGCAGGGATGGCAAGATGGAAAGAGGCCTGGAAGCCAAGTCTGGGGCAGCTTCTTCTCTAACAGCTCTCAACCCTGCCAGCTCCATTCATTGCCTGGGCCAGGGGCGGGGAGACAGGGCTGGCGGGCAGGGCTGGGGCCAGGGGCATCGCGGGAACCCTAGTAGCTCTCTATCTCACCACCCCAGCAGCCTACCCGGCAGCCTACAGCCTGGTCGCACCTGCGTTCCCGCAGCCTCCTGCCCTGGTTGCGCAGCAGCCCCCGCCACCCCCTCAGCAGCAGCAGCAACAGCAGCAGCAGCAACAGCGAGAAGGTGTGGCCTGGGGGCCCGGCAGAAAGCCTTTGGGGGTTGGGGAGCCCTTGTCACGGGCTCAGGAGGCTCTTGTGCCCGGTCCAAGCCCAGCTCTGGCCCCATGGGTGAGGAAGAAAGGGAGTGAGGTCAAGGCGGCTGGCACCCTGGCCCACGTGTCACAGGCCGGGGTGGGAGGGTCCTTCCGGGACCTGCTTTCCCTGGAACCCTTGCTCCTCAAGTCCGTCCCCCAGCTCTTCCTTTTGTCTCTGTTGCCACCCAGGCCCTGATGGCTGCAACATCTTCATCTACCACTTGCCCCAGGAGTTCACTGACTCCGAGATCCTCCAGATGTTCGTCCCCTTTGGCCACGTCATCTCAGCCAAAGTCTTTGTTGACCGGGCCACCAATCAGAGCAAGTGTTTTGGTAAGACTATGATGACCTAGAAGATAAAATATGGCACATTTCTGCCGAACTGCAAATGAGGACAAGGTCTGACACACCTCAAGGCCCTTATGGCTACAGTGTGCCCAGTATTTGGAATCTACATTGTCCAAGAGTCCAAAACCTTTTTTTCTTTCTCTTTATTTGTAGATTAGAGAGAGAGAGAGAGGGAGAGGGAGAGGGAGAGAGAAAGAGGGAGAAGAAGGGACAGAGAGAGAGAAACGTCTATTTGTTGCTCCACTTATTGAAGCATTCATTGGTTGATTCTTGTATGGGCCCTGACTGGGGATCGAACCCACAACCTTGGTGTATCAGGATGATGCTCTAACCAACTGAGCTAACTGGCCAGGGCCAATTTTATTTATTTACTTATTTATTTTTACACACCTCACATCCCATACCAACTGCTGCCCAGAACCACCTCTTCTCCAGAAAACCACAGGTCAATCTTTTCTCCTTAAAAACCAGTCAAACCCATGCTCCATGAGGTCTAGAAGAGGCTCCAGAATGGGACGTTTGGTTTCCAAAAGGAAGGTTTAGGAGTCGGGTTCAGCTGCCTTCAGGTCTTTGTCTGCTTCAGGGAAGAAAGGGAACGTTTTTGTCCTCCCTGCTTCATTCGGGGTCCGGAAGTGGTGTTTGCAACAGGCAGGTTCAGAGCCACCCGGGCTGAGGAAGGGGCTGCCCCTCCAAGAACGCTGAGGAGAGTGTCCCAGCGTGGGAGCTGCCGGGCTGTGCTCACTCAGCCCGTCAATCAGCGACCACTGCTGCCGGAGGCCTGCGCTCCGCTGCTGTGTGCCCGGCAGCTCTCTGGGCCCCCGGGCCCCGGGGGCAGTAGGGCGGCGCTGGGGAGCCAAAGCGCCCGGGAGAGTGAGGTGGGCCGGGCCGGCCTTACGCCCCTTTCGCCTCAGGCTTTGTGAGTTTCGACAATCCAGCCAGCGCCCAGGCTGCCATTCAGGCCATGAACGGTTTCCAGATTGGCATGAAGCGCCTCAAAGTCCAGCTAAAGCGGCCTAAGGATGCCAACCGGCCCTACTGAGGGCCCCCAGGTGGGTCCTGCTCCTGCCCCGTGACTTCCAGCCTCCACACACTGAAGCCAGGGCCTCATGTGGACCGTCTCCACCCACTTCCGCCAGCCTCGGGGTGCCCTGACTCCGGCTGGTTTCCAATCGTCCGAGTCCCTCCCCCCCCTCCCCCCACAGTGCCCCCAGAGAGAGCCAAGTCTCTACATATCTGTGCCCACTCCCCGGATCCTCCCCAATATCTGGTCTCGTTTGTCTGGTCAGTGTCCATGTCTGTGTGTCTCTCTCCGGTGTTTTCTGCGGGGAGGGGCGTTGGAGTGGGCGGGCTTGAGGACGAAGAGGGCTGGTTTAGGCTGCTGGAGGGGCGTAGAATCCCTGGCTCCTGGAATACCTATTCTGAGAAGTAGGGCCCTCGGGTCCTCGGTGCCTGGACTCCAGGTGATTTTCTTATGCGGCAGTGGACCCATGGGACAGTGGAGAGTGCACAGGACAGACTGGGGGGCGTCCGGCCTCAGGCCTGTCGGGAGCAGCTCTGGTTCAGGCGGAGGAGGCCGAAATGCTGGACTGCCCGTGAATTGCACTGGACGGGTCCCCTCCACCCCACTGCGCGCCACCACCCAACCCCCGGCCTAGAGCTGTGAGCGCTGGTCACCTTTATGTTGTGTACTCTCCTTTGGACCAAACCCCTGAAAAATACAACCCAAGAACAATACCCACATTTTCTGTTTCTCCCCCTTTCCCCCCAATCCTGGCTGCTTAACTCCCCCCACCCCGGGGGCCCCCAGCCCAGGGCCCGTGTCCATTGTCGGCCGAAGCCCCCATCCCTGGACCCCTGCTCCGGGCCCCTGTAAGTTGCATGGAACGAGCGTGTTGTCTTTGGAGCCAATTGTTTGTTATTTGGGGAGGGGGCTGTGGAGGGAAGCGCCCCCCAGCCCAGGGTCAGGGCCGGGGCAGCTCGCGGGATGTGCTTGGTTAGTAGTGGTTGGTGACTGTGGTCTGTGTTCTGTGCATCTCTCTCTGGCTTCCTTCGTTCCTTTCCAACAAGGAATGCGAGCGCTCCCTAGGGCCCGCGGGTCTTACTCATGAGACTCCAGCCCAAGCCCAGCCCGGGGCTCTCCCTGGCCTGCTCTGCCCCCCCTTTGCGGATGCCCCCCAGCTCTCTCCTCAGGTGTCTGCCCAGACGCGGCACCCTGCTCCTCCTTTCTCCGAGTTTTCTCTGCCTGCCTGTTTGCCGTCTCATTTCTTCGCCTCTCTCCCCGTCTAGTCTCTATCTTGTGGTCTTTCTTTTTTTCATGGGCTGTTTGAATATTTCCTTCCTAATATCTTTGGCTTCTCATGTCACGCTCCCTCCCCCCCATCTCCTCCATCCCTGCCCCTTCTCCAACGGCCGAGGGGCCGGATCGTTCCGTTTGGACTGAGGCCTCTCTGATGACCTGCCTTCCCGAGCCACTCCGGCCACCTCTTCCCCCCAAGCCCGTGACCTGCACCAGCTGCTGTCTTCCCCATGGCTTCACCTGTGTTTCCTTCCTTCACAGGTCTGGAGACTCCATGGGAAGGGGCTCCTCACCCCTTCTCCCCACACCTGGCCCAGCCCTTTCTGCACATCTGCCCTGGGCCTCAATTGGGCTCTGGGGCAAAAGCTGCTTCATGGCTCTGGGGGCACAGGACACCGGCCCACTTCCTTCACCCTGCCTCTCCTCAAGGCCTGTTTCCTCCCAGGTGCCCTTTTGGCCTTTGTGAGGGAGCAAGGAACAGGCTCAAAGGCTCCAGGGTATCTGCCTTCTGCTGGGGCTCCTATGATGGGCCTTCTGTGCCCAGCTCTCGCCTGCCTCCCCAACCAGGGGGCCTGTCCTACCTGTGCAGCCCCGGAGGGCAGCGGAGGCCTCCCACACGCTCCTCACCCCACCCTCGTCCCAGCCTCTTCCCCACGTTCGGGGTTTCTCAGAAGCTGGTTCTCACACCCCCTGCCACCCCTCAGCTAGAGGTAGGATATCCCTGAACCCTGGGCTCCCAGCCCTAAAACTCACTGCCTCCCCCAAGGGCCCCCTCTAAGGAGGGTGTGGGGGAGCCCTGAGGGCTGCCTCTCTGCCAGACAGCCACAGAGACCCTCCTCCTTTCACGAGGAAAAGACCTCCCCGAACCCCTAAAAATGTTTACAGTCTCTGCTGGTCCCCTCCGTGTAAATGCCACCACCAGCCGTGCGTTATCCAGCCCGGCCCGCCCGGACGCTGCCATCTCTCTTCCTGGGAGTTTAGACAATGTTTCCCGTGGATTTTTTCTCTCTTGATTTCTCCCTTTGCTTTGGGGTGGGGTGGGTGTGGTAACTGGGTATTTGGGAGGGGGGGAAGGTGGGGAGGGATAAAGGGGTTTATTACCTGATCATTTTCTTTAGGAAGAGGTTTTAGGGAAAAGAGATGGGGTGGGGGTGGGAGTGGTACAGGGAGACTGGGGAGTCAGTTTCAGACACTTCTCTATGCTTAACTTATTTATTTATTGCATTTTACTTTTAAAGAGTTCATCTTTTCTGTCTAAATAAAGAAAAAAGTTTAAAAACATCAAATAAGAGTCCTGGAAGGTTGAGGGTAGGGGTTTGTGTCCATGGGGGAGAGGAGGAAGGTGAGATGTTTTGTTGTTCTTTTTTTTTTTAAGATTTTACATATTTTTAGAGAGAGGGAAAGGGAGGGAGAGAGACAGGGAGAGGAACATCAATGTGAGAGAGAAACGATCAGTTGCCTCTCACACGCCCCGACTGGGGGCTGAACCTGCGACCCAGGCCTGTGCCCTGACTGGGAATCACACTGGTAGCCTTTCGCTTTGCGGAACGACGCCCAAACCACTGAGTCACGCCCATCAGGGCGAGAGTGAGGTTTGGGAGGGAAAACTACCAGGAAGGACCAGCTTTTGCCCTTAAGCAGTGTCCAGGCCTCGATCCCATTCTTTCGCCTTCTGTGGGGCTTAATCTTGCCACGCTCTGCAGAGCTGGACGCTAAGGGAAAAAAGGTTGGCAGGCTCTCCTGTATCTAGCACTGTCCCTCCGAAGGCTAAGGATGTGCAGCCTCACACCCCGACCTTCACCTCCCCCTTCTTCGTGGGGTGAGCTGCCCCTGCTCTGGCCAGTGGGGATGCCAGGAGCTAACTGTACTACCACCATTGCTAAGCATTTACTCAGTGTATATTTCTTCATTTAACCTCTCATCATCCCTATGAGGCAGGAAATAATTTTACACACAGGGAAACGGAGGCTTTGGAGGGTAAGCAACTTAGCCGGAGGTAGGAAGTTGCAGGGGAGGAACCCAGTTGTGTCAGACTCCCAATCCCATGATGCTCTCCTCTCACAGGTTCAACTACCTGTCCTCTGACTTGAGGCAAAGGCCCCAAGAAGCAACAAGCAGAAGGTGAACTATATGAGCCCTAAGGTCCGTTCAGGTCCTAGATTCTTCTCTGTGACTGTGTTAGGGCTGGCTGCAGAGGGCTCACACAGGTCGGTTTTTCTGTTTTCACGGCACATGGGCCGTCGGCTTCCAGGCAGCTCCCCGCTCTCCACCTCACGAAGCCCCTGCTCATAAACTTGCTCGCCTTCCCGAAGCCATCTGGCCTCCGGCCGCAGCTGCTTTGTGAGAGCATGAACACATCAGCACAACTCACCCCCACCTCAGCCCCACACCTGGGTCTTTTCTTACACTGCCCACAACTAAGAATGGTTTAAAAGAGAAGCAACACGTGAAGTGCTACAGAGACCTATCTGCAGATGCTGTTTTAGGGAGAAACGTCTCTTGGACTGGTAGAGACCAGGGATGGGACCTTACTCAGAAGGAAGAGAATCCAGTTAGGATCTTAGCCAAGTATACGGCATCTGAAATCTTACCTGAATAGAGATACAGGTGTTTGTGTGTGTGGTCAGAGATGGGAAGTGTGTGTCAAGGGGACAGCAGGAGTTGGTGTCAGCATCATTTTTTTCCCCTGGAGCTATCTCACTATGGCTTCACAACAGTTTCTGGGTCAGGAAAGAAAGACTGAAGGAAGGTTTTAGCCCAAAAGGCATCTCCCAGAGTGATTCACTGGCTGGGGTTCTCCCAGGACACGGGTGCTGGGAGATATCAGGATTAGGCTGTTTCCTCCTTCCGGGCACCCTCCCGGATCTCAGGCAGCCCTTCCCACCCACACTAAAGACTAACTACACTTAGTGTCTGTCTCTGCTCATAGCTGTCCCCCTTCCAGCAAGGCTGCAGCCAGCTTTTCTCCAGAGAAGCAGCAGATAATTAAGGTTGAATGATGGGGATGAAGGAGACACAGAGGAGTCTTCTGGAAGAAACCAAACAGCTTCTAGGCAGGGATTCTCTAGGTCCTTTGACAGTGAAGTGTAGGAGCCCATCTGAGGCAGAAAAGAGGTTCCTAACTTGTTTCTTACATCAACACATGGTTTCCAGGCGTACTGACTTCAAATATAATAGGCGGGGTATACTGGATAGTTGTTTTGTTTTGTTTTTAAGATTTTTTTAATTTACTTTTTTTAGAGAGAGGGGGAAGGGAAGAAGGAAGAGAGGGAGAGAAACATCAATATGCAAGAGATACATCAATCAGTTGCCTCTCACATTCCCCTAACTGGGGACCTGGCCCGCAACCCAGGCATGTGCCCTGAATGGGAATCGAACCAGTGACCTTTCAGTTCACAGGCTAGCACTCAATCCATTGAGCCACATCAGCCAGGGCTGGAGGGATAATTCTGTTAGCTACAGAAGTCCACTAACATCTCTTCTGAGCGAAAGAGGCCTCAGTAATAAAATGGGACAGCAGAAGAAATAGGAAATGATGAAAGCAAAATGAAACTCAGCACCAGTTTCTTTGAAAATAATGAAGTTACTGCTCAAATGTTAATGGCAGCATAATGAGGGAAGGGAAATAAGTTCTCGAGGCAGAAGAGTGGAGTTGACAGGTTAATAGTGGGGACTGGGAGAAGCCTTCCAGTTATAGAAACAAAAAGGCATCTAGAAAAACATCCTCAGTCCGGGGACTACCGAGCTGAGTGTGGGGCAGGGCGGGGAGCCCTGGGTAAGCGCTTCCACGCATTCCCATTCCCCATCTATAGTTCAGAGCTCTGAAGTATATACATGTCAGGCAAGGCATCCCAGACCCTTCAGGCCTACCCCTGTGGCAGCTTGGGAGCCTCGGCCTCTCTGACTTGCAGGGTTGTGTTTGTCTTCAGTTCTCCTGCTAGAAGTTCAAAGCCTTTCACAGCCTTAGCTCCTCGCATTTGTGACTGAAGGAATCACCGCCCACAGCCGAGCCTCATTCTCTTCGCCATATCTGAGAACTTGAGTAGCCCTGATCCCAGCTCCTGGTTTTCAGAAGATTCTCATTCTCAGACACCTTTTTGTTTGATTCCCCTCAGGCAGCTTCCTCCCTGTTGCTCCCCATAAATAGGGTTCCCCCGCAAGTATATCGCATCCTCTCATCTGCTTGATAAAAAGAACTCTCAACTACGTGTCTCTAACCTAATTTTTCTCCTGAACTGTTCTGAGCACCTTCCTCCCTCCGACTTCCTCACTAGTAAGTAGCACCAGGATGTACCACCCAAGCAGCACTTTGATCACACCCTTCCTCTCACATCTCCTGCCCAATCCGATCGCAAAGCCCTGCTGCTTCTCCCTACCCACGTCTTTCCACCTCTACGGTCCACCCTTGCCAACCCCGCCGCCTCCAAGGCCTGCAGTGCCCTCATGTCTCTGCGTTCCCCTCCTGCTCTCCTGCAGGCTGTCCCGCACGGAGAGTGATTCTCTTCTACAAATTCACTCACACATACTCGTTGGCTGCCTGCTCTGCCTGGTTCGCGACTTCATCGCCATCACCCGAAACAGGGTCTAGACCATTAGAGGTGTCAGCAAATAATTAGGGAACAATTACTGGACACCTACTTCTCACCTGGGCCTACAACATTCTTTGGGCCTATTAGGTTGAAAGCTAAAATATTTTCTTCCCCAAAGTTTCAACCCTTATATATGCTCTTGTCACCTAGACATGAAACCTTGGGAGTCTTTTAATCCTCTCGCATAAATTTTTAAATTAAATCACAAAAGATTTACCTTCTATAATCTTCCTCATACCCAATTCAATTATCACTGTCTTCCCTCCTTTCAATGATCAGTTTCCAGTAATCATAGCAGTCTCTCAAACTGATCTTCCATATATATTCTGAAACAATGTTTCTAAACTTAAGCTGATTAAAAACAAAACTCTAGTTCTCTTCCTTCATCCCTCCATTCCTTCCTTCCTTTCTTCTTTTTTTTGGTGGGGGAGGGAGAGCACTTTACCCTGGTAGTCAAGGCTCTTCAAAGCCTTATCTTTCATTTTATTCCTACACAGCCTCTAAGTTCCAACCAAACAGGAGAACTGGGCGCCCATCTGGACAAGTTTGACCCCCACCCCTTCCATTCCCATGGCGAGCGTCAGGCACATATGGTTCAACCACGTCTGCTGGCCACTTGCTCACTGACACCTTACGCACCACTTTCTTCATGACGACTTCCCTCACTGCCTCTTCCAGAGGTCTTTCTCCCTTTTTCTAGCTGTGACGGAACTTAACCCTTCCACTGCTGTGTATCCCAGTCGTCTGTAAAATCTGAAAGCCGGCAGGACGCTTCTGGTTTTGCTCTGTCTGTGTCGTATCTGACACAATGCCCTGCACCCAGTGGGCATCCGTTAGATCAGTGTTTACTAACAGTAACTTCCATGATTCTAACTCCAGAATTTCACTTTCTACTTCTCTATGGATTATTAAAGAAAAAATTTTTTCCCTCCAATAGGATAGTAGTATTTATCAGGTTCCAATTACTATTAATGGCTGAGTAAAACCCACGGCAATGTCTTTACCTGGACTGCAAAACAAAATATCAAACTCGCCCTTGCTCTACGGTCTTCAACCAAGGAGCAAAAGCACATGGTCAGCGGTTATAAAAATAATAAAAATGGAAAGGTTTATAAAGATAATAAAAATATCTGACCTAATACAAATGCCGAGCTTTCCCAGAGCAGATTCAGCCCATGAACTAATAATGCACGGGAAGGAGTAGTTCCCTCGAGTAGGTACTCTGGCCGCAGCCCCCCGAGACTGCTCTGTAAGTGCGAAGAATGGGGAGCGGTCCTCGCTCCCAGGGGTGCGGGCAGGGGCGGCAACACCGCCGCCAGGCCGCCCGGTGCTCTGCTCGCACGCCCCCCGGGCCATGTGTACCTTGTAGTTCAGATTCCAGAGAAGTCTCCTGAGTTACTTGAAAAACGACAACGTGTATACAGGTTGCTGGGGGTTGGGGGACTCAGATGTGTCTCAAGGACTCTGCCAGGCTCTGTGTATAAAGTCAAGGGCGAGGAGTCCTGTGAACCAACATGGGTTTGTGCAGGCTGACACAACCGGCCCTGGGACCCGAGGGAGAAGAAGGAATCTTCAGAGGCGCCACTGAACACAGAGCGTTAGACCATGGGCCTCCCAGCTTCTCCTTTTCCCACCTTCCCCATGGCCTGCCCTCAAACGACCACCTTACTAGTTACTTGGGAGAGCTGGTTAAACGTTCCTCCCCATTTTCAGACTGACCATTCTAGTGCAAATCTCAAAGGTCCCTTTTCACTTCTTCCCACACAACCCAAAGGACTTGTAGTCTAGGAAACCAAAGAATAGTTTCATCAATAAATCAATTTATTTAAAAGAATATGTTACAATTAATTACACTAAGTGACATTACCAAACAATTTTAGAGTGGTTAGCTCTAGAACAAGGAATGAAAGAAACACTGTTAGCCATTATGTGTCTGTGTATTTTCTCTTCACATTTCTTAAATCACAAATAAAAAATACAAGATACTGCAGTGAAAATACAATTAGAGTTTCTCTCAAATAAATTAAAAGAGTGCATGGCCTGGGGAGAACTGAAGCCCAGCTGACCGGCTTAAAAAGGGGGCATGACATAAAACTGGCGTCCGCCGTTGGCAGTCGGCCGAGTGCCTTTGCCACATGGCTCTCCCCTCTTCCACTGGGGCCCTAAGCGTCCCACACACCTGCTGCTGTCCTGGTGTGAGCGAGGCCTGGCATGATGTACTCAGGTTTAGAAGAGGAAGGTAGGAGATGGGACTGGAATATGGGGTCATAAAGCACACACCACCTTTATTCTCTTTCTCCCCCACCCTCCGCTCTCTCCCTTCCACCCTACCCCCCAACTCGGTGTTCAACCACATCACCCTCCCTCCAAAAGGAAGCTAACGTGGCCCAATGGCTCTGGAGCAGGAACCCAGAAGCATGCTGGGAGTCCAACAGACCACATGATCTCTACTGCTGCACCAACCCAGCCACAGCATGATGGAGACCAGCGAGGGTACATGAGTCCCTCCAGGTCTGAAGAGTTCGGGTCAGCCAGGATGCAGTCCCTTTTAGGGAAACTGCCTCCTAGGAACCAGACCCTTAAGCTGGCAAATTCTGAGATGAGAGAGCAGTGTCACACCCTGTCCACACCCTATATTGCTGCTCCAGGCATTGGGTTAGGAGCTGCAAGAGGGGAAACCCAAAACTACAGGCCTGGGTAACCACAGGATAAAAGTGGATGGGCCAGCACAGGGATGTAGAACATTGACCTAATTCCTCCCCGAGAGCTCTGTCCAGGCCGAGGAGTTGCCCTGAGCACTCACCGGTGCTGTGCTTAGGCGTAGGCAGGAAATGGAGAGCAGAATAAAAGTACAAAGAGCAGAAAGCCCAAAGCATGGCCAAAGGGAACCTTTCTACAGGTCAGGTTTCTCTGGGCCTGCATTTTCTCCTGATCCATAAAAAATTCGAAGCTTTTACCAAAGAGGGTAGAAACTGAGTGTGGAGGGGAGGACACCAGGAGACCAGGAAGATTCTGCTGGCTCTGCTAGGGCAAGGCAAGGGGAAGGGAGAGCCCTTCCGACTCCCAGAGATGAACCGCAGCTGAAGCCTCCCTGGGCCGAACCCAGGACTAAGAAAGGGCGCAGGGGCTAGAGAAGGGAAGTGCGGAGCAGGGGGGAAGGAGTGTCACACCAACACCGCCGCATGCCAAGGAGGGCTGGGTCCTCTGGGGCTGCACAGCCACAATGAGCTCTGCCCCCAGGAGGGAGGCCTGCTGTGGGCGGGGGAGGAGAAGGCGCTGTCCCCCAGGGCTTCCCCCACCTTGCAGCTGCGAGCTTTGTCGGTGGTACGGCTTCAAGTAGGGGCTGTTCCTACATAGATTCTGCCAACAGGCCACCTACCTATGGGGCCTTCTCCCAATCTCCAAAGCACCAAGTGAATTCTACGCCAAAAGGGGGCAGAGTAGCACCACCCACTCCCAGGGGCTCCCGCCTAAGGGCACCCTCGCGGGTCTTGTACCGGGGCCAGCACTTGGGCCGCCGTGGGGCCTCCTGGATTTGCTCGCGCCCAGCCCACTCTGAGGGAACGGGGGCAGACCACTGCTATTTTTATAGTTTGAACAAAGCTGGCATCAAAAGCCCCTTCAGCATCTTGGAGTGGAAAATCAACATATCTTCTTTCCAGGGTCCCTTGGCTCATTATTAAATTCATTTAAGCCAAAAGAAGTTAATCCTGTGTCAAAGCCTTCAAATTAGGGATTACTCGCTGCAACTTTAAACAGTCAGCATTCATACATTTTGTACTCTGTGATTCCACTGGGGTTGGAGAAGGGGAGAGAAGACAGAATACCGTGTATGACCCTATACTCCCCGGGGCAGACGGCTGCCACGACAACAGAGTGAGAGGGAGAAGAGGCCTCACGACGGTCTGCAAAGACAGGGCACAAAAAAGAAACTTCAAACCACCCAACACTGCTCAGTGGAGTTGACTACAACCAACCACGGCTGCCTCCCAGTTAGACAAAGCAAAAGATGCCGCCCTGCGGAGAGTTTTCTTCAGAAGGTGGAGAAGGGAAAAGGAAAAGGCGGCCCAAAGGTGTGTTTCCGCGCATCCGAGCCTGACTTACAGCCCCCAGCGCAGTGTCTAAGTACAGGGCCCGGGCTGACAGTGTTGCCCTGTTCTAGTCAGCTCTGGCCCGATCCTGGGACGTGGCTCTTAGCCTCCAAACATCTAACTGCAGATCAGAGGCGGAGCTCTTTAAGGGATGCAAAGGTTTTCCTTCAGTCTCCTTTTAATTAAAAGTTGAGATCCAACCCAAATTAACTGTATTGCTACTGCTCCTTCCTGGGTCCTCAGCTGGCTTGGGTGGGCTACAGTTTGGCTGGCACAGACCACTGGCCATCCCAAGCTTCCCCAGAGCCTTGGGGTCCTGTCAGATCCCTCCCTACAAGCTGTTTAAGGAAGTCACAGAGAATATAACAGTTATGGGTGGCTATTGGTCATGAATTACATAGGGAAAAGCTTATGTACACAGGGCATTTCGTCTTTCCTTTCCCTACCTAAGCCCAATTTTTGTGCCTAAAGGTATCAGCTTTAACTCTGGTCCCTAGTACTATCCCTGCTTCAGAAAAGGCAGGGAAATGGGAAATTAGGACCATGAAGTGTTTCAGGTTCCTGTGGCATTGACTTCCTGAGCACACCCTCCCCACATTCTAGGCCAGTCGAGGGAAGGCTTGCGAGGGGCCCCAGTGAAGCAGGAAAATGTGGAATGTGGCTAGAAAGCCATGACTGGGAGGGGCAGAGGTGGACCGGGAAAAATGTCCTGGAATTAGGGGACCACGCCGAGCGTGTAGACTCTCCCACGGCCCCGCCGCCTCGTTGCCCTTCAGGAACACGCCTCTCTCTCCTCCCCCACAGCCTCTTGGAAGATAAAGAAACTATGCTCCTTGCTCCTCAGACTCTACGGTAACCCATGAGCCAGAATCTTCACTCAATACAAAAAGGGGGGAAAAAACCCAAGCAGGTTGTAAACTTTTCGAGTCCTTCATGAGGAGAGGTATTTTCCCTGTAATTTTTTTTCCTTTTTCAAGTTTGTTTCAAAATAAAGAGAGCAAGAGAGAAGTCATGAATTCTAGTGAAAGGTGTGTAAAAACACAAGCTAAAAAAGGTACTGCCATCAATATGAAATTTAAAAAGAAATATATATGTATATACGTGCAGCTAATTTGTATATATATAATTTTTACATACATACATATATATGTCTGAACAGTGCAAATGGATGGATTCATAGTTCCAGTTTTAAAAATATAGTACAAGGAGAGTCTGTTGGCATGAGGCCCAGGTGAAAGGACAAAGATACCTTTGGCGAGTTGGTTGGGCTAATTTCTTTTCCGATCTTAACTCAGCTGACTCCTGGCGCTGACCGAAATGTTGTTTTCTACTGGCTCGATTCCAGAGACATGAAATTCAGGAGGATTATTAATAATATTTAGTTTAGGGCTTTTGAGTATAGTGACTTTTTTCCTTTCCTCTTCTTTTCTGTTAATGGTTACTCTGTCTGACATGGGAGACAAAAGGGTAAGAGGATGAAGGTGAAGAGAAGGGATGGGGATAAGGAACGGCTAGGTGGCCACATCCCTCTGCTGTGACCTTGCCATCTGGAAAATGTTCTGAAAGGGAAAGAAAAGGAAAGAGTTATGGGGAAGCCTCAGGTGTCCACACTGCCTCCGGGCTGGAGACAACTGCTACAAACGACTGGGTGTCTCGATGTGACTGGCCTCTTCCCCCAGGATAACTCCCCATCTAGAGTCTTGGCCTTTTCAAGCTGGAAGGGCCCCTGGCTACTCCTCACCTGGCTGAGCCCTCCTGTTTTACACAGGAGAAAAGATGAGAAAACTGGGCTCCCGTGAGACTGATTTGCCCAAAATTACAGAGACAAAAAGCCAGGAGAGATTCCAGGTCTGGTTCCCAGAGCCCAATGTTCTTCTTACTATAACCAAGAACATACATTTTCATGTTCTTGACTCTGCCTGCTGAACCTCAGAAACATTTCCTTGGAGACTAAGTAGCTAGTTATTCAAAACCGTCCAAACTGCTCCAGCGCCGGCATATACGGATGGCAGTGAAGCAGGGGCGAAACCCTGCCCTCCAGGTGGCCTTGGCTGCCCTGGACAGGCTCTGCTGTGACTTATCAAGTCCGAGTGGCCAAAACCGAGGACAGCTGCACCTCTGGGTCAGGGGCAGCATGGAGGGGGATTTGATAAAAACAGGCAAAGGAGGGTCAATGAAGTCACGAGAGATGGCACATGCTGCAGCCAATGGCCATCCTTCACAAAAGGGAAGAAGGGCTTTTTACACAGTCTGTTTAGCATCCAAAGGCTAACCATCTCTGGGAGAGTATCCTGGTTCACGTGGGATAACCAGCCTAACTGACAGCCTCGGAAAGACAGGGGTGGAGGTGAGGGTCCCAGGTAATTGGCTACAGGGTTACACATTTTAAACAAAGATTTAAAAAATCAGTTCAAGATTGTTTAGAATTACCTCTTTTCTCCACTTGAGCTCACAGAACACCCTCTCGAAGCATTCATGCATGTAATTGAACTGAAAAAAAAAAAGAAAGAGAAAGACAGACAGACAACATAGCAACACTCATTGACTTCTCAGGAACAGGTACCACAGGGCCATGTCTTTGAACTTCTGCCCACCCCATCATCCCACCTTCCACACTTGCTCAGCTTAGAGAAAAACCCTGACGAGCCCCACAAAACCCAGGCCTGGCTCATCTGCTATTCTCTGGCTCCTTCTAGTGGTCACTGTGAGCCGAGCAGGATGTGAAACTGCCAATCCTGGCCAGGCCTCAAGGAAAGACAGGAAGAACCTGGGGCTCCAGAGTTCACACGGGTTCAGGTCTCCAGACCACGGCGACCTCTGCAGCTCTCTCCGCTGACGCATGTAGTTAAGGGGACCTTTAAGCCCAACCTGCTTTCCCCAAGCGTGCTTCCCCATCTACTACTCACATACGGTGTGAAGATTTTAACCCATCGAGGCTTCTTCTCTCCTCGTGCATATTCAAAACAGAAGGCCATTCCTTCTTCATCTGTATCCCATCGCTGCATCTCGTCCCATTCAAATGCTATTACCTGGTTCTAAACAACAGAGAACAAGAGTGTTAAGTGTCAGAACGCTGGGGATCTGAGGTAACATGGGTCTGAACCAGGCTGCAGAAGGGAATGTGTGGAGATGTCTGGTCATTTCAGGGGAAAGGCCGTGACAGAAGAATACAAGTCAGTGTACCCTGTGAGGGTGATGGTCAGTGCCAATCCAGTGCCTATGTATCCACCCCAGTCAAAACAGTTTCAACTTCCTTATTCCACCACCACCAACCACCACCACCACTACTACTCAGAAGGAACTAAACATAGCAAGTGAGCGAGTAACAATGTATCCCCTGTGTTCCTAGCCCCGGCCCCATGCTGAACTCTCACCTCCAGCTGTCCTTCCTCAGTGCAAGCATGAAGTTTAAAGTGCGTGATGCTGATGGCTGTGATGACATGCCCCTTCCTCCTGGAGTCACAGGCACAGTGGGGGAAGGTGATTTCATTGTAGCCTTCACACGTTCTTAGCATGTTGAGATACTAGGGAAAAAAAAAGGAAAGGAAAATCATGCTGCTATGAAACTAAACTGCCATAAACAGCCGCTGAGGTGGCACAGGGTATACAGAGACAGCCTGAAGACCTTGCCTCTGGTCTCACGCCCATCCCTAGGTCGGGACAGGACTCGGAGATGATCCTTTATCCCACTTCCAACCTCCAACCTCCCCTTCTCTCTACTTAAAAGATACACAGATGAAGCCAGCAGCAACGCGTAATCCAAACTCCTAGGACTAGAAGAGGGCTTACAATGCCCCTCTGACCCTCTAATTTCACTGTACCTAAGGGATGGGAATCGAATCTATCCTTACAAATAAGAAAAGGGGCTCTCCCTGCCTCCTCCGAGCTGCATGGAGGCAGAGGCCCGGGTGCCTTCAAGATTCGGCTCCACCCATAACCACTGCCAAGGCCAAGGAAGAAGGCACTGCCGCCGGAGGTGTACCGGACGCTCATGCTGATTTACAAGGGGCGCTGAGAGCCGCCCTCGCCCACAATGGCCAAATGCACAGAACTCGCAAAGCCACCAAAGCCTTAGACAAGCGCCAAGCCCACCTTTGTGTGCCTGCATCCAACTGCGATGAGCCTATGTACGTCAGGTTGGCAGAGGCCCTTTGTGCCAACCTAGCTAAGGCCAGTGACAGTAAGAAACTAGGGGGGTGGGTAGGCCTCTGTAAAACTGACAGGGAGGCCCCACAGGGCGGCTGGTTACAGGTGTAGCTGGTTAAGGGCTACGGTGAAGAGCCTCAGGCAAAGGATGTCCTCGAGAGACGTCGAATGCGGAAATGAACAAATGCACTTGGCTTTTCTTTCTTGAAAAGGAAAAAAAAAGAGAAAAGGGGCTAATGCTTCTCCCCATCTCTTCTCCAATCAAAGGTTATAATGATCTCGGTGTCGCTGATTAAGCTACCAGTGACTTTAAAAACTAATTGTTTTACAGAAACCCAGGGTTAATATGAGACTTGTGTAAGGCCACAGGAATGGTAAGCCAGGTTTAATCTCTTGGTCACTGATCCTTTCTCTATTACCAACTAGTTCCCAAACCAGCCCCACTATCCCCTGGGTCTCCTCAAAAAGCATCTAGACCAAAATCGAGTTACATGTATGACCCTCACAGGTACAATGCTACAAGCCTAATCCAGAGAGGTCTCTGAACTACTGACGCTAACTCGGCAATCTGTCCTTTCCTTTCTATAATTAAGGCTGGCCTCTCTTTCACTCAACACTATTTTGAGACAAGACAGTAAAAGAAGACAAGTGGGAAGGAGACTAGAAAAGAAATAGGGAAAAGATGATTTTAAAAAAGACTCGTGGACGCTGACCTGGTTTCCCCTCAGGGACGGCCTAGGAAACAAGCAAATAACCTTGTATATCACACAGGAAAAGCAGGGCACGTCTGGTGACACGTGTGGAGTACTGGAGAGAAGACAAAGGCATGGCACCCTAGTAGGTTTCACTTACAGGGGCAGGGAGATTAGAATACACCAGAGAGCTGCCTTCTGCCTTACCAAGAGAAAAGAGGAGGACAGAGGCACAAAAAGGACCCCGGGCAACCTAAGGATGTGCTACCAATAAATGGCACCTAAGACCATTGTTACTGGCACCAGGGACTGTCTGGGTACTAAAGGGCCTAGGGAAAAATCCCACCACATGCTCCCTTCCCTACTTTCCGTTTATTTCTGCTTATGTAAAATAATAGCAACTTCAAAGGGGAAAAATCATTAAACAGTAGCAAGAACATAGGGACCAGGTCAATTCAGAAGTGCCAATACTTTACTTGCATCGTTTTTCTTCTCTCATTTCCTCTTCCACCACTCTATTCCATCCCCCTTCACCACACCCTTCCTGTATCAGTGATAAATGAGGACACTCTTTAGCCTTATTATCGGCACTATGAAGAGAAAGAGATCCCTGGGCAATATATCGTGGTAAGTATGACAGGCAGTGTCGTCGAAGAGAACTCTTAAGGGGCTGTGAGAAGCAGCAAAGACAGGGGCAGGAAACAGTACACAGAGGAATCCTGGCCCGATCACTTCCTAACTGTTGGGCAAGTCACTTGAACTCAAGAAAATTACTAAATCCTAGGAGCCTCGGTTTCACCTTCTGTAAAGAGAGAAATAACTAGACCTACATCGCACAGTTATCCGCAAGCACTGCAGTGTTTAGCACTGTATTTAGTGCACAACTAGGCACTCAGTAAATGGTATCTTAAAAAATAATTTTAAAGGCTCTGTTATCTTTTGCCAGAGGGCTCAACTATTTTCTCTCTCAAGAATGCCCTGTGACCCCAAGCAGAGGGCCCCAGGAGCCAGAGGCTCCCCCTCACACTTTGTGCAGCTTCCAGGCCTTTTTGCAGCACTGATAAGCATCTTGACCCTGGGCTCAGTGGGGAGGGAGATCTGTATTTATACCACCACCCAGCCCAAAGCCAGAGATCCATTTGTAGTTTCTGACAACTAAGCATTTCTCTTCTGTATGCAATCCAATAAAAACTTCCTATATGCCCTGGTTGGTATGAGCATACAGGCATTTGGTTTGGTGTTGTCCTGCCCACAAACCAAAAGGTTACAAGTTCAATTCCCCGTCAAGGTACATGCCTGGGTTGTGTGACTGGCCTCCAGTCGGGGTGCGTGCAAGAGGTAGCCCATCACTGTTTTTCTCTCCCTGCCAACCCCTTCCTCTCTCTCCAAAAGCAATGAAAAAATACTCTCAGGTGAGGGGGGGAAAAAAAAAAGAATGCCCTATGAAATGATATGTATGGAAATTACTTTTAAAAACTCTAGGGGGAAAAAGTACATGAGTGAGACAGATGAAGTATGAATGGCAGAAAGCTGAAGGCTGCTGAGGCTGGGTAATGGGTGGATGGCAGCTAAATGTACTACTCCTTCAACTCCTTTATATGTCTGAAAACATCTAAAATATATTAGAAGAGAGAAGAAAAGTACCCTGCAACGAAGCCTGCCTCCTAACACAGTCATCAGAAACTTTCTTCACGCTCAGTAAGCAGCGAATTCTGCTCAAAGATGCTTAAGAACTCTGCAAATGCCAGGAGGTGTCACACGGCCTGGCTGCTTCTGCTAGTGCACTTCAACAGAGATGGCTTACATATAACACACCTGCTGCAAGGTCTCTTCTTTGAGGGGAACCATTACTCTTTTAAAAATATATATTTCTGCCATATTCCTAATTAGGACTTGTACCATATACATTTTTAAAAAAGAGAAACATGCAGAAAAAGGGAGAAATTAGGGAAAGACGACAGAAGAGATGGGGAGGTCGAGATGGAGGCGTAGGCAGAATGGCTCACCTCCTCGTACAACCACACCAAAATTACAACTAAAGCGTAGAGGAGCCATCACTCAGAACCATCAGAAATCGAGCTGAATGGAGACCACATCCATCCAGACTGGTAGGAGGGGCACAGACACAGAACAGGCTGGTCCCACATCCACATATGGTAGATAAAGGTTCAGGGGGGATATCTCAGGATCCAGGGATCCCAAGCCCTACACCAGGCCCCACAGCCCCGGGTTCCAGTGCCAAGAAGATAAGTCCCCACAACTTCTAGCTGCAAAAACCATTGGGGATTGAGTTGGTGGAAGACACTTCTGGAGACCCAAGCAGTTTCTCTTAGAGAACCCACGCAAAGACTCATCTACTCAAACTCACTCCCTCTGAGCTCTGTGGGGTGGCACTTTGAAAGGCACCAGTGGCATACAGGGAGAAACTAAAGTGTCTGGCATCAAGGAGAGCAGAAGCCACTGTCCCCTTTCTGAACCTTCCCACCACAGAGCTAGCAGGCTGGTGCCCTATCTGAGAATCCGTCAACCTGGGTAACACTGTTTGCCTGTCCTGAGACTCTGCCCCACACACCTTATGAGCCCACCCAAGCTGCTTTTCCATATGAATGGCTGGTCTTGGCCCATGCTTCACAACTTCCTAAGCCCCATCAAACAAGGAACAGCCCGCCTCAGTGAGCCCCAGGCCTGGACCTAGCAGCAGCCAGCCTACACTCACAGCTTGGCTTCACCTGGGAATCTCCAAGCCCAGCAAAGTAGCAGCCATCTCAGATTGGGGCCCTGGGCAAAACACAGGTGGGGGCTGACCTTGGTCTGCACCACACGGGAAACCCCAGAGCCTGCACACCCAATGGACAGCTACGGACCACATCACAGCACTATCACCCCGCCCCTACATAGCTGATCCTCCACGGTGGGCAGAAGGTGGTAGTCAGGGATCACGGTCAGTCCTTGCAGCTGACTGGCCTGGGTAATTCCCTCCAACTGACCTGCCAACCGTAATCAAGGCTCAACTACAAGAGAAGAATGTACTCAGTCCACATGCCGGGCACACCTTGAGTATCCATCTTGGGTGATAGGGTAGGCTGTGCCACTGGACCTTACAGGTCACCTTCTACATTAAGTGACACTACCAAGACAGTGAGTCAAAGTAGCTCTACCTATTACATAGAAACAAACACAGGGAGGCTGCCAAAATGAGGATACAAAGAAACATGACTCAAATTAAAGAACAGATCAGATCTCCAGAAAAAGAACTAAACAAAAGGGAGATAAGCAATCTAACAGATGCAGAGTTCAAAACATTGATTATTAGGATACTCAAGGAACTTAGCGGGGACCTCGACAGCAAAAAAAAGATCCAGTCAGAAATGAAGGATACACTAATTGAAATAAAGAACAATTTACAGGGAAATAATAGAGTGGATAAAGCCAAGAATCAAATCAATATTTGGAACATACAGAAACAAACAAACAAAAAAAACAAATCGGAACAAGAAGAAAAAGGAATCCAAAAAAGTGAGGACAGTGTAAACAGCCTCTGGGACAACTTCAAGCATTCCAACATTTGCATGATAAGGATGCCAGAAGGAGAAGAGAAAGAGTAAGAAATTGGAACGCTGTTTGAAAAAATAATGAAAGAAAACTTCCCTAATTCAGTGAAGAAACAGACAAGCAAGTCCTAGAAGCACAGAGACTTCCAAACAAGGTGGATGCAAAGAGGCTCACTCCGAGACACTTCATAATTAAAATGCCAAAGGCTAAAGATAAAGAGAGAATCTCAAAAGCAGCAAGAGAAAAGCTGTTAGTTACCTACAGGAGAGTTCCCGAAAGACCACCAGCTGATTTCTTAAAAGAAACTTTGCAGGCTAGAAGGACTGGCAAGAAATATTCCAAGGCATGAAAAGTAGGGACCTACAACCAAGACTGTTCTACCCAGTAAAGCTATCATTTAGAATGGAAGGGCAGATAAAAAGCTTCCCAGAGAAGAGAAAACTAAAGGAGTTCATCATCACCAAATCATTATTATATGAAACATTAAAGGGACTTATTTAAGAAAAAGAAAATCAAAGTTATGAACAATAAAGTGGCAATAAATACATATCCATCAATTACTGAATCTAAAAAACAAACTAAGCAAACAAGAAGAACGGAAACAGAATCATGGGTACAGAGAGCATTTTGATGATTGCCAGATGGGAGGGCGGTGTGGCAGAATGGGTGAAGAGGTGAGGGGATTAAGAAACACAAATTGGTAGTTACACAATAGCCATGGGGATGTAAAGTACAGCACAGGAAACAGAGTAGCCACAGAACTTATATACATGACCCATGGACATGAACAATGGTGAGGGGATTGCCTGAGGGAGAGGGGGGTTCTGGGTGGAGGGGGCAAAGCAGGAAAAATTAGGATAGCTGTAACAGCATAATCAAAAAAAAAAAAAAAAAAAGGATGGGAGCTCTGGGTACTTGAATTCTCTCTTTGTGACCTCTATCTAGGGTCTTCCCCTCTGCCATCTGGAAATAAAGGACACTGCTGCCACCCTCCCTTCTCTGATGTAGGAAAGAACATATGCTTTGGAGCCAGGCAGAAATGGGTTCAATTCCTAGTTCTACTTCTGACCAGCTTTGTGATCTGGGTAAAAATCTTCCTCTCTCAGACTCCATCCCTCCTCTGCAAAGCGGGGATTACACCTGCAAGGTTGTTATAAGGAGGAATGAGAACGTACACATCGTGTCCAGAACAGGACCAGAAACAAATGTGTCCCTCTCTCTACCCTTCAAATCAAAAAGCTGACTTATCCCTCCATACTCGGGAATGTAGGCCTTGTAAGTAAAGGACCTTCCGGGGACTTTCTAATGGCATAGTTCTAAAAATAACCTGAGTGGAAACTAAGGGCACCTGTGGCCTTGGTGAGACGACAGAGGTAAAGTTTCACTGGGGAGACTTAAGGTTTTCAAGATACTCGGGTCAGGTAGTATTTCTCAGCTTTAAGTGGGCAATGTCTGCATTCCTGGGCTTGCACAAAGCACGTAGGGAAGAAACCTCTGAAGTTTTATATACACCCAAAATTTCCAAAAGTTAATTTTTATTTTCAAACAGATTTGCACAAGGGTATAGCTATAGATTTAAAACACAAAATGATCCGCCCATTCTCCTTTCATATTAAATTTTGAATAGTTAAATACGTATCTTAAATTAACTTCCTTGATCCACATACCACTCAGACGATGGCCCACATCAGACCAGAGCAAAGGAAAGGTACGGCATGGGACACTTCGCGAATATTCAACATCTAACATGGCAGGTAAATACAGAAATAGGACACATTAAGGCAGAGTCAGCGCTTCGGAGAACAGAACATTTGGGTGAGTGGGTTGAGGTCCACTCTGGAGAACTCTGTTCTCCCAAACAAACTGCCAACGGTCAAGCCAGGTCTGACACTGAAATAAGGGCTTGAGAGGAACCTTGGGAGCCAATTCTCTCAAAACCCTACAGTAGTGATTCTGAAGCAACTTAAATTTCAGAATCACCAAGGTGCTTTTGTAAAAATCTTTACAAAATTTCCCAGATCCTACCCACAGGGGTTCTGACTCAGTTAATGTGAGATGGGGTCCAGGCATCTGCACCGTGAGCAGCTTTACGAGCGACTCCCACAAAACTGACCTGAGAGCACACTCTGAGAAACACTGACTTTCGCATTCACTGCCTTGTGAGAAATCACTAAAAAGTATGTTGAAACACTAACAGAAATTTCTTTTTAAAAAAAGAAAAGATTTTATTTTATTTTTAGAGAGGGGGAAGGAAGGGAGAAAGAGGGGGAGAGAAACATAGATCAGTTGCCTCTCGCATGCTTCCAACTGGGCGCCTGGCCCACAACGCAGGCATGTGCCCTGACCAGGGATTGACCCGGCAACCTTTAGGTTCACGGGCTGGCACTCAATCCCCTGAGCCATACCAGTCAGAGCCAGAAATTTCTTACTTGTCGATTCTACAGTTGCAAAATCAGGCTACTCTAACATAAGAAAAATTTAAGTTCCAAATGCCTGCTGTTTGTGTGAGAGTAAAAAGAAAGAAAGAAAACACAAAATCTCTCTTGTACATTATATTCTCAACCATCTAAATTTGACATTCGGTCTAACTTTGTAAGTAGGAAACAAAAATATTTTTGATCACACTGGATCTTACACACTATGGCAAAGATAGGAGCTGTCCTCTGTATTTGGAAAACAAGGAAACTTACACAGAATTTATTTATCTACCAAGAACTCTGGAGTATTTCCTCAAGATTTTACCTGATAGCTAGCAATCAGAACAGCCCATTTTATAGAAAAGAAAGGGGAACTCAGAAGTCTGTTGGTTGTTGATGTTCTCATAGTGATTTGGCAACTAACTGTAGTGGTTTCACCTAATCTTAGACCTACCAAGCACACTAAGTTGCTACAGATAATGATATCAAGATCTACAGTCTCTGAAGGGTCCATTTGAATTGGAAGTTTCAATGTAGTGACCATGACAATTGACTAAGCTAATGTCTCTGAACACTAATACTTGAATATATGAAATTATACTTGAATAAAATTCAACCTTTGGTGGGATCATTTATTTTTTAAATTTGTTTAAAATTTATTTATTTATTTTTAGACAGGGAGTGAGAGAGGGGGAGAAACATCATTGCGTGGTTGCCTCTCATGTGCCCCCCACTGAGGCCTGGCCCGCAACCCAGGCATGTGTTCCAACTGGGGATTGAACCGGTGACCCTTTGGTTCTCAGGCCAGCACTCAATCCACTGAGCCACACCAGTCAGGGCGTGGTGGGATTTTTTAAAAAAATCTGATTTTAGTATTATGGGGCTAGTACACACTTGTATGTTGGCAGGAGGTTTTCAAAATAATAGAATTCCATAAATGTTTAAGCATATTTATACTCAATTCCAGTGACCCATGGGAAAACACATCGATATACCAAATGCAATCAAGTTCTTAACTCAGTGATTCCAAAATACAAACTTGAGTTTGAAAATGATTTTGTAATAGATTATCATGCTTGTTAAATTCAGATTTTCGATATTTTGCCACAGAATAATCTACTGCTTTATCTAGCACCTAGTACTGTGTCTGGCACACATTTGGTGCTCAACATATACTTTTGGTTAAATGCATAAATGGAAGATAGTATGTCTGGAGTACTACATGTGCAAAAAAACAATTACATATTTTATACAGGTATTTTATTATCAGAGGCCCTTATGAACTTACTTTGATCCTGTTGGCTTTGGAAAAGGCAATGATCTATCACACAGGTTAATGATCCCTTATTATTTGGCCCTTTTTACCAAAGAGATGTAGATGTTTGCAATCATGCATTAATACATGAAAGACAATGCCATTATCTTAAAGAACAAGAAGTTGAGTTTAAAAAACCTGTCTCCCACATTATTATTTTCCTTTAAACAAAATTCTGCAAATCAGTAGACTTAATTCTATTTAAAATATCTTTTGTTGTCTATTTCAGCCTATTGGTATATACAGAACATTTGGAGATAGTTCCCTGATCTTTGGCAATTTAACTTTCATCATGTAAGTGATAAAATAACTATCTCAGCTAGACATAAGATTGTGGGTCAAATTTGAAGGCTGATTTGTATATTCTTATTCCAATTCAATTAACTTAGATAGATGAATATTCCCTTATAAAAAGTGCAGGGAAGGTACAAAGAAATTCAAGTGATCTGTAAAAATCATTACCATGCAATTATTGCCTTGTGTAAAATCATGAAAAATTATAAGTGGAAAAATTTCAACTATATATGAATTTGCCAAGAAAGAAATTTTTAAATTCTGTGACTGAAAGTTTTGCAAGCATTCATTACAAATTTTATTTTTGACCTTTTCCACCTTTGTATTTATGGCAGATACAAATTTAAAACTAATTTTAAAACATTTAAGGAATATTCTAGGCACACTCCCCAAGAGAACTTTCTATGATGAAAATGTTCTACGCTGGAGCTGACCAACACAGTAGCTAGCTACTAGCTACCCAACACTTGAAATGTGTGTGACTAATGCATATGAGGGATTGAATTTTTAATTTTATTTAATTTAAATAAATTTAAAATTAAATGTAAATAGCCACATAAGGCTAGTAACCATTAAATTGAATGGTATAGCTCTAGGATATCATACTAACCAAACGCACTACTGAGCATAAATGTTTAAGCAACTGCAGAGATCGAAGTTGTAAAAACAAATGATTTTGCACCACTAAATCACAATTAAAATAATTTCTAATGTACAAAACCTACTATCAATTCTTACAGAATCTTTATCACATTAAATGTTTTACACATTCTTTGTTTAGAACTTTTTCTATCAAAAATAATTCCATTTGGTTATTAATAATAAAGTTATATACCTAAATATAGCAAAATAAGCTCTTTGTGTGTTAAATGGAGGAACACCACGGACTTTATATCGAAGTCTATTTCCCCTTCCTTTAAAAAAAAAATTTTTTTTTTAAATCCTTACCTGAGGATATGTTTATTGATTTAGAAAGAGAGGAAGGGGCAGGGAGAGAAAGAGAAAGAAGGAAAAAGAAACATCAGTGAGAGAGAGGCACATCAATTGGTTGTCTGCACTATGCATCCCTAGTGGGGATTGAACCCGCAACCTGGAAACGTGTCCTGACCAGGGATCGAACCCACAACCTTTGGTGTATGGGACAATGGTCCAACCAGCTAAGCCATCTGGCCTTTTTTTACTTAGTTAAGCCACAGACCAGGTTGCAAGATCTTCCGAAAATGACAGGAACAACAGGTTTAAGAGATAATAAAGGGCATTTTATAAAGAGATTATGGGAACATAAACCTACCATGACCATTTTCCTTTGTTCATACAGCTTCTGTAATTGATAGGACTTTTCCTCTGCTTTGATGTAACCTTTTTTCACATCATCGACAGCCTGTCACCAAAATAAAGGCAGGGAAGAGAGAAATATAAAAATCATTACCAAGTACATTCTTAATAAAAAGAGAGATTCCTCTTCAGAGTAACTCTTATCCAGATGGACCATCACCACTACCAGTGCACTCGCCACATGGTGTATTTACTGCTGGAACAGGTAGCACGTGAGAATGGATACAAGGACTGCTCTAGGCATGTAGGCAGCCTGGTTTCTCATGTTAAGAGATTTAAACTTTGGTTAATTTATAAATGTGAAACAATTAGAGAACACTAGAAGATAGTATATCATACTGTATTAAAGGTAACAGCGAAGTAGCAAAAATGTGTGGTACAGACAGTAAGAAAGATATATGCAGTCAGAACATGAGAGCTTATTGTTATTGCAGTTATCAAGAAAGCCTTGGTTGGACCCCAATAGATAAGTTAAATAGAAGAAACTACTAGCTGAAGTCAGGAAACAGGAATGGGTTTGAGCTTACATGCATTTAGGAGACAGATTTGCCTGATTTGAATAAGGGGTACCTATTAAGGGACAATGAAAGATAATGCTGGAGGGGTAGGTTAACTGATTGGGAAGGCTCTGATAAAGTGGACACGGGAATTTAGACTTAAGGACAGTAGGGAGTTAAAATAAGCAATAAAAAATTTTTTTCTCTTGAAAGAAAGATTGATTTGCATGTGAGTGTCAATGAATTAAGCTCAGGAGAGAATAAGAGAGACATAAGAGAGACCTACGATGTTGTCATACTTTAAGTATGAAGTAAAACAAGACCTTAAACTAGCGGGGCAGCAATTAGAAGAGAAAGTGATAAATCTGAAACCATGAACACACACACAAAACATCCCCAAGAGGACTTGAAACAGGTATGAAAATACCCAGATATAATATGCTAATTCTAAACAATTCCTGATTCAGCTCAATGAAATGTGCATCCCCTAACCAACCTCACTCCAACCCAAGAAAACATTTTAAAATCTAATGGAAGGAAAATCATCATTGGGAGAAAAAAAAGAACAAAGAGAGTCATTTGTCCAGGGTATTCAGAATCCAGCCTCCGTGAGTTACTGCAAGGACAACTCCATGATGGCTCCAGGCAGGGGCCGACCTGAACTCTAATCAGAAGACTGCCAGCTTCCTTAAGGTAGAAATCATTCCCCAGAGTCTTTTTAAGGGAAAAAAGTTATGTAACAACATGAGTTCAGGATTGAAATTGAAAGAGTACTTCAACTTCTAGGTCTGTCACTTTCCAGTATGCACTTGAGTAAGTCACTTAAACCCTCTCAGTCTGTAAAACAGGAATAATACTCATCTCATGGGTAGACAACAAAATGAGATGATGTATGTTAAAGAGTTTCGTAAAATACAGAGAAATAGTCACTATTATCATTGCTATTAGCATCATTTAGCTATGAAGTTCTAAGAACCACAGGTGGATATTAATGTCCTGCCTGGGGCTGCCTAATGGGAAGGTTATTTCCATTTCTCCTCAATCCTAGCCGTACAAATGAGGGCTCACTGGGGCACAGAGGGTTACAGTCACAGAGGGGGACGCTCCGTAAGAAAGGCCATACAATATTCTAAAGAACCTGAACATTTTATCACCAAAAGACTTGACTGCTCTAGACCAAATTAAAACAATTACTGAAAAGCTGGGAGAGAAGAAAAAGGGAAACAAGCAAATAAATACTGGTCTATCTGTTCTGTTTCCCATGTAACAAAAC
This sequence comes from Mormoops blainvillei, assembly GCA_004026545.1. NCBI lineage: Eukaryota > Metazoa > Chordata > Mammalia > Chiroptera > Mormoopidae > Mormoops > Mormoops blainvillei. The sequence continues at coordinate 222,613 of PVJD01000299.1, forward strand.
TGATATTTAGTTAAGGGGAAAGCCTTTCCTGATGACCAAATAAAAATGCTGCATTTGTTTTGTTCTTATCCCAATACCTAGAACTGTGTGTGACTTGGAATAGTTCTTAAATATTTGAATATTTCCCCAGGGCAGGAGTGGGTCTGAGTGAACTATTTTCACATGGGGCAGTAAAAATGTTCTCTCCTCTCCTCTCTCAATTTCTAATCAAGATTATATTACCTGACTAGCCCTGAGCAGAAAACAAATATCATCATACTAGAGTCCTTTTTTCCTTAAACTGTTTTTATTAAAGTAAAAGATGTACACAATTTTAAAAAATAACAAGTGCTTCTAAAAGGCTCCTAATAAAAACAGCAGCCTCCTGATCCCACAGCCTCATTCCACAGAAGCAAGTACTTTTAAGCACTTTACCAGTTTCTTATGATCTGTTCCTTCCATAATTCTAAATGTCATCCACTAATAATTCTGAACTTACCAATTTTAGATAATATTGACTTGCTTTCTTTTTTTTCTTTAAAGATTTTATTTATTTATTTTTAGAGAGAGGGGAAGGAAGGAAGGAAGAGAATATCAATGTGTGGTTGCCTCTTGTGCACCCCCAAATGGCATGTGCTCTGACTGGGAATCGAACTAGTGACCCTTTGGTTTGCAAGCCAGCACTCAATCCACTGAACAACACCAGCCAGGGCTGACTTGCTTTCTTATACCAAACACTCCCATTTCCTCTTCCTCCAACATCTCAATAAAAATTAAATCAATATTCAGTATTAATTACTGTAATCAAAACATTATCGTAAACATATAAACATTGTTCACAACTAAGTCCTGTACTGTACTACGACCTCCTTTCTTGTATATATATTTTTTCTCTGATATTAACTGCCTGATGTTTTTATATATAACTTTCCGTAATAAGTCTCTCCAATTCTTACATAATAACCAAACACCAAACTCCTTTCTGCAGATATTCATTTTGTAAAAACTGTTGACAATTCTCATCTGCTGTCTCCTTTCTTGTTCTCCGTCCTTGCAGGTTCACGCCTATGAAATTCTATTACTATTAATTTAGCGAGCCTTCAGGAAGGAGCAGCTTAAATGTGTGTTCAATCTGCCAGTTTGGCCAGAATTTAAATATCTCCTATCATGAATTTCGATCTTATGAATTCTTTCAGGAAAAGGCTCCTTATCGTCATTATTATCTAATACTTCATCAACTCTAGGGTGCACATTTTTTCATATTTTATTTTATCTAAAATCACTGATCTGTCAGTTTAATTGGTAGCTCTTTTTCTTAACAGTATATGAAATAATAGTGCATCTTACAATCGAAGCCATCTTGGAACTGATGAAATACTCTGGCAAATTACCCACCATCAAAATATGATATAAAAAAATAACTAAAATTAAGTAAAGGGAAAATTTTAATATTATTTTCCAAATGGCACAACTGTGTACCTAGTCAAGCGAAACAATCATTTGAAACCTCTACCCTACTGGGAATGTAAAACAGTGCAGTCGCATATGGAAAATGGTATGGCAGTGCCTCAAAAATAACAGTTTTATGATCAGCAATCCCAATTCTGGGTATATTAAAAGCAGGATTTGAAGAGATATTTACACATCATGTTCATAACAACATTATTCATAACAGCCAAGAGGTCAGGAAAACAACCAATGCCCAGCCACAGATGACCAGATAAACAAAATGAGGCATACACATATAATGAAATATTATTATTTCACCTTAAAAAGGAACAAAATCCTGTCATTTGCTAAAACATGGATGAGCCTTGAAAGCATTACGCTAAGTGAAATAAGCCAGTCACAAAAAGACAAATACTATATGATTCTACTCACGTGATCAGAAAACAGATCTCAGCAAAGTTACGCTGAGAATATACACTATGTACAGCCTATACTTGAACCAGATATTCTGACTCCCATTCCAACAATACAAGACTCTGCTATAAATTCATTATTTATAGAGACATAATAGCATACACACTGAATACTGATCTAACAAATATTATAATCTGCCTGTATTAGGAAGATGTGAGAGAGAAAAAAAGGTATGGGTATTAGTGAGAAGGGGGCATGAAATGGAACTACAGTCTCGTCTTTTAGTGGGAAATGATGAGATACTGCCTAAATCTGAAAAATAAATAGGAGCAATATAAGCCAAGCTGTAACAGACATAGGATTAAAAAAAAAAAAAGAGAGAAAAAGCTAAAAGAGGTGACAAGTGATTGCTTTTGTGAAGAGATGAAGCTAAGTGGGGGCAAAGAATATTTTTCGTAATAACCTGTGTAGAATTATTTGATGCTATAAACTCTATGTATGTATATTTTGATAAAAAAATTTTGAAAAGGTACACAGCCATAATGCTCATTTTCTGTTGTTTAAAAAAATAATAATAAATGCATCTTAAGCTTTAGGATCTTCACTTCTTAAACCTATTTATCTTTTGTGAAATGAGACAGCAGATTTTACAAATTTGGCTAAGATCCAGGAGGAAAAGCAGGTTACCCAAGGATTCACAGTGAATCGGCAAATTACCCACTCCATATATACAGGGGGAAAAAATATCAGGCCTTTCCCGGAAGATCAATTCACCCACCTGATGAAAGAAGTAGGTAACAGCAAGGTCATTGTCATTTAAGAGGATTTCTTCTTCTGTCGTAAAAAGCCACTTTCGAATGGTCAGGCAGGTGCCTGGTACAGCGGATGTGTAATTCTGGACGTAGAGTTTATGAGGAAATTCATTAGGTGCCAGCTTACGTACTAAAGAGAAGACAAAACAAAGACAGCTCGAGTGAAAAGATATACAAGGAATTTCCCTAGTATAAGCTGCAGATAAAGTATAAACAGGCAGATCAAGAATGGCAGATTATCATTAACGAGCACATCAGTTCAGATCCCCCACAGACCTCTGTCTCAGGATGACAAAATAAACATTTGTCTAGCCAAATCTATGCCTTCTAACTATGACTATGTCCGGTCATCTGCAAACTGACTGAACTCTATCACCTGAATGACATGCCACTCAGTTAGCATGCTGACGCTGCAGACGGTACCTACTATAAAGTCAGTTAAAATATCTGATCCAGTACCTGTTAAATTACAGCGATGTCCAGAGAACATCTCTCTTTTTTAAAAATTTTCACTCAAGGATATGTTTATAGTTTTTTTTTTAAGAGAGAGAAGAGGGAGATGGGGGGGGCGGGGAGGGAGGGAGAGAGACAGACAGACAGACAATGATATGAGAGAGAGAAACATTAACTGGCTGCCTCCCATACACACCCAGACTGGGGATTGAACCCGCAACCTTTTGGTGTATGGGACGACACTCCAAGCAACTGAGCCACCCGGCCAGAGCTCCACTGAACGTTTTTAAAGCAAGCCTCTACTCTTATCCAGCATTCAGAGTCTCTCATGTGGCAATTCTCAATGAACTGCTTCTATTGTTAGGTGTTGAAAAGGTCTCCCTACCCTATTCCTCACTCTTAAGATATTCATCAAAGTGAAAAATGTCTTCTGAGTAAAGGTACTTCCTCTTTCTAACAATGCAGAAGCAGAATAAAACACTATCACTTTAATTTCTATACTGCTTTTCTTTGGAAAGGTTCAGTTTTCTTCTCTTGATGTTTACTTGGCTTTATAACACTGCAAAAGACAGATTTAATATTTCCTTATTTTATTTATTAACTAAAGTTTAGAAAAGAAGGATAAGATTAGAATCTATGTCCCGGTTCGCTAGTAATCCTTTGTAACCTTTCTATCTGCCTAGACTGTAGTGCGTTAGAAAGATCAAGCGTAATAGGGACATAGTTGCTTTAGGGGGAATCGAGTTGGTCTACATTGGCCTGGGAGAGCAAGACAACACAAGTCTACCAACTCTCTCCCCTTTTTGGGGATGAGGAAGAGCTGATCAATCAATAATACGTAATGTCTGGACTCAGCCCTCTGTGTGTGTGTGTGTGTGTGTGTGTGTGTGTGTGTGTGTGTGTGTATGTACATATATGATGTGGAAAAGACCAATAAACGGTAGGAAATAAACTATAGGAAATCTATGTCATTCAGAGCAAGCACTCAGACTTCCTCCCCTTTGTGGTCTCAGTGTAACCAATGTGACCAAGAATGCCTAGCTTTTATAAAATAATGTGTAAGACAAGCCTCCTGTCATGATGCAATAAAATTTCCTAGGAAGAGAATATTTATTTACAAAGAAACTTAAAGATATGTATTAAAGCAATGGCTTTTAAGAAATTTATCTTGAACTCCCCAAAACAGAAAGCTATTCTTAAAAATCTACAAAAAGCATAAAGTATACTACTGTAAAACAAACTGTTGCTAAATAGAACATCCCCTTTTAAGGCTGTTTTCATTGTAATATATTAATTTTGAATCTCTGATTTAAAAGAACCTCGTGAAAGTATCTGCTTCAGCGCTGGGTGCAAGTGACTTGTCCTTACAAAAGAGGAAAAAGGATCAACAGTGACCAGATATCTTTTGACTTGGACTGAATGGGATTTGCCTGGTCTGCTTGTTGTAGACTGTTCTAATAATAATCTCCCTGGTCTGCAAGTTCTTCTTCTCTAAGCAAACATTAATAGTTTCAGTCTGACAGCTACTGGGAGCTTCAGTCTGACAGTATTAGAATACAATACCCCCAAAAAAACTTAATATTAGCCACTGGCACTTACCAAAGGAATGATTGATCACTTCGAATAAGGCAAAGTAATTCACTGTCGTGCTGTCCATGCCCACCTTTGCTGCAATAGCCTGAAGTGTAAAGAGGGTAGATTAGTTTCAAGGAAACTAAATCAGACAATGCTGTGGGAAAAAACTGATCTACGGAAGGGAAAGAGCAGGGTTTTGCCATCTTGGTGTCACATAAACTAAATTCAAGGTCCACAGCTGCTATTTTTTGTATGTATGTATACATGCACACATATGTACACATGTATGAAATTAAAGGGAAAAAACACCTGTATTTGATCCAAACAGCCATGATTTCTAAGTATGAATCTCTCCCCTCTAATTCAAGCTGATAATAGTGTCTCCTTAAATATCAGCATTTCTCTCTGAAATACAATTTCGGTCCACAAGGGTCTTTTTTAATAGCATTTACAAGAAAAGTGCTAGATAAGAACAGATCTTAAGAAAAAAATAAATTCTTAAGTATCCAGTCTTGTACATTCAGCCTACATTTACTATAGGCTGTTAACATGTACAAGATCTATATCTCTGGTTCCTGAGCTTAAAATACTGTTTGTCAATTTTGTTCACACTTCACAAATTATTCTACCGGTTAATCATTAAATGGAAAACCAGTATTGTATGCCTCCTGGTGAGAAGCAATATGAAGAATACAGTACCGATTATGACGTATTCTTATCAAAATAGCTGAATCTAATCAAACCTCCAAAGTAAACTTCCATTTATAAAAAATATAAGCAGACAACCCTGGCTGGGTGGCTCAGTTGGTTGGAATGTCATTCTGTACACCAAAAGGCTGTGGGTTTGAATGCTGATCAGGGCACATACCTGGGCTGTGGGTTCGATCCCCTGCCAGGAGACATACAGGAGGCAACCAATCGATGTATGTTTTTTCTGCCTCCCCCCATCACCCTCCCCTCTCTCTAAAATCAGTAAACGTATACTCAAGTGAGGATTAAAAGTAAAAAAAAAAATTTTTTTTTTAATGATAAGGAAACAGAAAGACATACTAAATAACACAAGTTGGTAAAACAAACAGATAAATTTAGAATGTGGGACATTCCACAGGACACAGACCCAATTTCTGCAATAAAACAATGACATGGAAAAAAAAGCTGGGGAAGGGAAGAGAGACTACTCTATTTTAAAACAAACATAAAAACCAAATATGATATAAAGACCTTATTTAGATCCAGATTTTAATCAACCAACTATAAAAATTCATTTTTCGATAATTGGGAAAATTTGACTGTCGATTTGTTATTAGTTAATGCCAAGGAAGTATTGTTAATTTTTTAGGTTTGATAATGGCTTTGTGGTTATGTAAGAAATGTCCATATTTTTTAGAGATGTATACGGAAATACACACAGGTCTAATAACATGAAATTTGCTTTAAAATATTTAAATAAAGGAGGAAAAAGAATATATAATGCAAATGTGGAAAAATCTTGATGACTATTAAATGAATGATGAAAAAATAGAGGTTCATCATTCTATTTGGTTTTTATGTATGTTAAAAAGTTTTTTACAATTAAAAGGGGTGAAGGGGTTATCAGAATCACTACTACATAGGATATATACTGTACCTTCTTTCAAGGAGGACAAAGTAATTTCACATCAACAATAACAACATCAACAATAGCAGCTAACATTTAATAAACTTATGTGCCAGACACTCCAAGCACTTTTTAAGTATTAACTCATTTAATCTATCTTCCTTAGCTTTGAACCATGCAATGTCAAGTCTATTTGTTCAAGTTTACCTTACCTGATATACTTGGTCTGTAGTACTGTTCTTTTTAACCCTGACTGTAACTGTTGTTCCATCTGGTAAAGCTACTCTGAGCTCTACGTCAGACACGCCATTGTAGTTCTGGGGAGAAAGACACAGAGAAGGAATTTATGACCCAGGGTACCATCATTCTCCTTGTAACACACTAGCTAAACAACAACCCAAACATGGGATAGAGATAAAGTGAATACTAATGAAAATGGGAGAAAAGATACCTTATAAGTCAATACATTTACATGTCATTAAGCTGACTTTAGGGTGCAGCAGAAGTTAACCTTTTGAACAGGGAGAAAAGAAATATGTTGAAGGCAAAATGATCACATTTTAAAACAAAAAATGTGTGCAACAGTCTAGGTCAATCAATGATGAGATTTTTGGCCTATTTTCAAACATTAAGAACTCACAAATAAGACAAGTGAAAGCAGTAGCTTCAACCAATATTCTCTGATTTCATATGGTTAGGCATGTTAGATTGGCTCAGGTAGTATCTTAAATTCCTTTCTGAATCCTGAAATAATCACGACACCTTTGAAAGAAAAATGGATACTAAGAAATCAGAGTTAGTCTGATGCCCAATTTTCTTCCAGCAAAGAGTAAACAATTCTTATCTTTCTTAATTCAAAAGAAATCTTTCTTTCTCATTGCTTTTGATAACTAATACATTTCTCTTAACAGATTTTTTTTGACTCTGTAATTTTTATTAGAGAGAAACGATTACTTAAGAACAGATCCATTGACATTTACTGCTTTAAAAAAAGTACCATTCATTGCCTAAGACCACCCTAAGTATTATTTTGTTAAAGCCTTTGTCTGCGATAAAGTTATAATCTAGTTGCAAAAATAAGTCATATTCATATAAAATAATCTGTGGATGTCGCTCTAATATAGTAGCATTACATATTCATTCTTCTATCAGGTAATATTCATTAAGCACCTACAATATGCTTGACACTGTGATAAGGCACTGGGAATATAAAGATGATCGAGATTTAGCTATTTTTCTGGAGATCTCATGTACAGTTAACAATACTGTATTGTCTACTGGAAAAAAGGTAGATGAAGATCTCCCTACAAAGGGAAGGGAAGGAGGGAGGGAGGGAGGAAAAGGAAAGAAAAGGAAAAGGAAAAGGAAAGGGGTAACCAGGTGATAAACACGTTAATTAGCATGACTGTGGTGGTCATCACAGTGCACACATACACAAAAATATTAAGCTGTACACCTCAAATATATACAATTCCTATTTGTCAATTATACCCCAACAAAGCTAAAAACTGACTTAGCTCTTACCTACACGTAGCTGAAACTAAAAATATAAAGTAAGAATCTGATTACATGTATAAACATTAGAGAAAGAGAGAGCAACAAGGTGATAATCAAGTGATACTGACTGCAAAAGTTCTTGGTGGAAAGAAAAATCGGTAACCTGAGTAACAGGGAAGGTTTCAAAGAGAAGGTGGATCTAGCACTAGGTCTTGAAGGATAAGCAGGACATACTTAAAAAAAGGAAGCTGAAAAAACAGACATTTGCTATAATCGATATCTTTAATTTATTTTCCCCCACAAGGAGGGATAGTCACTTACCTCGTCTGACTCCGACAGGAATTCCTGCATGATGTCACTCTCACCAATGACTCGTATTGAGCACACTGTAGAAAACAAAGATAGAATCTGGCATGAGACTCTAAAAACAATATAAAGTCAAGTACCTATCAAGGTTTAAGTGTAAACCATTAGTACCAGGCAATGCTGAGGTAGTATGTTATCCCTAACATACGATACTTTAAGACATGACAAACATTCCTATAAACATGAACTAGAACAGCAGAACAATAGAATGTACCAAACTGTAGCTTGCTAAAAATATTAAACATAGCCAAAGGAAGTCACCCAGAAAAGGAGGAATAAAAGTTCAGTAAATCTAACTTTGTAGTCTTGTGCAAGCTATAACAAGTTATACTACGGAGCAATGGTAAGGTCAATTAGAAATAAATCAAACACAAAGCTGAAATACAAAAGGAAAAATATCTACTTGGCCTAGAAACAGACGAGCCAGACCATAAACACTTTTTTGTTTTTTTACCAAAATAAAAAAAGTTTATTGTAGACTATCTGCAAAATACAGAAAACATTAACAAGAAAAAACCCCCCACTAATTTGGCCATACCTAAATAACCACTAAAATTCATCATGCATCCTTCCAGATTTCACTCTATACATATTTGTGTATTGTTTTAAATTATATTTTATTGATTATGCTAATACAGTTATCCCAACTTATTCCCCTTTGTCCCCCTCCACCCAGCAACCTCCACTCCCTCAGGCAATCCTCACACTATTGTTCATGTCCATGGGTCATATGTATAAGTTTTTCGGTTGCTCCATTTCCTATACTGTACTTTATATCCCCATGGCTATTCTGTAACTACCTATTTGTACCTCTTTTTTTTTTTTTTCAAGATTTTATTTATTTACTTTTAGAGAAGGGAAGGGAAAGAGAGAGGGAGAGAAACATCAGTGTGTGGTTGCCTCTCAAGCTCCCCTTAATGGGAACCTGGCCCACAACCCAGGCATGTACCCTGACAGGGAATCAAACTGGCAACCCTTTGGTTTGCAGGCAGGCACTCAATCCACTGAGCCACACCAGGCAGGGCCCTATTTGTACTTCTTAATCCCCTCACCTCTTCACCTATTCCACCATATACCCCTCCCATCTGGCAACCATCAAAATGCTTTCTGTATCCATGAGTCTGTCTCTGTTCTTGTTTGCTTATTTTGTTTTCTAGATTCAATTGTTGATAGACATGTATTTATTGCCAGTTTATTGTTAATAGTTTTGATCATCTTTTTCTTACATAAGTCCCTTTAACATTTCATATGATAATGGTTTGGTGATGATGAGCCCCCTTTAAGGTTTTTTTTTTTTTTTTTTGTCTGGGAAGCTCTGCATCTGCCCTTCTTTTCTAAACAGTATCTTTGCTGGGCACGGCAATCTTGGCTGTAGGTCCCTGCTTTTCATGACTTGGAATATTTCTTGCCAGGCCCTTCTAGCCTGCAAAGTTCCTTTTAAGAATTCAGCTGATGGTCTTATGGGAACTCTCCTGTAGGTAACTAACAGCTTTTCTCTTGCTGCTTTTGAGATTCTCTCTTTATCTTTAACCTTTGGCATTTTAATTATGAAGTGTCTTGGAGTGAGCCTCTTTGCATCCACCTTGTTTGGGATTCTCTGCGCTTCTACGACTTGTATGTCTATTTCCTTCACCAAATTAGGGAAGTTTTCTTTCATTATTTTTTTCAAACAGCGTTCCAATTTCTTGCTCTTTCTCTTCTCCTTCTGGCACCCCTATCATGCAAATATTGGAGCATGTGAAGTTGTCCCAGAGGTTGCTTACACTATCCTCATTTATTTTGGATTTTTTCTTCTTGTTGTTTTCATTAGTTGTTTTATGCTTCCTTATGTTCCAAATCATTGATTCGATTCTCTGCTTCCTCCACTCAACTGTTGCTTCTCTATATATTGTATTTTATTTCAATTAGTGTATCCTTTATGACCGGATTTTTTTATGCTGTTGAGGTCCCCACTAAATTCCTTGAGCATCCTAATAACCAGTGTTTTGAACTCTGCATTTGATACATTTTTTATCTCTCTTTTGTCTAGTTCCTCTTCTGGAATTTTGATCTATTCCTTCTCTTGGGTCATGTTTCTTTGTCTCCTCATTTTGGCAGTCTCCTGTGTTTGCTTCTAAGTATTAGGTAGAGCAGCTATGACTCCCTGTCTTGCAGCATGGCCTAATGTAATGGGTGTCCTGTAGGGTCCAGTAGCACAGCTTCTCCTATCATCCAAGGTGGGTACTCAAGGTGTGCCCTACGTGTGGGCTTGAGTACACCCTCCTCTTGTAGATGAGCCTTGATTGCTATTGGCAGGTCAAATGGAGGGAATTACCCAGGCCAGTCAGCTGCAAGGACTGGCTGTGACCACTGACCACCACCCTCTGCCCTCATGGAGGATCAGCTGTGCAGGGGCAGGGTGGTCATGCTCTCACACTGTCTGTAGCTGCCCACTGGGTGTGCAGGTTCTGGGATTTCCTAGGTGGTGCAAGCCAAGATCAGCTTCCATCTGGAAGCTGTGAAGCATGAGCCAAAACCAGCCATTCATATGGAAAAGTCATGGTTAACAGTTTGGTTGGGCCTGTAGTTGGGTGGGATGAAGTTTCAGGAGATCTCCAGGGTGGGGCAAACAGTGTTAGCTAGGATGATGGAGTCTCATATATTATGGCACCCAACTGCCAGCTCTGTGGCTCTGTGGGTAAAGACTCAGAAATGCAACAATGGCCTCTGACCGCCTTCTGTCTGGGCCAAAGCTGTCCCCCAGCTTCCCCTTGATGCCAGACACTTCAGTTCCTCCCTGAATGCCACTGGTGCCTCTCAAGCTGCTACCCTGGTGCTGGAGCTCACAGGGAGTGAGTCTGACTTAGTCTTAGTAAGGGGAACTTCTTGGGACTCCAGTATTTTCTTTCACCGACTCCATCCCCACTGGTTTTTACAGCCAGAAGTTATGGGGACTTGTATTCCTGGCACTGGAACCCTGGGCTGGGGTGCCTGGTGTGGGTTGGCACTCCTTGCTCCTGAGATATCTGTTCCAAATTTTTATCCATGTGGATGTGGGACCAAGCCTGTTCTGTGTCTCTGGCCCTCGTACCAGTCTGAATAGACATGGTTTCATTAATTCTGTAGTTGTCAAACTTCCATTCAACTCGATTTCTGACAGTTCTGAGTGGTGGTTTTTCTATATTTTAGTTCTAATTTTGATGTCATTGTAGGAGAAAGCGAGCTATGTTTACCTATGCCACCATCTTGACAGGATGTGTCAAACCATAAACATTTAAAGTCACTTTAATATGTTTATTAAATGGGTAAATGGGTAGGTGTAAGTGTTAAGCTGAGCTCATCTTCTCACCTCACTAATCTGAACTTCAAAACAACAACAAAAAGAAAGGAGGGAAGGAGGAAGGAATTCAAGTAAGTAGGTAAGTAATTGTCTAAATCTAAGAAAGTTAATTCCTGACATTCTCATGTGGATGATAAATTACACTGATGATTTTACTTCATTTTACTTAAAAATATGTACTATTTCTTATTTCCCAAGGGCTGTGTTTAGAGTCCATTCCATGTTAGAAAAAAGCTAAAAACAAATGAGGAAGTTTCACTACTACTGCTATGGGGGAAATAATTCTTCTTCAGGGATAAAGCTCTCTACCAAGGTTTAAAAAAAATTCAACTAGGTCAATTAGTACTAACACAAGGACACAGAATTATTAAATACCATGTAAAATCATTATTCTATTAAATTAGTATTTTAAAGAAAAGACAATTGCACAGCTAGCAAAGCATATTAACTCTATAATGTTGCGAAGCAAGGTCTCTTCTGAGCTACATAATCAACTATCTCATTCAGGACAGTCTGTCATTTCACCCAACTTTCTAAACAAATGTTTTGGCGTCCACATCCACAGATTCCTTATGTATTGTTTGGAAGTCCTAAAATAACACTAAGTTTAAATGCTTCTACCTATATAGCCTGCTTAGCACAAGGGGACTTTAGATTACCTACAACTCAATAAACCTATCTATGGACATATGCAAAAGGAAAACAGAATTTTCAAGTAGGATATGCCAGTGAATCATTTATTTCCCAAATCAATTCAGCATGTTGATGAGTCAATCTGTATGTGTTTGCTGGAAAATAATATAACCCTATTAATAAAGGTCCTTAATATATCAAAAATTATACATTTTTCTATGGTTGTTATATGCTCAGTGAGTCAATAAAATAGGCTATTAATCACTGTACTGGACATTTCAGTCTTGGCTTCAAAGCTCAAATCATTCAGTGCCTATGATCAGAAACTTGACTGACTTTCACTACTGCATTTCAGAAAACTTAGATATGCAGTTTAGGAGCTGCAACATAACCTAGACCCTATGTCTACTCAAGATAGCAGAATTTAATCGGACGGTTTACCTTTTTCTAGATATTCTTCCAACCCTCGCCGCCGGGCATCTAACTGCTGTTCTGATAAAGAGAATGGCCACTTCCCTGGAAGTCGGGGAAATGTAAAGTTGGCAAACTCTCTCTTCAGGTTCTGGTGTAGGATGGCAAACTCCCGGTACCGCTTAGAACACAGCTGCCTCCCTGCCATGTAAACATTGTATACCTGGTGAGGAGGAAGAACAAGAAATGCCTACTTACTACAAATTAAGTCACAGGATCATTAAAAGTGAGGCTCCGATTGATATTGGGGAAGTATATTCTGCTACGCCCCTAACAGAGAATATGTTCAAGGTCATTGTAAACTTAAGACTTACTTTTAATAAACGTGACAGAAATTATAGTACAAAAGAGGGCTACTCCCTTAAAAGGGGCCATGATCTTAGCTTTGCTATTAAAATTACCTCTAACACGCAGTTTTAAATATCTTCAAAGGCTATTACCAGCTTTTAAAGGTAGATTTTATTTTCAGAAATCTAGAAGTCATTCCAAGCCAATGTGGTAAATATAGGGAATGAACAAGCACACAAATTTGGAGAGAGATGTAAAAAGCTAGGGTTAATTTTAAAGCAATGTCAGATATTTGTGCGTGGCCCAAACTTCCAAAGAAAAGGTTTAAAGATGATGTAGGCAATAGTGGTTTTTTTTGTTATCAGGCAGATTTTTGTAAAAACTCCTTTCCTGAAGTCAGATCCCCCTAGATTTGCTCTTCTCTCTTCCATCATTAAAACAGGGTTAACAAGAAATTGAAGAATAAAGGTACTATAAGAACCTCCTCATAATACTAAAGTTATAATCCTCAGGAAGAAATGGGTTAAAATTTTTATCTATTGTTCACAGAGGCAGGTCAAGCTTCTAGAACAGGACCAGGCACACAGTAGGCACTCAGCAAATATCTGATAAAAAACATGAATGCATGCACGTGCAATTCTTGAGTATGTGCCCTCATAAAGAAAAGCGATGGAATGCATAATTGACAAACATCAAATAATCCAAGTTACTCTGTATTCCCAGAACACATCAAATAATGCAGAGATGGTCTTAGCAAAAATCATTCAGAATTTTAAATGTATACAAAAACAGGTCATCTGTTCATGTAATCAAGAGCTAATTACTGAGAAAGTATAGGTCAAAGCCTTTCCTTCAAGTGCAAAGAGAACCTTTTCCATGCTTCTGTGATTTAGGAAGCATGAATTAAATGCAAAAATAAAATAATTTATTCATTCAAAACCCCTCTCCCTCAACTCTCCTCCTATAATCCCTTGCCCAATTAAAAGCAAAGTCTCTAATCACTATCAAACAGGCTCCAGGGATGTGTATGATCCTGATCAATGGGTTCTCTTCCTGTGATTATTACTCAAATTTGTAACTGATTGTAATGGATGACACATATTACCAAGTATTGTCATCACTGCTTTCTCCTAAAGGCAGGTAATCTCAAGAAGTCTCATTCAGTCAATCTGGTTATGTATATTTACTTCTCAAAGGAAACTTTCCAAATTTCTCAATAACATCAACATTCCTTTGCTTAAAAAGCAAGTCCACAACCCTACTGGTGTTATAAATGAGCCTGAGTGCCTCACAAGGAAGGAAGGTAGGTAAAACTAGCTAGTGAAATTGCTGGTTCAAAGGTACTCTCCAGTGTCGTTTTCCAAGGCAGAGCACAGTAGGTCTTCGATAACGCACGGGAGGACTATGGCTGCATTTCCTCAATGGTGATCACCTGAGTGATCATAAGTCCAGTAAAACATTTCGTACGTAGAAAGAACCCTACAACGTGAGAGGCCTCTGTGACAATTTCAACGAGAAACCCTAAAAATTGATTAAACTTTAAGTTTCTTCATAAGGTAAGAAGAGTACATCAAAGAGCCTCTCAGCCCACCCTCCATTTAAATGTGAAGTCAAAGGGAACAGAAATATAAATAGGGCGCCTGCCTGACAGTTCAGTAATGATTTAATGCCGGTAAAAATGGTTTCCACAAGACCCAAACCACTTTTAAATTAACTGTACTTAGCAAATGAGAAACATACAAAAGGAGATCATAACAGAGACTGCTTTGTTCTTCTTGTCCTTAAAATTAACCAAAATCCATTAGTATTCATTTCCTTGGTTTGGACATGCTGATTCACTTAGTCCCTGCTGAGGTCCTCGGCCTGAAAATCATGAATATACATGGCCCATGAGAAATACAGTCTCATTACAAACTAGAGTGTCCATCAAAAATACATTCTCTGGACTTGAAGGGGAACATAATCAAATAGGAACTATAGATATACCCAGGCAGGCAGTGCTTCTGGAATCTTCCACCTGAGTTTAAATCCTCAGACTGGTTTGTTCATACATGGAATTAGATTAATTTAGTCTAGCTTGTGAAAGTACACTGGATTTAACGATCACTGGTCATTCTCTTCTCCAAATGACCATATCCTACAAAGCTTCAAGTTGGAATGTTTAGACTGCAAAGCCAGCTGGTCTGAGGGAACCAAGTTTCAGCTCTCTTGGCATACTCTTTGCTTAGTTAAACCCCAATAAGAGAAATAGGATTAATTATAGGTGGGGAAAATGTAAAACTTTTCTGATCAGTGATCTAAATTTTGTCCCTCTGTATTCTGCAAGTCAAATTTACAAAATTCATCTTTGAAATAACTTCTAAATTTCTCAATAGGTAAATGTTAAAAATCCATGCTGTGCCATTTCTCTATCCTCATGACTTAGCTCTATAGAACAAAGGTCAGAAGATGATAACAGATTCTTACGATAAGCACGAATCACTACAGGGAAAGCAATTCTAGCAATGTCTGAGCTTAACAAAAAAATGAAATCCCAGATGTCAGATAACTTTTTTTGTTGTTGGTTCCCTTAATCTGCACCTACAGATTTCTTAAGGCTTTTAAATGGTAATATCCCATGTGTAGACTCTGAATATTAAACTGTTGTCATATTCTCAAACCTCTAGTAACCAACCCAAAGGAACTGTACCACTGAACACACAGAAAAGAACTGCCTTGTACAATGTAAAAGTAATTAGAAAAAAAGTAGATTGAGGACAGTTTGGCTATGGCAGTATCGACCAAGTTCAGCTTCCAAATGTCAGACACATAACTAGTTCATGCTGCTGACCATAATATACAAAAAGATGAGTCTTCTTTGTACATTATGACCAACAAATTGTCACCCTACTAATTCACCTTGTTTTTAGCTGAAAGTTCATCTTTAAAAGGATACATTATTTGCTATTCACAAACTGCTTAGAATAGCAAAAGGAGGATCTCATAAGGATCTCCATGGATCTCATAAGGATCTCATGGACTTCACCCAGAAATTCTTCCCAAATGCTGAAGTATTTATTTAGGTTCCTTCTTGGAAAGAAAAAGGCGTAAAGGCAACAATAGGCTCCTAAATAACTTAGGTTTATTGCGTGTGCATGTGTGTTTTCCCTGACATGGCCCATAAATGGTCTCCATAACTTTTCTTTTTCTTTACTTGCACCTCTGGTATACAGAACTAGAGTAATCATAATCCTGGGTTCACAACAGAGTCTCATTACGATGAATTCTTTGTCTGAATATTTGATTAGTTATTTTTAACCTGGTAAGAAGTAAACTAAAAGCTAAGACCTTTACAGTAACTTATTTCTAACCAGATAGTCTGTCTCCTTCAATCCATCTCCCTGCTTCTCTAAACCCCCAAATTATTATACTCAACCACATTCATCATTCCCTTGCTTGTTCTTTTATAGTTTTTCCTGTATTCATATGTAACCCTTAAATTTTTATTTTTTATTTTAATTTTAAAAGGTAGTTTAGTTTTATAAAAAGGTTACATGCAGAATGGGACCATTTGGGATTTATTTTTTTCATTAGTCTCATTCACAATGTTATATATCTTTGTGGTTTATTCTGTTGTATATAATACTTTATTGTTTTGCTTTCTAAAAATCTGTTCTCCCATTGATGGGCACCTGGGTTGTTTCTGGGTTTTAGCTATTCTGGACAATGCTGCTATGTACATTTGTATGCAAGCGTCCCCATGTACACGTGTAAGAGATTCTCCTAGCTATATACACCTAAGAGTGGAACTACAGAATATTTAGTCTAAGGAGATAATGCCAAACTGTAATCTAAAGTAGTTGCATCAATTTATACTCCTCTCAGTAATATTAAGATTAATTTTTGCCAGTGAAATAGATGTAAAAAAATTTCTCACTGTGGTCCTAATTTATACTTCCCTGATTACTACGGATGTTGACTATCTCTTCATGTATCTCTTGTCCATATGAGTAACCTCTTCTGCAAAATACCTATTTATATGTTTTGCCCACTATTATAATGAGTTTTTGTGCTTTGCTGATTGATTTGTAGAGCTCTTTATATGTTCTTGATATAATTTTTTCATTTGCATGTATTGTGAATACCTCTTCCTAGTGTATAATTGTCTTCTCATTTTAAAGTATCTCAATTTCAAGAGTCCAATTTATCAATATTTTTATGGTCAATGCTTTCCCTGTCTTAACTCTGCTATCTTCAGAATCTAAAAGGTATGCACCTATACTTTTTACTAAAAGCTTTTAAATTTTTGTCACGTAAGTCCTTAATCCATCTGGAATTGATTCTTCTATACAGTATGAAGTAGAGTTCTACTGGTATTAAAAAGTGGTCAGAGGACCTGAGTAGACACTATCCAAAGAAGACATACAGATGGTCAATAGCTATCTGAAAAGATGCTCAATAACATTAATCATCAGAGAAATGCCAATTAAAACCAATGACTGTCAGAATGGCTGTCATCAATAAATCAACAAAAAGTGTTAGTCAGTAAAGATGTGGAGAAAAGGAAACCCTCCTGCACCATTGGTGGGACTGCGAATCGGTATAGCGACTATAGGAACCTGTATGGAGGTTCCTTGAAAATTAAAAAACAGAACCTTATGTAACGCAGTGATATTACTTCCGGGTATATAGCCAAAGAAATCAAAAACACTAATTTCAAAAGATATATGCACCTCTATGTTCATTTAAGCATTATTTACAATGGCCAAGATATGGAAGCAACCCAAGTACCCATTAATTAGATGAGTGGATAAAGAAGATGTGGTACACATATATAATGGAAAATCATGATGATGAATGAACCTAGAGGGAATTAGGCTAAATAAAATAAGTCAGAGAAAGATAGACACCATATGATTTCACTTATATGTGGAAAATGAAGAACAAAAATAAACAAAATAGAAACAGACTCATAGATTCAGAGAACAAAGTGAGGGTGGTTACCAGATGGAAGGGGAGTAGGAAGGCTGGGTGAAAAAGATGAAGGAATTAAGAAATATAAATGGTAGTTGTGAAGACGGTGGCACAGGTAAACATGGTCAGCCTCCTCACACAACCACATCAAAAATTATAACTATAAACCAACCATCACTCAGAACCATCAGAAATCAAGTTGAATGGGAAGTCTGGCAACTATGGAATTAAGGAAACTACATCCACTGGGACTGGTGGGGAGGTAGAGATGTAGAACAGGCTGGTCCAATGTCCAATGTGATGGATAAAAATTCAGGAGTGATATCTTGGGAGCGAGGAGTCCCGGCCTCACACCAGGCACCCCGGCCCAGGGTCCAGTGGCAGAAAGTAAGTCCTCACAACTTCTGGCTAAAAAACCAGTGGGGAGTGAGTTGGTAGAAGAAACTTCGGGAGTACCAAGCAATTCCTCTTAAAGAACCAACACACAGACTTAGACTCACACACTCTGAGCTCCAGCACCAGGGAGGCAGATTGAAAAGCACCAGTGGCATACAGGGAGTATCTGGCATCAAGGTGAAAGCTGGGACACATCTCTCTACCAGACAGAAAGACAGGCAGAAGTCACTGTCCTTTATCTGAAACCTCCCCCCACAGAGCCACAGAGCCACAGAGCCAACAGGCGGATGTCATATCTGAGAATACACCAACCTGGCTAACACTATTTGCCCTGCTGTGGAGATGCCCTGAGACGCTGGACCATCCAACCTGTTAACAGTGGCTTTTCCATATGAATGGCTGGTCTTGGCTCATGCTTCACAAATTCATAAATCCAATCAAACAAGCAACACCCACACTCGGTAAACCCCCAGGCCCAGTACCTCTCACTAAATGGTTCCATACATGGTACTAGCAGCAGTCAGTCTAGATTCACAGCTTGGCTTCGCCTAGGAATTTTCAAACCCAGCACAAGTAACAGCCAACTCAGACTGCTTTATAGTTCATGCACAGTCGCCCCAGGCAGAACATAGGTAGGGGCTAACCTTGGCCTGCACCACCTGGGAAATCCCAGAGCCTGCAAACCCAGTGGGCAACTACAGACCACAACAAAGCACCACTTCCCACACCTGCACAGCTGATCCTCCACAGATGGCAGAGGTTGGCAGAGGTTGGCAGTCAGTGGTCACAGCTAGTCCTTGCAGTGGACTGGCCTCAGTAAATCCTTCCAATTGAACTGCTAACGCAATCAAGGCTCAACTACAAGAGAAGGGTAACTCAGCCCACACGAAGGGTTCATCTCGCGTACCCAGCTTTGATGACAGGAGAGACTGTGCCACTGGACCCTACAGGACACCTACTACATTAGGTGACAATACCAAGTCATAGCTGTTCTATCTAATACATAGAAACAAACACAGGGAGGCTGCCAGAATGAGGAGACAAAGAAACATGGCTCAAATGAAAGAACAGATCAAAACTCCAGAAAAAGAACTAAACAAAAGGGAGATAAGCAGTCTATCAAATGCGGAGTTCAAAACACTGGTTATAAGGATGCTCAAGGAACTTAGCAAGGACCTCAACAGCATAAAAAAGATCCAGTCAGAAACGAAGGAGCGAACGATACACTAATTAAGAACAATTTACAGGGAAGCAGCAGTAGAGTGGATGAAGCAGAGATTCAAATCAATATTTGGAACATAAAGGAGCAAATACCAACCAATCAGAACAACAGGAAGAAAAAAGAATCCAAAATAAACAAAGATAGTGCAAGTAGCCTCTGGGACAACTTAAAGTGTTCCAACATTTGCATCATAGGGGTGCCAGAAGAAGAGAAAGAGTAAGAAATTGGAAATCTGTTTGAAAAAATAATGAAAGAAAAATTCCCTAATTTGCTGAAGGAAACAGACAAGCAAGTCCTAGAAGCACAGGGAATCCCAAACAAGGTGGATGCAAAGAGGTTCACTCCAAGACACTTCATAATTAAAATGCCAAAGGTCAAAGATAAAGAGAGAATCTCAAAAGCAGCAAGAGAAAAGCTGTTACCTACAGGAGAGTTCCCATAAGACCATCAGCTGACTTCTCAAAAGAAACTTTGCAGGCTAGCAGGGCCTGGCAAGAAATATTCCAAGTCATGAAAAGTAGGGACCTACAGCCAAGATTGCCCTGCCCAGCAAAGATACTGTTTAGAAAAGAACGGCAGATGTAGAGCTTCCCAGACAAAAAAAAACAAAAACAAAAAAAAAACCTAAAGGGGGCTCATCATCACCAAACCATTATCATATGAAATGTTATGTAAGAAAAAGATGATCAAAACTATTAACAATAAAGTGGCAATAAATACATATCTATTAACAATTGAATCTAAAAGGCAAATAAGGAAACACGAAGAACAGAGACAGAATCATGGGTATGAAGAGCATTTTAATGGTTGCCAGATAAGAGGGGTGTATGGTGGAATAGATGAAGAGGTGAGGCGATTAAGGGGTACAAATAAGTAGTTACAGAATAGCCACAGGGGTGTAAAGTACACTATAGGAAATGGAGTAGCCAAAAAACTTACACACATGACCCATGGACATGAACAATGGTGGGTGGATTGCCTGAAGGAGTGGGGGTTGCTGGGTGGAGGGGGGCAAAGGGGGAAAAATTGGGACAACTATAATAGTATAATCAATAAAGTATAATAAAATAAAATAAATGGTAGTTGTAAAAGTTACAGGGAGGTAAAGTATAACATAGAGATACAGTCAATAATACTGTAATAACTATTTATGGTGACAGGTAAGTATTATAGTTACTTGGGAAATCACTACATAAATTATATAGTTATCTAACTACTATGCCGTACACTTGAAACTAATATAAAATACTGAATGTCAACTGTAATTTAAAAAAATATATTTTTTTAGGGTTAAGATATGAGTAAAAGCAAAATGTCTTACTCCTGGGGAGAATCTGGGAAACACAGGGTGGGGAAAAAGTAGAGTTACAGCTGTTCATATGGAAAATAATAGAATAATTAATATGTACTAATACAAGAATAAACTCTGTGTTTTGTGTGCTCATAACTGTAAACCTACTTTTGCCCAATCCTGTATCTTAGGCCCAGGTTCCTATCCTGATCCTGTAACAATGGTCTGCTACAGCTTGGGGAGGGGCAAGAAACTTTCCCAAGACTAACCACAGATAGAGGGCTGACTGGCAGTGATGAGGAAGGTCAGAAAAACTAAGAAAGCCTCACCCCAAGACACAAGAACACAGGCCCTGCCTAAGACTCGGTCTGAACTAGAAAACACAGAACCAATCTATTTCTACCACAAATCTAGCCCAAGTAAATCCAGCCCAAGTAAAACGCAAGAGCAGTCTACTAGGGGCCAGAGTATGGACAGAAAACCCGCCTGGGGTACAGGCATGCAGGGTGGCTAAAAGCTGAGAGGGAGGGGAGAACAGATCAGTAAGAAAAACCCTCCGACCCCAGCCTCCACTCTAAGTACAATACAAGGCAGCCTACTGTTATAAGGATTTAAAGCCATTGGCACAATAAAGGTATTGATCGCCACAACAAAACCCAAATTGAGCTTAATTAACTCAATTCTCTAACAGAAGAGGCTTTCCCATTTTCAAGTTCAGTCTCTAATGCTCTACACATGATGCCTACCATTAAGTCATCATTATAGGACAGGAAAGCAAAACAAAATGAAACCCCCTTAAGGCAAGAGATAAAGCAGTCTCAAACATACCCAGATGTTGAAACTATCAGGGACTTTAAAATACCTATGATTATTATGTTAGAAGATCTAATGGAAAGGTTAGACAACATGTGAGGTTAGACAACAGATGGGGAATTTCAGGAGACAGAGAACATTAAATAGAAATGATAAAAATAAAACACATGGCACCACAGATGAAGAGTTTCTCCAATAGGAACATCAGTAAGTAGACTGAACATAGCTGAGGAAAGAATCAGTAAAGTTGAAAATAGGGTAATAAAAGTAATCTAACTAAAACAAAAAGAGAGGGGAAAAAATAGGAATAGAACATTCAAAGGCTTAGGACAATATCAAACAGTCTAACATACCCATAATTCAAATCTCAGAAGGATAAGAGAAGAATGAGGCTAAAGAAATATTTGATAAAACATACTAAGAATTTTTTTAATAATAAAAGAAAAAAAAAGATCTATAAAGTTTAGAAAATCCCAAGAAGGATAAATACAAAAAGACTGGAGTGACACTGTAAAGGGCTGAAAGAAAAAACTATCAACACAGAACTTTTTTTTAGGTATTTTTTTAAGTATCTTTTATTGATTATGCTATTACAGTTGTCACATTTTTTTCCCCCTTTATTCCTCTCCATCCTGCCCCCCACCAACATTCCCCCCATAGTTCATGTTCATGGGTCATACATATAAGTTCTTTGGCTTCTCCATTTCTGATACTATTCTTAACCTCCCCCTATCTATTTTGTGCCCACCAATTATGTTTCTTATTCCCT
The DNA here is from genome assembly GCA_004026545.1 of Mormoops blainvillei. NCBI lineage: Eukaryota > Metazoa > Chordata > Mammalia > Chiroptera > Mormoopidae > Mormoops > Mormoops blainvillei. The sequence goes on from PVJD01000299.1 coordinate 244,910, forward strand.
GTACCTTTTCCCCCCATTCTCCCCCCCCTCCCCGCTGATAACCCTCCATATGATCTCCATTTCTGTGATTCTGTTCCTGTTCTAGTTGTTTGCTTAGTTTTTGTTTTTGTTTTCTAGGTTCAGTTGTTTATAGTTTGTTGTCACTTTATTGTTCATAGTTTTTGATCTTCTTCTTTTCTTAGATACGTCCCTTTAACATTTCATATAATAAGAACTTGGTGATGATGACCTCCTTTAGTTTTACCTTGTCTGCAAAGCACTTTATTTGCCCTTCCATTCTAAATGATAGCTTTGCTGGATAAAGTATCTTGATTGTAGGTCTTTGCCTTTCATGACTTCAAATACTTCTTTCCAGCTCCTTCTTGCCTGGAAGGTTCCTTTTGAGAAATCAGCTGATAGTCTTATGGGAACTCCTTTGTGGGTAACTGTCTCCTTTTCTCTTGCTGCTTTTAAGATTCTCTCCTAATCTTTAATCTAGGGTAATATAATTATGATGTGTCTTGGTGTGTTTCTCCTTGGGTCCAATTTCTTTGGGACTCTCTGAGCTTCCTGAACTTCCTGGAAGTCTATTTCCCTTGCCAGATTGGGGAAGTTTGCCTTCATTAGTTTCCCAAATAAGTTTTCAATGTCTTGCTTTTCCTCTTCTCCTTCTGGCACTACTATGATTCCGACGTTTGGAACATTTAAAGTTGTCCCAGAGGTTCCTCAGGCTCTCATTTTTTTGAATTCCTCTTTCTTCATTCTGTTCTGGCTGGATGTTTATTTCTCCCTTTTGTTCCAAATCGTTGATCTGAGTCCTGATTTCCTTCCTTTAACTGTTGGTTCCCTGTACATTTTCCTTTATTTCACTTTGTATACCCTTCATTTCTTCCTTTATTTTTGCAACCATACTCAATCATTTGTGAACATCCTGATTACCAATGTTTTGAACTCTGCATAGGTTGTCTATCTCCTAGTCACTTAGTTTTTTTCTGGAGTTTTGATCTGTTCTTTCAAATGGGTCATATTTCTTTGTCTTGAAGTACCTGTTTTGTTTTAAGGGGCGGAACCTCAGGTATTCGTCAGCATGGGCAACCCATGTCGCCGTGTTGTGGTGCCGTATGTGGGGGAGGGGTCAGAGAAGGAACAATGCCACTTGCTAGCTTGCTCAGCTCTCGGTTGTTTTCCCTCGCTTCCCACAAGTGGATTTCAGGTGCCAATTCCCAGGTGGGTGCCAATTCCCAGGTGGGTGGGGTTCTAGGATCCCATGGTCTCTCTAATGGACTGTCTTGTGAGATTGGGAGTTACTCCCATCTCCACAACCCCCACAGGTTTTTACAGCCAGAGGTTTTGAGGCTTTGTTTCCCTGCACTAGAACCCTGGGCTGCATGGTTTGTCTCACTCCCTGGTTGTCCCTCTCAGCTTATCTGCACGCAAATGTGGGACTAGCTGGTCCCCCAGCCACCACCTTGCCCGTGCTAGTCTTCCACCAACTACTGCCTTGCCACACACCCTCTCTGCCCCAGCTGCTTGTCTCCGCCCCTCCTACCAGTCCTGATCAATGTTTCTTCTTTTATTCCTTGGTTGTCGGACTTCCATGCAGTTTGATTTTCTGGCAGTTCTGGGTTTTTTTGTGTGTTTAAGTTGGTTGTTAGCCTGCTTTTGGTTGTACAAGGAAGCGAAGAGTATCTACTTATGCCTCCATCTTGGTCAGATCTCCCTCAACACAGAATTTTATACCCTGTAACAATATATTTCAAATATAAGGGTGAAATAAAGACTTTTTCAGACCAACAAAAGCTAAGAAAATTCATTGCACGCAGACCTGCACTGTAAGAATATTAATGGAAGTTCTACAGGCAGAAGAAATATGGAAAGTGGATTTACACAAAGGAACGAAGGACATCAGAAATGGCAGCCATGTGGTTAAATATAAAAAAACTCCTTTCTCATTTTTAATGTGTACAATTATTATTTTTCTTTTTTATTGTATATTTTCATTACCATTTATCCCCATAATATCCTCTTCCACCTCCACCTGCCCAATGTCTTTAATTATTTAAAGCAAACACAACAACAAAGTATCATAGAACCTATTACATGTACAGAAGTAAAATGTATAACAACAGCACAAAGGATGGGAGGAGGAAACAAAATGTATTGCTGCAAAATTCCTATACTATAAAGGTAATACTTATAAAGATGTATACTGTAAACCCTGAATAATCACTAAGAAAAAAACAACAAAGTACACCTACTAATATGATAGTGGAGATTAAAATGAGATCATTAAAAAATACCCTATTAATCAAAAAGAAGGCAGGAAAGGAGGAACAAAGGAAATAAAAAATCACATGACACAGATAACAAAGAATAAGACAGTAGATTTAAACCTAATTATATCAATAATTATATTAAATGTATACCTCCATTTAGTATACACACACCAAATAAAAGACTGAGATTACCAGACCAGATAAAAGCAAGCCATAACTATATGCTGTCTCTAAGAAACCCATTTTAAATGTAACTATATACATAGGTTAAAAGTAAAAGGATGGAAAAGATATCCAATGGAAACAATGATGAAAAGAAAGCTGAAGTGGCTATATGTTAATATCAGAGAAAGACTTCAGAACAAGGAATATTACAAGGGATAAAGAGAGATATTTCATAATGTTAAAGGAGGCAATTCATTAAGATGTAATAGCTTCATTATACATAAAGAAAAAACAGATAGAACAGAAGATTTTATTCAGGTTTTACTGTAGAAAGACTAACCTTCCCAGTGATAACAACTGTAAGCTCTCGACAAAACAAAACCAATTAATTAATTAATTATCTACACAGTAAACTAAAAGCAAGAAGATGGAGAGGGAATTCAAAACATGGAGCATTCCACAAGGCAGGGGAGTTTCCTCCTCGAAGGGGTTTTGCCCTCATAGTGGGCATCAGTCATAAAGTAGCCTAACTTAATGAAAACTCTGATAGAAACCCTGACATCCTTCTGGTTAGAGGAAAATAGGAAGGATTCTGGGGGCTCATGGCTGCCACCAGAATGAGTGGAGAGCTCAAGAGGACAGGGAACCAAAGAAGAGCATCTCTTAATTCTGTGAATTAACATGCACCTTGGGCTAATCCCTCCCTGAATGATACATACGCAGGACAGGTTCAAAGTAGCACAGGAAAGGCTTAAAGAAGTGAACTGAGACTTACAGTTAATTGCCAAGCAAAACTAAGACACCAACATTCTTCACAGGAATATCACAGAACTCAGAATCTACAACACTGTAACATTCATAATATCCAAGATACTACTCAAAATTACTTGTTATACAAAGAACCAGGAGGATATGACCCACTTGCAAGGGAAGAGACCCTAAACAAAGGCCAGTCTCAAAAAGATGTAAATACTGAAATGTTCAGACATATAATCAATGGAATAGAATATAGAGTATAAAAATAAAATCATATATGTATGTTCAATTGATTTTCAACAATAATGACAACGCATTTCAATGGGGAAAAGATGTTCTTTTCAATACAAGTTGCTGAAACAACTGAATATTCACATGGAAAGAAAAAAAGAACCTTAACTGTTATATTATACAACATATAAACATTAACTCAAAATGGGTCAAAACCTAAACATAATAGTGAAAAATATGATGCAGCCACTTTGGAAAACCATCTGTCATTTTTTCAAAAGGTTAAACATAAGATTTACCATATGACCCAGCAACTCTACTCCTGAATATGTATCTAAGAGAAATAAAAACATATATCCACACAAAAACATGTACACACAAGCTTATAGCGACATTATTCATAATAGCCAAAAAGCAGACAACCCAATTGTTTATCAATTGAAGAACAGGTAAATCAAATGTGGTGTATCAATAAAATGGAAGGTTATTTGGCTAAACCTTGAAAACACATGATTTCGTCTTTATGAAATGTCCAGAAGAGGGAAATCTAGAGAGACAAAAAGTAGATGAGTAAGTTACCTAAGGCAGGTGGGAACAGGAGATAATGGAGGATAATGGCTAAATGGTACAGGGTTTCCTTTTGAGGTGATAAAATGTTCTAAAATTGACTGTGGTAATGGTTACACAACTCTGTGGACATACTACGAGCCACTGAACTGTGCAATTGAAATAGGCAAATTTATGGTATGTGACTCATATCTCAATAAAGTTATTACAAAAACAGAGAGATAAAACTGTAAAACTTTTACAAGAAAACAAGATTTGTACGCTTGGGTTAGACAGATTTCTTAGAACACAAAAAGCATTATCCATAAATGAAAAAAACTTACCAAGTGAACAAACTGACAAAATTTAAAACCTACACTCTTTGAAAGACACTGTTAAAAATAAAAAAAAAGCCAAGCCACAGACCGTGAGAAATATTTTACAAATTATCTACCTGATAAAAGACTTGTACACAAAATACACGAAGAACTTTTACAAGAAAATATTAAGACAAACAACTCAATTTTTCAATTGGGCAAAAGAACTGAACAGATATTTCATCACAAAAGACGTAAGAATGGCCATTAAGCACATACAAATAAACTCATCATCATGAGTTGCTAGGCAAAAGCAAATTAAAACCAGAGTGAGATACTCACTAGAATGGCTAAAAAAAAAGGAAAATACCAAGTATTCGAGGGGTTATGGAGCAACTGGAACTCTCCACTGCAGATGAGAACACAAAAATGGTACAGCCTCATTGGAAAACAGTCTGACAATTTCTTATAAGGTTAAACCTACATTTACCATATGGCCCTGCAATTCTATTTCTAGCTATAAATGTAAAATGTATACTGTAAACCTAAAACAATCGCTAAGAGAAAAACAACAAAGAACATCTATTAATATAATAGTGGAGATTAAAATGACATAATTTTTAAAAATACCCTAATAATCAAAAAGAGAAATAAAAATATATGTGTACATAAATACCTGTACATTAATGTTATTTCATGGACGCTTTAGTCATAACACCCCAAAACTGGAAGCAACCCAAACATGCACCAAGTGCATGGATAAACAAATTACAGTAGATCCATCCAAAGGAATACTATCAGCAATTAAAAAGAAACAAACTATTAATATACACAACATGATTAATCTTAAAAGGACTACACTAAGTGAACAAAGCCAGACGCAAAAGACTTAATATGCTCATTTATTTGGCATTCTAGAAAAGGCAAAATATAATGACAGAAAGTTGATCGTGGTTGACAAGAGCAGTGGTAGGTGGAGAGGACTTACTGCAAAGGGACATGGGGGACTTTTTGGGTGGTGCTAATGTCCTGTATCTATGCATTTATCAAAACTCATGAAACTTGACATTTAACATGGGTGAATGTCAACGCAGGTAAATTATGCTCAATAAAGTTGATTTTTTAAAAAGCTAGTAATTTCATTCCTTTTCTGAAGTCTACAGTGATTCTCAAAGTCTTAGGTAATTCCCAAAAGGGTCTTAACATTCAGTCTGCTTTTAGGACCTGGCCTTGATTTCTACTTCTTACACACCTTATGATTCAAAGTATATCATTTCTGAAACACAAAACTCTAAATTTTTTGTGTATGTTTCCGAGTATCCATAGACCAGGCTGACAGAAAACCTATGTGCTATATCATCTCTAGCTAAATTACAGATACAATCAAACATTATTTGATCCTTCTGGAACTTTTCTGGCTTCCCTACTTGCTTTTTTCATCTTCCCACTAAAAAGAATTTACCATAAATATCTAGTAGCTCACTCCTATACAGGGCACAAACACCAGTGTTGGAGACTGCAACTTTAATCAGCAGGTCAGCTTTAAACACATGTAGTCTGTTTGCCAATATCAAGTAGAGCTCATTGCATTTTTTACAAAGGCAAATAAAGCACAGTGCAAGCAAGAGAAAAATTAGGCAGACTGGAGTATCAGTGGCAGTTAAGTTCTGAAGAACAAAACAAAGGCATTCGGAAAAGGGGCTGGCACATATCACCCAGAATTCAAGATGGGCTTTTCTGCATGTCTACAACAGTAACAGAATGGAAATGGATAAAAGAGCTCACATGAATTGCATTTAGAATATAGTTAAATAAATAAAATCTTTAGAATAAAATGAGGACCTTGGGAAAAACCAGAGTTAATCATTCACACAGCTATCTCCAAAGAAAATGAACGAGGTGTGGAGAGGAGTATAGGGCATTTGTAGGTTCTGAAGTGGGCAAACTGTATTACACAAATGGTTTGGAAGATACTGCTTTTGAAAATAATCTTCTCTATATCTCTACAGAGTCAACAGTGAGCAATATGGCAACCAATAAAAGAACAAACAAAACTTAAAACCATCTGGAATAATATGGATTTATGCTTAAGTAGAATAGGACTCTTCATTACTGCAGCTCACCCCCTGCAATAAATCAGGTTCAGTGTCTTTTATTTATGTGTAAACCCATCTTTCTGGGAGGCAAACTGATCTATGTTGTTGTAATCATTTACTCTGGTGCTCTATTACATATCATGAATGATAACACTAGAGGAAACAAAAGCTGACGTTTCAGGGTCGAATCGGGCTGACACTCACCACAAACTTCTCACCATTCTGCTCCACATGTTTGTATGTGGGGACCGATATGGGCACTGCTTGCTTTTCTGTGTAATCATAAAATGATTGTCCCAACGAGTCGTCACTGGGATCTAGGTTATCTGCCTCATGAGGAGGTACAGATAACACAGTCAAGATCAATTCCTTCTCGCCTGCTCGGATCAGGTCCACCACCTGCTTGTGTGTCGCCCCCTCAACATTCACGCCGTTCCTAAGGGGAAAAAGGGAAAAAGACAATCCCATAAACCAGAAGGGTCTAAACACCTTGTATCTCCACCCTCCTGCCCCCACTCCATTGTCACGCAGAATGAACCATAAAATCAAAGATTAATTTGGTTCCAGAAGAGCTGTGTATATTTTTACATATCATAATATAAAAAAGTGTTTGTGAACTTAACACGGGGGGAAAATGGAAACAGGTGAGAGGACCTACCCTTCCTCTACACTAGAGGCCCACACACAGCTTCAGGAAAACACATGGGAAGGAGGGTGGCGCTGAGGAGGAAACAAAGCTTTTAAAACAAATAGTCCAATTCCCTTATCCTAACTAATGATGTACATGGCGCAAAGTGGCTTTTAATAATCCTGCCATTTGAACTGCACTTTGTCCTTTTTAAATCTCCTGGAAATTCTGTCAAAAGAAATTTTCCACAAAATGCATTCCCTTAATTTGTAAAAACTAAAAAAATATGACTTTAGATCATTCTTTTACATTTATATCTGATTCTTCACATATCTTCAAATTAGTCAACTTATTTTCCTTTATGACAAGTTTCATTACATTGGGACTTAACTGGTATATATCTTCATACACCACTAGTTTCTTCTATCAATCAGTTTTTTTAAAGGCAATGAGATAACCTCTCTAAAATTTCATTATCTGTCACAACTTTCTTTGTTTTCCAAATCGCTTTTATTAATCTCTTTTAGAATTCTATTTTTTCTACTCTGTGCTATCTCACGTAAAGCCCTGTGTTTTTAGTTCGCACTAAAAAAATACACATCTAAGGCTAGATAGTAAATCAACCTACTCATTCTCCTTCCTGTTTCACTGTGTATAAAAGGGCTGAAACTAGGAAAAGTATGAAGTTTGGAAGAACAATAATTTTGTCAAGAAAGATGCTGAGTCTCACAAAACTCACTCAGCAAACCCAAGTACCTTCCCAGAATGCTGACCCAGCCTGCTGTCTCAGCGAAAACCACTAGGCAGCTAGCTGACCCAGAGGTTCCCTCCATGGCTGTCCCAAGGGTTCAGAAATACATACCTGGCCTTTAGTCAATTTCATAAAATCTTATCTACCCTGTAAACTCTTTCTCAGTCCTGTTCCAAACCATTAGGGTCTTTCCTTCCTTAAAATGTTGCTAAGTTTAGTAATAAGCCTTCTAAAAACTTTTCAATCACTAGAATTATCTCCTTTAGAGTCTGGTATCTGAAATATCCATTCATATAAACACTACAGGCAAAAGATCACCCAGCTAGCCTCCTTCCTTATTTTGGATTTAACAATCTAGCTAGTAAATTCAGCATTCTTGACATTTCACAATCTAAATAACTAATACGCACGCACGCACGCACGCACGCACGCACACACACACACACGCATCAGTAATTTTACAATTGGCTAGCTCTAAAAGAAAATAAAGAGCTCCTTCCAGTGATGGAAATTTGGGTTTTTAAAATTCAGATCAGATAAGACTAGTGACAAAGTAAAAATGGCCAACTCTGATCACAGAGCAGGATGATTTAAAAAAAAAGAAAAAAAAAACTTTGGAGCTAGAATTACACAGGTTCAAATCCTGATTCTGCCTTTTAGTATCAGAATTGGGCTTGATCAAGTTATTTAACCTTTTTTATGCTGCTTTCCACATCTGTAAAATGGGGACAACAGTAAGTTGTTAACAGGGTTGTTGTGAGGATTAACGTAAAACAGAACATAACTTGCCTGAACACTCACCTCAAAAGGTATAAAAAGGAAAGAAGTACTATGTACCAACTGTTGGTAATGAGAAGATTTTGATTAAAGGAGAAATGGAAACCTAAAGTTGGGGATTGTCAAAGGATTTCATCTAAATCTTTGGCCTCGGTAGTAGTTCTGAGAAAACATTTTGCTGGTAGAAGAAATAAATTTAAAAAAGCAAAAGTTGGAAGTCAACACAGAATTTCATCTATCCCTAGGAATCTTATTAAGCTCCACAATGCCCTTGTTAATTTTTTTTTTTTTTTAACAAAGTGGGGAACACTAACACTTTGAGATGGAACAAAACATCCTGGATACTAAAAAAAGATTTTATGTTAATACAATTTTATGAGATGTATATTTGTTAAAAAAAAAAAAAGAAAGAAAAGTTTAAGAATTGTGCTCAAATCTTATTTTCAACTCCCTAATTTTTTTCTATTGAATTATTTTAAATATGGGCTACTCTACTGATAGGGTTGGGGGTCAATGAACACCTACAAAATTTCTATGTAAAATTGTATTTTTGTGCATATATGTATTTTTTCCCTGGTGAGAGGGTCCACAGCTTTCATCAGCTTCAAAGAGGAGTATATAATCTCCAGCAAGGTTTAGAACTACTGCTTCCAATGCACCTCCAGCCTTTCAGTTTTCAAGTTAGAATACATTTCTCCTCGGGCGACTTACAGAAAAAAGCCCCGAAAGTCATCAGAGAAACTTAGGGGAAGCCTCCGCCAGGAGCAGCCAGGGAGCAGGGGAGCTTGCTTAGGTTTCACTTCTTTTATTGGTAAGATCAAGCTTCAAATTGGCTACCATCCCTAAGACCACTTTAAAAAAAAAGACAGGAGAACTATCGCTGTCACACTGTAAACTTCTAAACACACTTGCTAGTGTTTAGTTGGTTCAACTATAGAAGGAATGCTGCACATTCCACGATTTAATATACAAAGTTGGAAATTCCTTCATTCTTCAGAGAGTGAAATGCAGTCAGTAAAAAACCCAGGATGTCTGATTTCAAAAAGGGCCCTCCTTCCTCAAGAATTAAAAGGCCTTCATAGTCATAAAAATGTTTTTATGATACCCTCTTTTTCCACAAGAATGCTACTATACCAGGCTCAAACTAGGTGTGGCCCAATTTGGACAATTCAGAAGACATAAGTGAAAGCAAACTATCCAATAGAAATTCTGCAGTAAAAGGAATTTTCAGCAGCACAGGGTTATGGTTCAAAGCATGAGTTCTGGACTCAGAGAGGCTTGAGTCTGAATACCTAGTGTGCCATTTAACAGATAAAACATTATTCAATTTCACTAAGCCTCAATTTCCTAATCCATAAAATGGGGCTAATAACACCTACAGCTTTCAAAGTTGTGAGAACTAAAATGAGATAAAGCTCTAGAACATGGTAACTACTCAATAAACAGTAATATTCACGTGATAGTATTTGTATCAGCTGTGCAAGTAAGTTGGTAATATTTTGGCCTCCTAATAATACAAACCACCAACACTCCTTGCCTTTCTTCTGTCTTTGCAACATAATTTAGTTAGAATTCATTTGAAAATAAATCATTGAGCTTTCAACCAATGATAGCTGGGATCACAAGATGACCACTGCACCAGAGAACCACTAAGACACCACACAAAAGTATCTACTGCAAAGTAAATTCTACCCATATAGGCCTCTTCCACAAAGAAAAGCAATAGCTTAAACATACTATCAAAACTTTTTCAACTGATATGTGATTAAACAAATACAGCAAAATGTTAATTATAGAGTAGATGGTAGGTATGCAAATGTTCATTGTGCAATTCCTTCAAGTTCCCTGCATGTTTGAAATTTTTCATAGTAAAATGTGAGAGGGAAAGGCTACCAAAAAACTCCAACAATCCAACATGATTTCCATAGGCAACGAGGTGATACTCAATTTACTCTGTGTCTTTAGCACCATAAAGATACACTTGACAATTTTGATAAAATTCTCCTCATTTTTTACACAGAACCAAAATTTGGCCCCATTAGAAAAGCCTTTAGCTGGCTAATGGGAGTGGCTTTTAAATAAGACTTCTGGTCAACTAAATTTAGCCAGCTGAGGAAACTGCAAAGCTAATATAAACATTCCCAGAAGCAGGAAAAAGCTAAATAGTTAGGATTTGTTTTTGTGTAGTGCTTGTAAAGGAAGCTGTATATAATGAAACTAGATATGGATGGAAATATGACAGAGCCAATCATTACATGTACCACAAGGAGGAGACATGCCAAGTGGTAAGCAGAATATTATTCTGGTTGCCTATGATATTCAAGAAAGTGACTAAAGGGTAATTAGTCCCTCAGGAGCTGCCTGTAAAAAATATATAATTAATTCCTATTACTGCAAACAGTAAGATATACTTTTCAATTTTGTAGATTAAAACACAGTGGCTACATGTTCACAAGAACAGTTCAAAGAGGAAATAATAACAAAGCTAAGTTTTGTTAAGGGTATGGAAGAACTGAACTCTCATATATTGTTGATAGGAGCATAAAGAAAAAACAAACCAGTAGTTTCTTATAAAGTTAAACATACATTTACTGTATGATCCAACGATTCCACTCCTAGGTATTTACCCCAGAGAAATGAAAACGCGTCCACATGAACAACTGTAGCTTAATGTTCAGTGAAGCTTTAGTCACAATAGTCCAAAACAGAAAACGGCCAAATGTCTATCAACAAAAGGCGAACAATTAAACAAACTGTGGCACAGTCATGCAATGGAGTATTACTCAGCAATAAAAAGAACCAAACTACCAACGTCAACAACAACATGGATGATCTCAAAAACACACTGAGCCAAATAAATGAGACAGAGCCCTGACCAATATGGCTTGGTTGGTTGGGTGCTGTCCTGCAAAGAGAAAGGTCGCCAGTTCGATTTCCCATGGGGGTGCATGCCTGGGTTGCAGGCGGGGTACCTGGCTGGAACGTGTTCAAGAGGCAGTCAGTCAGTGTTTCTCTCCCTCTCCTTCTCCCGCCCTTCTCTCTAAAAATAAATACTTTTTTTAAAAAGTGAGACAGAAAAGAGTCTGATGGGTCTCTACTTTTGTCAAAACTCAAGACTCTACATTTAAAAAGTATGCATTTGGCTATTTAAATTAAGCCTCAATAAAACTGATTTAAAAATGAACATTATAATATCCTCATTTAGAAATATAAACTAGTAGTCCATCAGCATGAAACATAACCCTTATTCTACTTTTAGATTACTCTTAATTTTTTTTTTTGCTTTTTGAACAGTTATGATGATCCCAGTAGATGGATCCCTACACATTATCTGCAGCATGAAATTGTTCAATTGACAAAACACATCCATTTTCCTTCACCTCCCATATCTTCATGGAAAATAAGAAACCTTTTAATACTGGGTTGGCCACAAAGTTCGTTGGTTTTTTTCCATAAGATGTCTCTAGGAGTACTTAGTTGTCTTTAACTTCATTCGAAACAATTTTGTTAGACTGTATTATAACAGCTGTCATATCGGCATGCATTTTATTTAAAAAATCAAAATTTGTGAATTTTTGTGTAGCCAATTTAATATTGAAGATGGAAGAAAATATGCAACATTTTTGGCATATTATGCTTTATTATTTCAAGAAAGGTAAAAATGCAACTGAAACACACAAAAAAGATTTCTGCAGTGTATAGAGATGGTGCTGTGACTGATTGAATATGTCAAAAGCGGTTTGCGAAGTTTTGTGCTGGAGATGTCTTGTTGGATGATGTTCCACGGTGGATAAGCCAGTTGAAGTTGACAGCGGTCAAACAGAGACAGTAACTGAAAACAATCAACATTATACCATGTGGGATATAGCCACCATACTTAAAGTATACCAATAAATGAAGTTATTGGTGAAAATCAAAAATGTGTCTTTCATTTTATAGAAAAAACTAAATGAACTTTTTGTGTGAACCCATACTTCCAAGTCTTACAAGCCTACTTCATGGAATAATGAAAAGAAAATTAAACCAGAGTTTGTTTTTACCCCTATTACTGCTTTTACTTTTTGTCCTAAACTCCCATAAACAATAGGACACATATTTTGAGCTTAGTGTAATTAAGGACCTCAGCAACAGATGACCACAGAGTCAAGACAGAGAGCAAAAGTACCTCTCTCAAGTTCATTAAAACTATAATGTGAGAGACAAAAGTAAAATTCACTAAACATAGGATTAATACTATTATATGACATTACAGATATAATTCAAACTTTGGGTTTTTTAAAAAAGAATTTATTTATTTATTTTTTAGAGAGAGGAGGAGAGAGAAGGAGAGAAACATCAATGTGTAGTTGCCTCTCGTGCGCCCCCTACTGGGGACCTGGCTTGCAACCCAGGCATGTGCCCTGACTAGGGAAGCCAACCCGTGACTCTTCTGTTTGCAGGCTGGAGCTCAATCCACTGGGCTACACCAGCCAGGGCTAAGCTTTGTTTTATAAGAAGTCCCAGATTCCTCGTTAGATTTTTATGCATTCAAGTCCGTAAGAAATTTTCTTCTGACAGAGTATTTGAAAAAGAATTTGTTCAGCCAAATGTATAACATTAGGAAATCCTTTAAAGACATTGAAATACATCAAGCACATGAACTACATAATTCTTTAAAAATATTTATGAAGGCTATCTGCAAACATGGAAAAGTCCTTAGATTATGTTAAGAGCAAAAAAAAGGCAGATTATAAATTGTTTTAGAGTTTTTTACATTTAAAATATAAAAATATTGCTCATTGTCTGACAGTTGTGGGGGGAGTGGTGAGATCAAGCGGAAAAGAACTCATGGACATTAACAACAGTGTGGTGATAGCAGGGGAAAGGGGGTACAGGAGGACAAATGGTAAAGGAAAAACACAATAAAAATATAATAAAATTTTTAAGTATTGCTCATTGTAATTATGAGCACATAAAATATTTCTGCCCATAAAAAAAGAGCACAATATGTAAAATATGAAAACAGTTGAGTTAAAGTGATTGGTACCTTACAAAATCTAAATAGCTAATTATAAAAATTTAACATAGTTGTTGTATCTTTTCAGTTACACAAAGATTTTAAAACTCCCTACCTTCTCCACAAAATATTTTCTCGGAAATTTGGTGAAGTTCCCGCAAGTTGGAGAAAAAGAGACAGACCCCTGACTCATCAGAAGAGAGACATTTCCTCTGACTTTTCACTGGTTCGTTGCCCAGCTGTTGGGTATAGCTATACCAGACACTACACTATAAAAACAAGCACCACTCTACTGAAATGGTCCTTCCAGTTTAATTTACTTTTGCAGTTAAATAATCTGACTGGCTTAGGTTGGCTCCTTTGCCTCTACCTCCGCCTTGCTATCTTAGGCAAACAATCAAATCAGGGAACATTTTTATTGTTTAACTGTCTTAATAATCATGCTGTACTTTGCCCTTAAACTCACGATAAAAGATTCAGATATGCATAAGCAATAAACATAAGGAAATGAAGTTTGAATGTGTCTCCACAAAAGTACTATTCTAGAAAACTAAATATCAAGAACTTTTTGAGAACATATTGAGGCCAATAGACATATGTAAAGATGCTCAACGTTCACTAATCATCAGCAAAATGCAAATTAAGACTGCAGTGAGGTATCACCTCATACCCATTAGAATGGCCACCATCAATAAATCGACAAACAAGTGTTGGTGAGGATGTGGAGAAAAGGAAACACTTGTATACTACTGGTGGGAATGCAGTTTGGCGCTGCCACTCTGGAAGAGTATGGAGATTCCTCAAAAAATTAAAAGGAGAACTGCCTTATGACCCAGCAATTCCACTTCTGGGAATATAGCCAAAGAACCTAAAACACTAATTTGAAAGAATACATGCACCCCTATGTTCACTGCAGTGTTAAGTACAATAATCAACATAATGAAAGCATCCCAAGTGCCCATCAACAGACGAGTGGATAAAAAAGTTGTGGTACATATATACAATGGAATATTACTCAGCCATAAACAAGAATGAAATCTTACCACGTGCGACAGCATGGACAGACCTAGAGGCTATTATGCTAAGTGAAATAAGCTAGAAATAGAGAAAGACAAATACCATACGGTTTCACTTATGTGTAGAATCTAAAGAACAAAAATAAATGAACAAACAAAACTGAAATAGGCTCATAGATGCAGAGAACAGACTGATGGTTGTCAGAGTGGGAGGGAGGTTGGGGGGCTGGGTGAAAAAAGTTAAGGGATTACGAAGTACAAATTGGTAGTTACATAACAGTCACGAAGATGTAAAGTACAGCATAGAAAATACAGTCAATAATATTGTAATAACTAGTATGGTACCAGGTAGGTACTGGAAATATGGAGGGAACACTTCATGAAGTATATGCTTATCTAACAACTATGCTATACACCTGAAACTAATACAAAATAATACAGAATTAAAACCATAATTGAAAAATAAAACAAATTTTAAAAACTTCTTAGAATTTTGTTTTAGAAATAACATTTTGCACATTACATTCTAGAAACCCTAATTTATTGATAGAACAAGAGAAATACAACTAGATAAAGTAATTGCCCAAAGGGTTCTAAAATGTTTGAGCTTTTTCTAATAAATTGCAAATCTGGTCAACAATTTAAAAGCACAAATTATCTACATTACTTTTAACGTTGCCCTGACTGGTGTCATCCATGGAGCGAAAGGTCACGGGTTTGATTCCTAGTCAGGGCACATACCTGGGTTGCAGGTCAGTCCCTGGTTGAGGAGCATGCAAGACGCAACTAATCGATGTTTCTCTCCCTTTCTTTCTCCCTCCCTTCCCCCTGCTCTAAAAATAAAGTAAAATCTTTTTAAAAAATAAATTACTTTTAATGTTAACTTACAGCGTATGAAAAAATGAGATGATGACTATATAAATAAGAAAAACTCTTCCTTTTGGAAAGAAATTTCACTGGTAATGTGCACCTAAAGTCAAAAAATGTTCATCCATATTCTTTCAATTCAAATGGCATTACTGAGAATTTATCCTAAGGAAATTAGCAAAATGTGAGCTCCACAAGGGCAAGAACTTTACACTGGTATGTAGACCACTCTCAAGTATTTTAAAAAACAAATGAAATAAACCTAAACCTCAGAAAAAGTAGGCACAAACATGCTCATCATTATTTAGGTTGTTTCCAAATTTCTGTTCTTATTTTTTTTAAGCCAACAATAAGGGATAAATGGTCAACAAAATTACAGTACCACAATCTGATTAACTGTAAAGCAATCATTTAATATTATAAATATGAAGAACAAAATAATCTAGAAATGTTTCCACCAATGTTACGTTAAAAAGTGGATTATAAAATGCAACATCTAAAAGATAACATAGGAGAGAATCCAGGTGATGTTCGGTATGAAAATGAGATTGCAGATACAACAACAAAAACACAATCCGTGGTAGGAAAACTGTTAAGTAAATCCTACTAAAATTAAAAACTTCTGTGAAAAACACTGTTAAGAGAATGAAAACAAGCCATAGACTAAGAAAAAAATACTTGGAAAACACATATCTGATAAAGGACTTGTATCCAAAATATACAAAGAACTCTTAAAACTCAACAATAAGCAAACAACCCAATTAAAAAATGGATGAAAGATTTGAACAGACACTTCACCAAGGAAGATGTATAGTGGCAAATAAGTATATGAAAAGTTACTAAACATCACTTGTCATTAAAGAATTGCAAATCAAAACAAGATATCACTACATACCTACTTGAATGGTTAAAAAATTTTTTAAAAAGTGTTAATATCATATATGCTGTAAAGATA
Source organism: Mormoops blainvillei (assembly GCA_004026545.1). NCBI lineage: Eukaryota > Metazoa > Chordata > Mammalia > Chiroptera > Mormoopidae > Mormoops > Mormoops blainvillei. Next base: position 261,266 of record PVJD01000299.1, read on the forward strand.
TGGAACAACAGCAAATCATTCAGTGTTGGTAGGAATGCAAAATAGTATAGCCACTTTGGAAGGCATTTTGACAGTTCCTTAGAAAGCTAAACATAGTCTTACCATAAGATCCAACAATCACACTCCCCGGGTATTTACCCTATAGTCTTAAATACAAATATCTACACATAGCTGTTTATACCAGCTTTATTCATAATTGCCAAAAACTGAAAGCAACCAAGATATCCTTTACATGTGAATGGATAAACAAACTGTGTTACATCCAGACAGATAATGGAATATTCAGCTATAAAAATAAATGAGCTATTCACCTTGGCCAGGTAGCTCAGTTGGTTACAGTGTCCTGATTCACCAAGGTTACAGGTTTGATCCCTGGTCACACAAGAATCAACCAATGATATATAAATAAGTGAAACAACACATTGATGATTCTCTCTCTCTCTCTAAAATCAATAAACAATTTTTTTTTAAATGAGCTATCAAGCCACAAAGAAGAGGGAACTTTAAATACATATTGCTAAGGGAAAAACGCCAATCTGAAAAGGCAACAAACTGTATGATTCCAATCATATTCCACTGCAGAAAACACAAAGATCTGTGTGTTGCCAGGGGCTTGGAGGGAGGGAAGGATGAGTAAGTGAAGCACAGGGGATTTGAGGGGCAGTGAGACTATTCTGTATGATAATGAAATGGTGCATAATGCATTTGTCAAAACCTATAGAACTTTACAACACAAAGAGCAAATGTAATGTAGGCAAATTTTCTTTTTTAAATCAGTAGATTGGGGGAATCCCAGAATGTGATAAGAGAATCTAACTGTATTTCAAATGTATTTCAAACAACTTCGGTGAAGCGGGTGGGGGGAAAAAGCACGGACCTAAATAACTGGAAATAAATGAATTCTGCAAGGCCAAAGGCAAAAGAGGCTGCACGTAAGTACTGTATTCATCAATACTTCAATGGTTATGATCGGGGGGAGGCAATGCACGTTGGCAAGGGCAGGGGGTATATGGGAAACCTCTGTACCTTTTGCTTAATTTTGCTGTGAACCTAAAACTACTCTAAAAAAGAAAGTCTATTACATTTTTTAATGTATTTGAAAAATTAAGAATGAAATACATGTATACGTGTGTGTGTATCAAAGTGGACCTACCTCTGTTGTCAAACACTAAAATTCACAATTCCTTAGTGAATAATTCAAAACAAGATAGAGTAAGCTATTTTTCTGCCATGAAAATAAAGCCAAGATCTGAAATCTTCAAATCGGAAAAATGCCATAGCTTTGAACAGTTAGATAGTATCTTATTTTCACTTAGGAAGCTAGATCCACAAAATAATTTCACTAATTGCCACTTATCCCTGTTTCTTTCCCTGCCTACCAACTTAAAAACCTAAAAGTATCTGGCCTCTCTTCCGTTATGGTTTAATGAAATGATACTCTAGCCTGAACAAATGCTAAATACAACTGAACAGAAAACTACTACTAATCAAAGTTATATGGTCTCAAAATTACAATCAGTTTGCTTTCTCTTTTTGATTTTTTAAGAACGTTGTCACAGCCCTGGCTGGTGTGGCTCAGTGGATTGAGTGCCAGCCTGTAAACCAAAAGGTCACCAGTTCCATTCCCAGTCAGGGCACATGTCTGGGTTGCAGGCCAGGTCCCCAGTTGGGGTGTGCAAGAGGCAACCATACATTGATGTTTCTCTCCCTCTCTTTCTCTCTCTTTTCCCCTCTTTCTAAAAATAAATAAGTTTAAAAAAAAAAGGCCACTGTCATATGCTGTAATAATTCTGACAGACTATTCTTTACCAGGAAAAGAATATAAAAAAGTGTCTTGACTCAAAACTATAGCCAAAAAAAGAGAAAAAAAATTCATCTTATTTAAAGCCTCATCTTTAGCAAATGAGAGGAAACAAATGTCAACTACATGCAGACCAAATTAAATGATTTCCAGCCATGGTTCACAAATCTTTTGGTGACTTTTTTAAGTATTGAAAGCAAAATCAATATTTATACCAATATTTAAAGCACCTACATCCAGAAAATTTAACACGGAGCAGAGGAGTATTAATGACAATGAACTATGGTTCTGGCAGGGCTGAGAGACTGCAAACTAAGTCAATGAGCATCTGGTCTTCCCCAAGAGGAAAAAAGGAACAAATAAACTTGTCAAAAGAGCTGCTTACCATCGCTCTAACTTGTTATCCTTGGCTGGGTGTTCTAGTGACAAAGAATGCTGCCCAAGGCAGGGAAAGCACAAATAAGGCTCATCTGTCTGTCTTTCAACCTTAATACCTCCAGCTTGGAGTAACAAAGGTTTACTACTTCGGAACAGGGTACTAGATTCCCCAAACCTTTAATTCCAAGGCAATCACAGTTTACAAATATAATCTACACAGGTAGATTTATTTCTAAATAAATGAATCATACTTGTCATTCAGGAAAAAGGTAGGCTTAAGGTTTTAAAGTTTTTAAAATAAATGTAAAATTACATTCAAGCTACTTAGAAAAAATGTCCATTTATTTTAATTATCTGCAAAGCCAACGTTCCCACTGGTTACCAAGAATAAAAACAAACTTGCTCACTTCCCTCCAATAAAATACAAAATTTCAGTCTTAGCTTTTAAAACAGTCTCCTATATTAAAGTTAATAAGGCTATGAACTTGTGTTCTAGGTTGCCAGGACACACCTAGTTTACACCTACTGTCCTAGAATAATAATGGGCCCCTTTCATTTTCAAAAGTGTCAATAAACTATACAGTCCTCCTAATTTTAGTACATTTTGTGTCTGGAAGGTTTCTGTTAAGATGTCCAGTCCCTGGGCACTTGTATTTACTAGTGTAAATAACTAAGGGCAAAGGAGGACTTAGGTGACTTGGAGGAATTGCTCTAAGTTTGTTCATCCAATGGGGTGGGGAGCTGGGTGCCATCTTTGTTATCTAACCCTCCCCTGAGTTTACTCCAGTATTGAAATTGTCTGTTATCTGCTGGATTCCCCACCAAATCATAAATTTCTGAAGGGCAAAGACTACTACATATCATTCAGCTTTCTATCCCCGGGGTCTAATGCCCGTGTTGGTCACGAAGTCAGTACTCATTAAAGATTTTCCCTGAATGAATGAAAAAACATTAAGGCTAGCAAACAAACATGAAAATGGTTTTCCTTCATGCACTTGAACAATCTCATTCCTTATTTTTAACATTTATATTAGTGTCACTATTTAGAGGGAAATATTAAAAACATCATGCAAGCTCTGCATTTTTCAAACTTTAATATTAGTGATCATTTCACTTTCTATTATGGGAACTTGCAGAAATAATGCTTAAAAGTAAAATCTGGCACTTAATTACATGAGCAATTTCAAAGTAAGGTATGTTTCTTATTCAAATACACTGAAAAGTAAATTGTTTTTACTAATTTCTATATATAACACTGACTCCAAGGACAGCAAAACAAGGTAAGGAGAATAAGAAATAATTACGTTGACATTTAAAAAGCAAGTCATTTATTTCAAGTGAAGATTGGGAATAATCTATTGTAATTATACAGTTTCATATCATGAAAACTAAGCACAACAAAATGAAAAAAATACATGCATAATGGATTTCCTCACATGATAGAGGCTTAAGAATTACCAGTAAGGTCTTAAAGAAAGTTCTGATACTGAAACTATAAAAATATTGATTTATTTTGTTTTGATAGGATTTTTCAATTGTTGTCTTTAAAAACTTGATGAGCATATAACGACTCTATTGTTCTATTCAAATGTAAGGCTGGATGTGAAAATGGGTTACTTTATACTGTGGGATAATAAATGTTAATTATGGGTAAAAAAGTTGCTAATAGCCACAATGGTTTCCCTAACCTGACTAATTCACTTCCCTCCTATGTACAACCTTAGTTAGCAAGTCAGGTAAATTTCCAAAGAAGAAACCTTCATTTTTTAAAGTTCTATTTTCCTACTATTTCTGAATTACTATATAATGTGATTAAAAGGGTGATTCCTTGTATGATCTGGGAAGTTTGTTCTGGAGCGATAGCCTGCACCCTGAACCCTGACGCCCATTTCCTGAATATTCATTTAGTCTCAGAAGGTACTTCAAATTAGTGTGAAAAAAACTGTTAATCTATCACTACTACTGAAAAAATAAGTTTAAAATACCTTTCTCTATGAAAGACAGTTTCTAAAAATTAATAACAAGAGATATACTTTTGAAGGGATATGGTCTTTTGTCAATCAAATATCATCCTTTAATTCAAATGTGGGCAGTTTCTTTTGGAAGGAACAGAAACTACAGTTTCTGTAAGGTGTAGTCTATTTCAACATACTGAACAAGAAGAAAGGTGCAGTAAGACCTTTTCTGAATCCCCAATGTAAAGGACAACTGGACAGGACAGAAACCTAAAACAATCTATCAGCACATAAAACATAAAGGAAACTTCAGTGTCATACTTCCTTGGATTCAAAACACCAGGTAAAGAAACTCATTGCTGGCCCTGGCTGGTGTGGCTCACTTGGTTGGAGAGTATTCCTATAAACTGAGAGGTTGTAGGTTCAGTTCCCAGTCAGGGCACATGCCTGGGTTGTGGGTTCAACTGGGGTCAGTCCCTGAAAGGTTGCAAGTTCAATTCCCAGTCAGGGCACATGCCTCGGCCGTGGGTTCGGTCCCTGATTAGGGCACCTACAGTTGTGGCAATCAATGTCTCTCTCCCTCTCTGTCCCTCCCTTCCCCTCTCTGTAAAAATCAATTAGGCATGTCCTTGGGTGAGGAGACAAAAAGAAAAAGATACTCACTGCCCCTTCCAAGTAAAGACAGATGCAGGTTACGTATCTTGAGAAAACAGGCCCCAAAAGTAGCTTTTTAACCCTACCAAATTAAAAATGACTGTAATACTGAGTAAAAAGAATTAGGTAATCTGCATGGTATATTCAGTAGACAAACTACACTGATGACAAATTACAAACTTAAAGAGAAGCCCTGGTTGGTGTGGCTCAGCGGACTGAGCCCCAGCCTGCAAACCAAAGGATCGCTGGTTCGATTCCCAGTCAGGGCACATGCCTGGGTTGCAGGCCAGGTCCCCAGTAAGGGGTGCATGAAAAGAAACCACCCATTGATGTTTCTCTTCCTGTCTTTTTCCCTCCTTTCCTGTCTCTCTAAAAATGAATAAAATTTTTAAAAAATAAAATAATTTTTTAAAAAAAGAGATGATTAAACTGATGCAAAAGTGGAAGAAATTTCCATAACTTTCACGGAGCTCATCACATTTTACAGATCTCTAAATTTTAAGTTAATCAATCTTCCAATTTTTAAAACACGCTAATAAACATAACTAGAACTAGACAAACACAAAGATATAAAATTACGCAGTGTTTGGGGGGTGGGGGAGACGACTTCCTGGTTACTCTCACCGAACCGTTCTGTGAGAGCAATCAACCTCCCTAGCGCAGCTGGGAGCACATCCACACCAGCAGCTGGCTCTGCAGGCACTCTGTTACTTTTCCAAAGAGATGTAAATTAATTACTTGTGTTTCAAGTCCACAGAACACACAGATCTGTCATTCTAGTCTTTGTTGAGGTCTGACATTAGAATCTGCAGCTTCAGATAGTTTAAGTATAAACAAGTCTTTTTTTCTTTTTTTTAAAGGGACTGGTTCTTTATTTTAAAAAGACATTTGTCAATTTTCAGTATCAAAATAGTTGCACTATTGGTTTCTCTTTCTCCCGGTCGGCCCCCAAAGAGACCATACCAAAGAAGAGCACATTTTAAGCCAGTAAGCTGCAGGATGCAAACCTAACGGACCTCACGGAAACCTCACCAATAAGGGGGTACTGGGTGAGGAAAGAAACTTAAAGATCAGCACACTGCCAGCCCAGACTGCAGAGAGCTTTCACAGCCAGATGGGGTGGCCAGTGCGCCCCAACCCCAAAGAAGCAAAGTTTCAAAATAACATAAAATTTTAAAAGTTTTGTACACAAACTATTCAAGATTTCTCCAGCACTAACTGACACAAAGCACGACGAGATGGTACTTTTAGAGACAGCAGCTTCAGACCCAGAAAAGGGTGATGAGATCATTTCATATGGCTAAATCAGTGGCAAAAACATAATTTTCTTTCTTTCAAGGTGGCATGAGAGCAAATAACTGGTGACCTCAACACAAGGGGCACATGATCCATTTTGTGAACCATCAAGAAGGAGGTAGAGGTAGGGCAAGGATTTGGTGTCAGACAGGGAGGTCTCATCATTTTAACTGGTTTGGTCACTTCTAATTTAAAAAAAAAAAAGTGCCCCAAAATACCTTAAAGCTGAAGCCTGAACATCACTTTTTTGGGGGGAGGGGGCTAACTCCTCCTGGAATCACCTTTCTGGTTTGACGGGTCCTCTGCACAAAGCAATGACTCCCACAGTGGAGTCTTTCTCTGGGCTGTTTGGCTCTCAGTAAGGCAGGCCCATACCTCTTTCCCTCCTCTGCGGAGAACGCAACATGGATGAAGTTGAAAAATTACCTTCTAAAAGTGAGAAAGGGATGGGACTGCTGCTTGAGAACTGTGGAATTATTTGGAATGAAAAATAAATCATTTTTTAAAAGATATTTTTATAACAACAGAAGTTTCTTAAAGGAAGTACACACAAAGGTATTCAAATATAGTTCCTTACTCTGCAACTTTAATACCTTGCAGAGAGGTGAATTTCCTCAAATATTATGAGAACCTTATTTAGTTAGCAGAAAGCAGTAAGTAATAAACCAAAGAGACTATACACATACTACCTAGTATCTGACTAACACAATACCACAAAAAAATTTTTAGTACCCCTCATATTACTGAGAGGAACAAAAATTCAGTTTGTAGTCACCATCAATTCTTAAACTTATTTAAAGGATCTTTGTAAGAATTTTGGTTTTGAAGGTAGACCACAGGTATAAATCTTAATACTATATTAAGTTCCCTGTCTGTCTTCAGTCCTCTTGTCTCCCACCATGCTGAATGCCGAAATAAAAGACAGAAACTAAAGACGGCACCTTCACATCAGAGGAGCAGACTTGGGGGAACAAACGGCTAAAACAGAGCATCACAGGTAGGGGGGACACAAGGGGACCTGCAGCATACAAGGATCAAACTTATCAACTGTGAACACAACAGTAAGTTCAACCATTTAAAAAATAAGAGAAAGGGAAATGAATATTTGACAAGCTGGATTGGATTGTGAGGTAAAATACATATACAAATTAAAGGCAGCCAGCCTCTCACCAGCTGTTCCCAGCTCTGGGTGTTGGAGCTTAGTTGTCCTTCATTCCCTTCTTTATATAGTACAAGACAGCCCAAGAGACTAGATGCTCCGAAATTCTTCTATCAGTAATTTTTCTTTGGCCTTGGAAAATATTCAACCTCTCTGGGTAAATAATTAAATAAAAGCTAAATTTTCACAGGGAGTCCTGGGTACTAATACACATACAACTATATTCTGACCTCAAAAACAGAATAAAATCCAAACTTCTTAGCACTGCATTCAAAGCCCTTTTTGATCTAACCTCAAGCACAACTGTCTACAAACAGCAATTTTAGGTTCCTTACAGGTATCCTAAGAGCTTCTCACATCTTCCTCCCACAGTTTCCTGAGCCCATAAAATCCTTCCCCCTTCTCTGCCTATTGAAATTATACTTGTCCTTCAATCACAGATTTAAAAGGCCTCTATGACCTATGTACCCACCAATTTTCTCAAGTATATTCACTTTCTTCTAAACTCCCACTGTTTTTCATTTTTCTCCATTATTTCATTTGGCTCCACACACAGTGAACGGCTTACACGTACCTTCCCCACTGCAGTGAGAGCTTCTCAAGGGCAGGGATGCAGGGAATCTGTGACTCGTACACGCCCAAAAGTACTTTACACAGTTTGTGCTTAACTGTGGAACCAGGCTGAATGTGAGGTGATATTAGTGGGCCAACATCAGGAAAGTGAGGTCCTAAATCATTGTTTTTCAAACAGTGGATCGTAACCTAATGAGTCATGAAATTTATGTAGTGGGCCACCATCAGCATTCAAAAAAAACAGAAATGAAAGAGAAAAAAGCCCCTAAAACACTAAACAGACTAAAAAATACCAGAGGGTATGCATACGAGTAAATATAGTTTTGTGAAACTAGTTTCTGGGACTTTTTTTGTATTCATATTGGGTTGTAATACAAAATGTATCTCTTACTGTGAATTGCAATTAAAAACGTATTTTAAAACTGCATGAATATTTCTTCTCCAAATGTGAGGTTGGCATTGTGCCACCCATATATAGGCTCTTACTGGGTTGCCCGAGTGAAGCACAGAGAAATCATCTATATAACTGATCGCTGAAGAAAAGAATGACCCTTACTGGCTCTAACCTAAACCACCACAATATCCTTTGTGCCAGTAATGCTGTCATCTAACAAATGAACTCAACACAGATCATGTTTCCAAAGTACTGTGCAGTGATCACAAATTACTGTTAAGTGTCTGCTTGGCAAATGAGTCTCTTTGCTTATCTACCAGATCATAACAATTATTCCCAAAGAGACTTACCTTAAAAATATACTTATCCTTGAGAGCCTGGTAACAAACCCTCACCTGAACTAGTCAGTGGTGGATGGAAGGGGAACTGATGTTCACAGTAACTTATATGGTCCAGACAAACCTTCATATTACTAACAAAAGATCTTTTCCTGGTCACAGCCATGTTGTGGAAGTGATTTCCAAGGGGAAGAAAATGCTATTTTCTTTCTTCTTTTTTCTTTTTCTATTTTCAAATTTCATTTTATTTGTTTGCCACCTCAACTACCTATGGAATTAAAAGTTTTTCTTTGGGTTACAATGATGATCGTCATGCCCTCTTCACCAACAGCCAAGAGATTAAGGACACCAACGAGTAAGGGCAGAGTAACGGCTTTGGTTCCCTACACCCACTCCATTTAACAGAGAAGAGGCGGGGTAAGTAAAGATGTAAGGCAGTTACATTTCACAACAGAACCAAAGCTCAACTGCTATCCAAGCTAACAGAGATGTGACTGAATTTTAAGTGCCTACTTAGTCAAGAAGAGTTGATTATTAACAGTCAATAATAGCTAAGAAAACAAAGAAATAGAAAATACACCGGATTTAGAATCCAAAAACCTGAGTTTAATTCTGGTTAACACTGACTGGTGCAACACCCAGTTTCCTCCCTTATGAAAGAGAGATAATACTAAAACATTCATTCAGCAAATATTTATTGAATAATACCTTATATGTGTCACTACACATTTAGCTAGGGGAAAAAGCATAGATGTAGTCCTGCCCTCAAGGAGCTTATATTTTCCCTATCTCACAAGGCTATTGTGAAGATCAAATGTAGTAACACTGCAAATTGTAACATACAACTTCAAATAGCAAAGTGATACAATGACTATTCTACCTTTTAACCACCATCTTTATTACTGAAGCTTAGCAAGACTCAGTAAATAAAGTATAGATGATCAGATATAATAGTCCACTATCTGCAGAACATATTTTCTTAAGGGCTAGAATTCCGGAGCCTAACAAATCACTATTTGTTACACAGGCTTAGCTCAAGACTCTCAATAGTACCATAAAGATAAAATGAACCGAGAACTGAAAGCCTATAACCTGCAGGGACGCTCCAGGTAGGGTTGGGTGCGGGTTGCACTACCCACACCTGGCAAGGGAGTGAAAAAGAAAGATTTCGAGGCCCCATGTAAGACCTACTGAATCATAATCCTTAAGGGTGAGTCTGACACTCTATAGTTTTGACAAGCACACCCAGTCATTCTTATGATCACTAAAGCTTGCAAATCGCTGCCACAAAAATTCCTTCATCAAAAACCATGATTTCAAACAATTTCCAAAAACCACCTAGAAAATCTGAGCCAAATAGAGTAGAATGCAGCTACAATTGAGAAAGTAACTCTTGAGAAAGTACTTAGCAGTCAATGTTACTCACACATAACTTGTAAAAATACTTTTTGTGGCAGCAATCTCTTTTTATTCTATCATTTCCAAATTTCACATAAAGGAAGCAAAAAAAAAAAAAGGATGCCCATGAGATATTTGTAAGTTATTAACTTTCAATAGTCAAATACATGGTGACAGGAGACTAGACTTTGGGTGGTAAGCACACAATGCAGTATACAGGTGATGTAACGTATAAAACTGTATACCTGAAACTTATATAATGTTATTAACCAATGTCACCCCAATATTTAATTTTTAAAAAAAATTTCAATAAACAAATTTATTTACATATGTATGGCTTTAATTTTTCTTATGGTTTAATTTTAACAAGGGAAAGTCAATGGATATATTATCCTATAGCTATAGAGGAAAAAGGCATACACTCTCTGCCTAGCATAAATATAGTGTCGTAATTGTGAATAGCTGCCAGCCAAGCTTAGGAGTCCATGCTTATAAAAGACCACAATACCCCGATACCAAAGAGATAAAACAAACCAGCCAACAGACAACCCTAATCCCTCAAAGATATAGACAGAACCATATCCATACCCACTGCCCACTTAAACCCTCCTAAAGGCATCTCTCAAGAAATCAATCAAGAGCCCTTGGAACTACTTTAACCTTAAGAAAATTAACCTGGAGTTAAATATTGCTTCACATACTATGTAATTAGTGTAAAGATATACTTATTTTGGTTCTATTTGTTGAAAGCATCCTTTACTCATTAGCCTCCAGGTATATATACATCAAAGGGAAGACACTCAATATGTTACACTGGGGAGAATTACAAGGTGGAAAGTAGCATTGCTAGTCAAGAAAACATTCCATTTGCAGTAAAGTTTAGAGCCCAGAGGGCTTGTTCTTACTCTAGTACCAAGCCCTCCAACATGACTCCTTCCCAAACTAGTCAATATCTCGTCAGTTTGGAAGGGAGAAAGGACAAACTGAACCATAGTGAATTTAGTTTAACTGTTCCAAGATTCAATGAGGATGGGGCCTTGGTAAAGACTTTAAAATACAAAGAAATTGATGCGCTTCCTTTTGCCCAAGCTTGTATTGCCTTAAATCTCAAGTTACACTGTTCTTTCACACCTCTAACATTTGTCTGAACAACTGCAATACATGAAAACTGGAATAAAATTATTTGTGCACAGGAGAAAAAACTTCTAAAATAGGAAAAAGTCTTGGTTAAAAAAGCAATGATCAAGGTCCATACATCCACCTATGACTTCATACAAATTACATCTACATAACAAAAATCTACCTATGCCTAACCCTGACCCCACCTGGCACTTAATCAACTTAGAAAGCTTTCTCGGGACAAAAGAAGTTAACCTAAGGAACTTGGGTGAGAGAGAAAAACACTCTAAAGGAATGCTGCCTGAAGAACGCTTTAGGAAAATTAGTACCAACCTAAACAAGATCAAAACAAGTAGCAGACACAGATACCCCTGCAGGAGCGTGCCTGTGTGCTTGCTGACTTCCTTCTTTCGCCTGAAAGCCCAAGGGAAAGATGCAGACTTTGGCTGGAAGAAGGGGAGGAAAGAAACTGTATACGGTTGACCCCTGAAGGTGGGGGTTAGGGGAACTGACTTCCACAAAGTCGAAAATCCACATACAACTTTCAACTTCCCAAAAACTTAAGTTGTCCCTCAGTGTCCTTGGGAGTTTGGTTCCAGGACCCTCGCCCCCTTGCAGATGTTAAAATCTGAGGATGCTCAAGTCCTCTACATAAAATAGTGCAGAACAATGCATGCAGTCGGTCCTCCACGTCTGCAGATTCCAACCACAGAATGAAAACAGTACAGGTACTTAGTGCATAGAAATGGACCTATGCAGTTCAAACCCATGACATTCAGGGTCAACAGTAGTTGAGGTCTCGGGGAATTTAACAACTAGCTCAGTTCCGTGTTGCAACTATCATTATTTCCACTACAGTAGCAGAGAAGCTTCAAAGATTCTGGAAATCAAAACACAGTTGGAAGGTGAGAAATCAATGTTAGGAAGGTGTCTGATCATCACAACCTTCCAGAGAAAGGTTCTCCAAGCAAAGAGTGTTCTTTTGCCCTGCCCAATAGAAGAAACAAAGTTCTCTACTCCCCACAAGGATGTGCCAAAATGCAATCTTTTCCCCTATTAAGAGGGACAGACCCAGGCTGTCACCCAGGCCTGAGGCAAGCCCTGTCCTAGAGGATCGTCTGAGGTCTCCTTTAGTATCTAGTTTATATCTGGACTCTGCTGCAAAAACAACAATAAAGGCAAGAAGCCAGCAACTATGTTAGTTGGCATGTATATACATGAAATGATCAATCATGTTAGCTGTAGTCTTCTACAAAATTATTTTAGTTTAGTTCCTTTGGCCCCCATAAAGAGTAAAGAATTTAAAACTTTATGATAATTTCATAATTTTAAATAAATATTTTACTTTTATCCTCACCCGAGGACATGCTTATTGGTTTTAAAGAGGGGAAGGGGAGGAAAGAGAGAGGAAAAGAAACATCGATGTCAGAGACAAACTTTGATCAGTTTGCTATCACGCACTCCCCAACCAGGGACAGAACCTACAACGAAGATGCATGCCCTGACCAGGAACTGAACCTGCAGCCTTTCGATTTACAGGACAACACTCCAATCAAGTGAGCCATACTGGCCAGGGCAATAAAAATAAACAGCTGGATCCAAAGTTAACTTCCAAAAGAAAAGGAAAATGACAATTCCAAGAGATTTTATTGGAAGAAAATATTAGCTGTAGACTTCTGAGTTATTTAAAAAGAAAAGAATTAGGTGCCCCAATACAAAGCAAAGGTCGCTACTGCATTCTATATCTGAATGCCCTTACCACCAAAAGATTAAGAATATTCTGTTAAAGTAGGAAGTTAACAGAAAAAATAAGCATCTATTTATTTACAGGAAGACAGAGGAAAGTTACAGTAACAGCTCCAAACGCTTGCTTTTGTGAGCTACTCTTTCTTGAGGTGGAAGGGAAAAGGAAACAGAATGAGTGGATACCACAGAGCGTGATCATCAAGGCTAAGGGCAGGAAGGGGCCTAACATGAATAAGAAAGTATGAGCTCTTCTACATGCTCAGCTTCAAGATCCTCTCCTCTTTGAAACCTACTGTTTTACTACAGGAAAGTCTGAGGGTTGTGGGAACCATAATTAAAATAACATTTATAGAAAATGAGGATGACTTCATGAGAGCACTGAGGGAGAGGGCAGAAGAGTGAGAATAAAAATACCCAAGATAGATTCAGTAAGGAGAGAAATACAGCACTGAAGGCTCCTGAAGAGAAGGGAGATGATGAGAACATACACCACCTCCCAGCCAACCAACAATCACTGTATAAATTTCAATATGATGTACAAAAACACGAATGCAGCTCCTGGATGAAGGTGGAGGAAGTCTGCACAGAAACCAGAAACAAGGCAGCATCCCGTCCCAGCGCTGAGGGATGCAGTGGCGAGTAAGGATGAAGGCGTATACACGGGGAGGGACTGCAGCAGGCAAGAGGATGGGTTATAGCAGCAGAAGGAAGCTAAAAAGGGCAGGAAGGGAAAGTAACCTAGAGGCGAGAAAAAACAGGATAAAAGTCAAGCGCGGGATCACAAGCGGATAGAGTGGGAGAGGGACTGGAAACAGCAAGCCCGAAAGCGTGCGGAGGTCAAAGATCCAAAGGGGGACTGTAATTGTAGCCTGAGACAAAAGTATGAGTATGGCGCACGAATGAACACAGGGGACAGAACAGGGATGCTCTCGGAGGAATGTAGTGATGAAGACACGAGATCCAACATCATGGTGTAACATGGAGACTACTGTGAAGAGAAACTACAGTGTCAAAGACCCCACGGCCGCCACCACCACCACCACCACCGCCACCACCACCACCAGCAAAGAAACAAACCAACAAAAAAACCCGCAGGCAAGACTCAGCAAAGAAGGTACACTGGCAGGATGAATACAAAAAGGAAGGGAGGAAAGGGACACACGGAAGTACAGAAAAATGTATAGGGGGTGATTAACCGTACGGGGAAGGCAACTAAGGAAAGAAAAAGGAGTGCAGTGTGGAGGGACGAGGTTTCCGGAGGAAAAGCAGGAGACCAAAGGTTCCGGCTACTCGGGCCAGAGGGCAGAGGGGACGGTCCCCGGGGGCTGAAGGGGCGGTGGGGAACAACAAACTATACTGCTGAAGATGAGTTGGGGAGGACACACGGTGACGGGGTGAGAGTAGGAGATGCTGTCGGGGAGCGGCAAGCAAAATGCCCAAGGGGGAGGCAACGGGGTAGAAAAGAAGCCAAAGGAATGCGGGCGGGGGTAACAGCGGTAAGGGCACAGAGACGTCCACTGAGGGCTGAAGGCAGCGAGGTGGGAGGCGCAGAAAGCCGGGGTGTGGGAGGTGTAAGGGTCAATCCCAGGAGGTGCGGGGCCTGAGACAGCCCGCTGTCCCGAGGGCAGGTTCGGGATTGCGGGGGCGGGGGGTGCGGCCTGAGGGTGACAGGGGTAGAGGGGAGATGCGCGGGCAGGCGGAGGGGACGGGGCGGGGTGGGGCGGCGGGCAGCCCGGATACTCACACCTCCAGAATGCGGTCCCCCTTGCGCACCCCGGCGCGATCGGCCGCCCCCCCGGGCAGCACGGCGCTCACATGCTGCAGCGGCGCGTACAGCTCCCCGTTGATGCTCCGCAGCTGCCCGCCCTCGCTCACTTGGCCCCGCACGTTGAAGCCGTAGCCGGACTCGGACTTGACGATGCGCACGACCCGCGGGCCGCCGCCTCCGCCGCCGTTCCCGGCGCAGTGGAGCCCAGACCCCCCGCCGCCGCCGCCGCCGCCGCCACCTCCGTTCCTGTGAGGGGCTGAGGGGTGAATCCCTTCCCCGTCCTCGTCCGCCATCTTGAAGCAGGCGAGCCGTGTTCCCGCCCCCCTACGCCTCCACGGCCCCCCCCGTGCGCGCTCGCCCTTGCCGGCGGCCGCACGAGCCCCCCCGCGCGCGCGGGCGCGCGCGCTCCGCCGACCGCGGGATCCGAGTGTACCAGGGAGCCGCTGGCGCGGGTAAAGGGAAAGCAGGGGGCGGAGGGAAAGCAGAGGGTAAGCGGGTTGCTGTGCCCTGTGGAGGCTCCTGGGAGATGTAGTTTATGGGCCGTGGAGCCCGGGAGGGTGCTGGGCCCGGCGGGAGCTGAGGTTCCGTAACGCAGTTCGGGAGCAACGCCTGCTGGAAGTTGTAGTTTGTCTTTTAAGTTCTTGGGCGTTCAGTCTGTTCTGTGCTGAGAGCGTGGCAGACTGCTTTAGCTGCCGATGTGGTGCACTTTTTTTTTTTCTTACTTCATAGCGTCTACAACAATAATATTAGGATAGATTAACGTTTGTGATTCAGTACAGTCGTAAATTATAACGACTGACTTGCTCAGTACCTTACTTGTTCATATACATTCTTTTATTTCATGGCCCCATCAACCTCGTGAGACTACCAGGTCATGAGTTCGTTTCTCTGTTTCACTCATTAGGAAACCTAACCTTGGAGTGCCCAGAGTCATCCACCTACTACGTAACAGGAACTAAGGACCAGTTATGTTTGTGCAACTTTCTTTTCCTGCATTGCAACTACATAAAAACTATGCCCCAAATATGCAAAAAATATATACAGAGAGGACACTGTGGTCTCAGTGATTTAAAACTGGATATTAGAGTAGCCAAGTAGTTTTAACTGAGCAATGAGTTTTGAAGTTACCTTATTTCTAATTCATTTTGATTTCCCCAACAACACAGTAGAATTACTTGGAAATGGCAGCAGTTGATGTATTTTGGCTACCTACTCAAACACAAACTTAACGGATACTGCGCAGAATGCCTGGAAAAAGCAAGTAGAAGAGCAAGAGCAAAAACAGTGTAAATATCTTAAGGATTTAATACTCAAGTCTGATATTTGATTTTACCCTAGTGGCAGTCCAATAAATTAGTCTGTTACTGTTACATGGGTGTTTATAAAAGACACAAGATTCTTGGGTCAGAGACAAAGTACTCATAACACCGGAAACAACATGAGCTTCAGCATGTTTGCCTCAGCTCCTCTTGCCCCCTGACTTTCACAGGGATGACACAAAGGGCTCAGATGAATGCTTTGCCCTTGGTGGATTTATGTCATGGCTGTGGAACGATGAGCTTGGGGAGCCTGCCGTTTTATAGGAAACAGTAAGCAAACCTGTTCTTTGTCCTGAGGGAAGACATTACTTCATCCCTCAGAGTTACTATAAACATAACCCTAAGAAATGACCCTAGAAAAGTGAAGCTTTGCATTCTTGGCATTCCCAGGAAGATGGGTAGAAGCATGAAAGACCAATGAAGGACCACCTCTCTCAATATTACCAGGTGCCAAACACTGTACTAAGCGTTTTATATCTATAATCTCACTTAATCCTCACAACCCAATAATGTTCCTATTTTATAAATGAATAGACAGGCATAGAGAGGCCGCACAGCCAATAAGCAATGAATCCAGGGGAAGCAACAGGGATACAAAGTTAAAAGACAGTAAAAGTTAACTTGCAGAGGTCTGATGACTTGTAAAAGCAACAAGAAGCCCCCTGAAAAGAATTTGTGAACTATGGAAAGATTTCCAGGAATTGCTCAGGGGGGAAAAAAAACCCCAATAGAATAATTAAGGTATCTCACAAAATGAGGGAATGAGGGTTCAATGTTATATTAGAACATAAAAATTAATGTGACCTTATTTTATAACCAGTCTAATGAAGAAGGATCTTGATTGCACAAGATCCTTATTTGTTGCACAAATATGGAAATTAATAAAAACTGGAATAAGAATTGTGGTCCAAAATAATGACATTTTGGTTGAACAAGAATCATTTGGTTTGAACTTACCCACTAAAGGACAACATCAGAAAAAGGAAGAAAGGAGCTTCCACTGAAAGAGCTTTTTATTTTAACTTGTTTGTTTGACAAAAATGTACCAAATGCCTACACTATTTTAGGCTCTCTAATAGTAACTAGGGATTCAAAGATCAGTAAGATGATATCTGTGGACTCTGAGAAGGGCACTATGACATGGTCCCACTTACGGGAATCCACATACTTCTTGATCTGGGGGTTCCATTTTCAGGAATTCATTCACTCTCGCACTTGCACATGTGTGAGATGATGTTTTTGTGAAGGCAGTAATCGCAGTATTGTTTGTATTGACAAAAGGTTGGAAATAACCAATGTTCTTCAGTTAAATTATGATGCATCCCCAACAAAAACTTCTTTATTTATTATGAATAAATAAAGAATAAGGAAGCTGTTTATGTACTGAAATGGGATGACCACAACGATACTGTACATAATTAATTGACAAAGTGCAGCACAATCTGTAAAACATGATTCCATCTTTGTGCGAAAGGGGGATCATAGGTATGTTTGCATCTCTGGAAGTATTCACAAGAAACTGATGTTTGCCTCTGGGGTGGAGAACTGGACAGCAAAGATGGGGACAAGGTGGAAGGGAGATTTTTTTGTAATTTCTGAATTTTTGGACAGATGAATATGTTGCCTATTCAAAAAGTAAAATATATAAAAATATTTAGAAGGGATCAGATTGGAAGAAAAGGTGATCAGAGCGTCAACATCAGAAAATAAAATAAGATGTCATGTTGGGTCTTGAGAACTCACAATCTGGCAAGAGACTCAGCAGGAAAAAACACAATTATAAGGCAGACCTTGGCTCTCCTGAGTAATGAGAGCTATGATAGAAACCTACATAACTGGCTAGGAGTGCACATAGGAGGGCTCTTCAAAATGAAACAGCTAAGCTGAGTATTCACAGGTGAGATGAGTTAGTAAGGCAGAGAAGGATAGTGGTGGAAGAGCATCTCTGACAAGGAGAACAATGTATTCATACAGAGATTTGGAAGAACGTGGTGCAGTGTGAAAACAGCGAGCAGTTCAGTAGGACTGGAGCAGCAGGAACAGGAGGAAGTGGGCGGGGCAGGTGGGCAAGAACCAGATCTGAAGATACTCAGTATCATGCCTGGGAGTTTGAATTTCATTCCTAAGTAGGCACCTCTGAATGCTTTTCAGCAAAGCAGTGGTATTATCAAATTTGTACTTCAGAAAGTTCATTCTGCAGTAAATTTGGAGAACAAAATGAGACAGAAAGACCAGTTAAGAAGCAATTGCAGTGATTCAGATGAGAAGTGATGAGATTCAAACTAGGGCAGTGGTGACTGGAGGGGAATTCCCTGGAGAGAAGGGACTTAGCCATCACTTAGATCTCAGGCATGAGGGTGGGGAGGAAAGAAATGTCATTCGATTCGTGACTTGAGATTCCTGACTTGACCGTGTGATTTCCCCAAGACCAGGCATGAATAGGAAGCCGAAGAGGCTTGCCAAGAAGATAATGAGTTCAGTTTTGGGTATGTTGGATTTGAGGGTCCTGCTCGAGATCCAAGAAGAACTGATCAGCAATTGGTTGGACCCATGGGAGAAAGGGGTCTAGGCCAGAGCATAGAAGGTGAGAGCCATGGGCTCTGGGCTATACGTGGCGGTGGCTGAGAGTCCCAAGGCAGAGTGTGCAGTGAGTTGAGAGGAGTGCCAAGGCCAGATCCTGGAGAATGCACCCTGCGCCCATTAAGGAGACTTTAAGAGAAAAGGGATCAGGTGAAAGAGGAGTCAGAGAGCTGGGAGACCCAGAGAGAGAGGGGCCTTGGAAGGTGATGAAGCTGCTTTTGGAAACAGAACCTAGAGAGTTAGCAAGCACTTCCCATCCAAGAGCTTGTTTAGTCCTCACAATAACATGTAAATAGAAGCATTCACAAGAAACTAGGCTCACCTGGCCAGCAGGCCCCAATCATACTGCTCGTTAATAGCAGAACTGAACCTTGAACCCAAATCTTCTGACGCCAAGGCCAGGACTCTCTCCGCTACACAACTTCCTTCTAGTTAAAGAAAAAAAAGTTTCTCCTACCCTTTGTGTTGGATGAAGTCAGCAGGTTTCAGTTAGCTTTTTGTGTAGGAATTATTTAGGTGAGAGTCCCCCCTCTGCACCTTTGCTCATAATGTCCTTCAGTCCTAGATGTCCTTCCTCTTCTCATGCACTCTTTGCTGGTCTAAATTCTACTCATTCTTTAGACTCTAGCTTAAAAAGTCTCTCCATAAAGCCTCCCATGAAGATTCTAGTTCACTCTGACATTCTTCTTTTCTAAATTCTTTCAGCAAATACACCTTCCAGTGACAACCCCTAACAACCCCCCAGGCATGTCATGTGTAATCCTCTCCCCTTGAGTCTGGGCAAGACCTGTGACTTGCTTCTAGGCAATAGAATAAGGCAAAGGTGATGATGTGTTGTTCACATGATTACAGTCACAGTACATTATATTACTTAGCTGAATGGAGCCAAGAGAGACTCCTGCTGGCCTTTAGGAAGAAAGCTGGCACATTGTGGACCATCTATGGAGAAGCCTCTAGAAACTGAGAGTTGCCCCCAGCTGACACCAAGAAAGTAGGACCTTTGGTCCTACACCTTCAAGAAATTCTGCCAAAAAACACATGAACTTGGAGGAGGATACTGGGCTACACTAAGGAACACAGCTCAGCCAGCACCTTGATTGCAGGATTGTGAGTCCCTGCAGACAGCCCAGCTAAACTGAACCTAGCCCTAGCCAGGTGGCTCAGTTGGTTGGAGCATCGTTCCATACACCAAAAGGTCATGGGTTCGATTCTGGCCAGGGCACAAGGTCGTGGATTTGATCCACATTTGGGGCACATACAGGAGGCAACCAATAGATACTTGTCTTTCTTTCTCTCTCCCTGCCCTTTCCTTTCTCTCTAAAGTCAATAAATATATGCTCAGGTAAGGATTTAAAACAAAAACAAAAACAAAACAGACTTCTGACCAAGATGGAGGCATGGGTAGATAGACTTTGCCTCCTCACACAACAAAAAGGACAACAAATTTAAAAACAGAAGACAACCAGAACTGCCAGAAAATTGAGGTATATGCAAGTCCAACAACCAAGGAGTTAAAGAGAAAATATTTATCCAGACTGGTAGGAGGGGCAGAGACAGAGACAGGAAGCCAGGGTAGAGGGGATGTGGCCAGGCAGCGGCTGGAGGACTGGGCAGGTGAGACGGCAGCTGGTGGTCCCACATTTGCATGCGGATAAACCAGGAGGAGCAACAGGGGAGCGAGACAGACCGTGCAACCCACAGTTCCAGCACAGGAAAAGAAAGCCTCAAAACCTCTGGCTGTAAAATCTGTGGGGGTTGTGCCAGTGGGAGAAACTCCCAGCCTCACAGGGGAGTTCGTTAGAGGAGCCCTCAGGGTCCTAGAACGTACACAAACCCATCCGCCCAGGAACCAGCACCAAAAGGGCCCAACTTGCTATGGGTAGCGGGGGAAAGTGACTGAAAGCCGTGGAGTGCTGAGCAAGCAGCATTGTTCCCATACAGCACCACAAAGCAACATGTTGGTTGCCCCGTCCTGGCAATTACCTAAGGTTCTGCCCCTTACAACGTAACAGGCATGCCAGACACAGAAAAAATATGACCCAAATGAATGAACAGATCAAAGCTCCAAAAATAGAACTAAGCGATGAAGAGATAGCCAACCTATCAAAGGCAGAGTTCAAAACACTGGCAATCTGGATGCTCACAGAAATTGTTGAGTATGGTCACAAAAAAGTGAAGGCTGTGCAAAGTGAAATAAAGAAAAATACGTAGGGAACCAACAATGAAGGTAAGAAAACCAGGACTCAACGATTTGGAGCAGAAGGAAGAAATAAACATTCAACCAGAACAGAATGAAGAATCAAGAATTCAAAAAAATGAGAAGCTTAGGAACCTCTGGGACAACTTTAAATGCTCCAACATCTGAATCATAGGGGTGCCAGAAGGAGAAGAGGAAAAGCAAGACATTGAAAACTTACTTAAAAAAATAATGAAGGAGAACTTCCCCAATCTGGCAAAGGAAATAGACTTCCAGGAAGTCCAGGAAGTTCAGAGAGTCCCAAAGGAGCTGGATCCAAGGAAGCACACACCAAGGCACATCATAATTACATTACCCTAGATTAAAGATAAGGAGAGAATTTTAAAAGCAGCAAGAGGAAAGGAGACAGTTACCTACAAAGGAGTTCCTATCAGACTATCAGCTGATTTCTCAAAAGAAACCTTACAGGCAAGAAGGGGTTGGAAAGAAGTATTTGAAGTCATGAAAGCCAAGGGCCTACATCCAACATTACTCTATCCAGCAAAGATGCCATTTAGATTGGAAGGGCAGATAAAGTGCTTCCCAGATAAGGTAAAGTTAAAGGAGTTCATCATCACCAAGCCCTTATTATATAAAATGTTAAAAGA
>PVJD01000299.1:282687-500193 GCA_004026545.1 Mormoops blainvillei
TTCTCAAAAGAAACCTTACAGGCAAGAAGGGGTTGGAAAGAAGTATTTGAAGTCATGAAAGCCAAGGGCCTACATCCAACATTACTCTATCCAGCAAAGATGCCTTTTAGATTGGAAGGGCAGATAAAGTGCTTCCCAGATAAGGTAAAGTTAAAGGAGTTCATCATCACCAAGCCCTTATTATATAAAATGTTAAAAGGACTTATCTAAGAAAAAGAAGATCAAAACTATGAACAGCAAAATGACAACAAACTTACAAATATCAACAACTGAACCTAAAAACAAACTAAGCAAACAACTAGAACAGGAACAGAATCACAGAAGTGGAGATCACATGGAGGATTATTGGCAGGGAAGGGTGGGGGGAGAAAGGGAGAAAAGGTACAGGGAATGAGAAGTATAAATGGTAGGTACAAAATAGACAGGGGGAAGTTAAGAATAGTATTGGAAATAAAGAAGCCAAAGAACTTATATGTACGATCCGTGGACATGAACTAAGGGCAGGGGGAAGGCTGGTGGGAGGGGAGGTGCAGGGTGGAGGGGAATAAAAGGGAGAAAAAAATGGGACAACTGTAATAGCATAATCAATAAAATATACTTAAAAAAAAAACAAAAACAAAACAGAGCCCAGACTCCTGACCCATAGACACTGAGATAATCAATGTGTTGTTTTAAGCTGCCAAATTGGTAGTAGTAGCAGCCTGTTAATTGGCAATACGTAACAAATGTAACTCCTTTTGCATTCATGGTCAGTGCCACTCAGTTTAGACCATAACAATACAATAGTTTTACTTTTCCAATCTGAGCATAAGCTTCTTGAAAACAAGGAACTTGCCACATGTGGCTGGTGCCCTCAGAGTGTATGAGAAGCACAAGCGAAGGAGCTCAACGAATGTCAATAAAGCATTAGTCCTGGAAAGGACCATAAAGTGGCTAATAACACCTGATGCATAGGGACATTGTGGGAATCAAATGAGCTTTGTGGAAAAGACTTTACATAATGCTTAGCACATAACTTTCATTAATAATACTTATTGAGTAAATATCATATCTAGCCCTGTTCCCTCATTGTGCTGGTAAAGAAATAGCTCCCTCCATACCGCCGAGCAAGGAAAGAAAGAAAACCCAGCAAGGTACAAGGACTTGTCAAAAATCACTCAGCAGATGAATTGCCAGGACTTGACACTAAGAACAATTAAATGACTTAAATGAGGCAATAAGGCATACCGTTACCTGTGGAATCAGAGGTTAAAGAAAGCAAAAAGAGGGCCCTTTTTTAGGCTCTTGCCCTAATTCTGACTCCTCTTTCCTTTTCATTACCTTTCTGCACTTCTTCCGTGAAGAAGGCATGAAAAGTCACTCTTTTAGTAAATTAAGCAACTGATTTGCAAGAGTAGATAGTGCCTAGAGGGTTTATTAGTTAAGGTTCCTTTAGTTGCAAGTAGCAGAAACTCAATGCAAAGTAGCATAAGCAAAAAGGAGAATTCACTGGTTGACATTGCAAAGGATGACACTGGGTATTCCAGTTAACCGAAGCTACATAACAAACCACCCCAAAACTTCGTGACATAAATCATCGTTTTATTGTACGTATGAGCCCTGCGAGTCAGGAATTCAGATAGGACAATAGGGATGACTTGTCCCTATGACAGTTGGGGCTCAGTTGAGAAGACTCAAAGGTTAAAGGTGACTTAATGACTTATGTCATCTGGAAATGCCTTATTTCTCTGAAGTTGGCTGTCTTTTCAGACCTCAGCTGGGGCTATTGTCCTGACCCTACACATGTCCTCTTCATGTGGCCACTTGGTCTCTTCAGGCATGGTGCGTGTGTACCAAAAGCAAATGTCCTGAGAGAATAAAGCAGTAGTACATGGCATTTTTATGACTCAGCCTCAGAAGTCACATGGCATCACTTCTACCACACTGTTTTGCCCAAGTAGTCACAAAGGTCTGCCCAAGTGCAGGGGGAGAGGTGTCAGTGTTGCACTGTAATCAGAGTATGTGGGATGGGCCCACTCGGGTGGTGGCCACACTGGGATGCAAGTGCTACAGGAACCAAGGCCTTAGGGTCTGACACGGACAACTTGGGGTCACTCCTTTTTTCATTTACCTTTCATTTTTACTCATCTCTGCTTGTCTTTGTCTATTAGCAAGAAAAGCACCGTATTTTTCTCAGCATCTGTATATAATTTCCAAGGGAAGGACTTTGGCCCTTCCTTGAATCAGCTGAAGTTACCTGAAGAATGAAGAACTATGATTGTCCAAACCTGGACCTCGTGAGCAGGTCACATACATAACAGAAAGTTTGCTGGGTAGATGGTAAAGAATAGCTATTATAGCTCTGACTGGGTGGTTCAGTTGGTTATGGCATCATCCCTCTATACCAAGGTTGCGTGTCTGATCTCCAGTGAGGGCACATACAGGAAGCAACCAATGAATGCATAAATAAGTGGAACAAGAACTGCTTCTCTCTCAAAATCAATCAATAAGTTAATTTTTAAAAAGGAATAGCTAGTATAATCTACCACAGATTGATCGTAAGTGAGCATTTATATCTGCTTAATATGCAATTATAATTATGTTAGTTTTCTATCAGCATTCTGTAGTTGTAGAATTTGAAAGCCCTTCATCTGGTCATCTTCATATCATGCCCTTGTCTTGCACTTGACCACACACCACCTCTCTGACATTGGCTGTGTTTCCCCTTGGGAAGAGGCTCTCTGGCTCTTACAGCCACACTGGCTGGCTTTTTTCTGTCACTCCCTGTCACCACACCTTCTTGTCACGTTTCAAAAGGCCATTCCCGGCTGATGTTTTTCACTGCTTCCAGTTGTGAATCCCCAGGCAGTTATTCCTCTGCGAATTACCAGCGTCACTCTTCATTTTTCTCCATGCCCTCCTTTTCTTTCCCTCAAAATCAAACTCAGTTTTCCGGGGGTCTTGTCCTAGAAATTACTCCCAGAGTGAACAGTTCAGAAATAATGCAGTAGGTTAGGAGTTCTCGTGACAAAAAGAGTAATAGGATTTCCATGCCATTAGCACCACCCAGTGGAAAAAGGTATGAGACTCGGGTCCTCTACATTGATTCCTGTTTAGCTTTAATTCTTAACGTGTCTTTTAGTATGCTTTTGGCTGCAAGTACAGAAAATTCAAAAGAGTTTTAAACAATAAGGAAATTATTATGTCACATAAATAGCAAGATTAATAGTGGGTGCTCCAGAGTTTGGTTGATTCATGAGCTCATGCATATCATAAGGGATCCAGATTTCTCCCATCTCTCTCCTCTGCCATCTTCAGTGTATTGTTTGGATCATTTGGCTAGTTCCCCTCATGGTGGCAAGGTGGCTGCTGAGATCCAGTCATCACCTACACACATGGCCACCACATTGAAAAGCAGGAAATGGCAAGTTTCTTCTTGTGTCTATTTGTAAAAGCAGAGAAACTCTTCTTTATTTTATTTATTTATTTATTTATTGTTGTTCAGTTACAGTTGTCAGGACTTTTTCCCCATTGCTCACCCCTACCCCACCCCAACCCCAACTCCCACAGTCAATCCCCCCCATTGTCTGTGCCCATAAGTCCTCTATTCATGTTTCTTTGCTTGCTCCTCCCCTTTCTTTTCCCCATCATGCCACTACCCCTGCCCTTCTGGTCACTGTCCGTTTGTTCTTTATTTCCAAACCTCTGGTTCTATTTTGCTTATTTGTTTTGTTGATTAGGTTCCCTTATAGGTGAGATCATATGGTATTTGTCTTTCACTGCCTTGTTTATTTCACTTAGCATAATGCCCTCCAGTTCCATCCATGCTGTCGTGAAGGGTAGGAGTTCCTTCTTTCTTTCTGCTGAGTAATATTCCATTGTGTAAATGTACCACAGTCGTTTGATCCACTCACTTACTGATGGGCACTTAGGCTGTTTCCAGCACTTGACTATTTGTAAATAATGCTGCTATGAACATAGGGGTGCGTAGGTTATTTTGACTTGGTGTTTCAGGATTCTTAGGGTATAATCCCGGCAGTGGAATTGCCGGGTCAAAAGGCAGTTTCATTTTTAGTTTTTGAGGAAATTCCATACTGTTTTCCATAGTGTCTACACCAGTCTGCATTCCCACCAACAGTGTAATTGGGTCCCTTTTCTCCACAACCTCACCAACACTTGTTTGGTGATTTGTTAATGATGGCCATTCTGACCAGTGTGAAGTGGTATCTCACTGTGGTTTTAATTTGCATCTCTCTGATGGGTAGTGATGTTGAGCATTTTTTTCATGGGTCTCTGGGCCCTGTGTATGTCCTCCTTGGAGAAGTGTCTGTTCAGGTCCTTTGCCCATTTTTCAGTTGGACTGTTTGTCTTCCTGGTGTGGAGTTGTGTAAGTTCTTTATATATTTTGGAGATCAAAACCTTGTCTGAGGTATCATTGGCAAATATGTTTTCCCATACAGTTGGTCCCCTTTCCATTTTGTTGATGTTTTCTTTAACCATGCAGAAACTTTTTAGTGAGGAACCCTTTGCAGAAGCCTTGCATCAGACTTCTCTCATGTCTCATGGGTCAAAGGTATACCACCTTCTGATGCTGTACACCAGTCATTGACAAAGGAACTGAAATTACTATGGTTGATTCAAACCAATTGAGACTTACTCCTGGGGTTAAGAGTAACCATTTCCCTATGTGTATACCTTGCCAGTGAATCAAGAACAAAACTGGGGCTCTGCCGAAAGAAAGAAGGATGGGAGGGAGGGAGTATGGGGAGGATAAATTTAGATTAAGCAGCCAGTTGTATCCGACGCACTTACTTTTCTTCAACTTGGTTTCCCCAACTATAGCCTGGAGATGGTGACACCTACTTCATCTATCTGTGCAGATGCCTCAAGAAATAAGATTTTGAAGGGCGCACTCATGAAAATATTTTAATTAAATGACAGCGAGGCAAATGCTACAGCATGGATGAACCTTGAAGAGACATTATGTTAAGTGAAATGAGTCAGTCACAGAAGGACAAACATTGTGTTCCTCCTACATGAAGAGCAGTCAAATTCATACAGAAAGTAGAATGGCGGTTGCAGGGGGCTAGGGGAAGGAGGAAATGGGTAGTTGTTGTTTAATGAGTAGAATTTCAGTTGGAGAGTATGAAAAAAATCCTGGAGATGGATAGTGGTAATGGACACACAACAATATGAATGTATTAAATGCCTCAGAATTGTATACTTACAATTGGTTAAGATGGTTTCATGTTATGTACATTTCATCACCACAAAAAATTTTAAATAAAACAAGCTATTTAAGGGATAGTGAAAAGGAATTGTGCTAAACTTGAAAACCGTGCAATATAAATTCGTGGTTCTAATAACGACAATGTTGAACTTCTGTCTATTTTAATTTGTGGACGGTAACCCTTTCCCAGTCTCAGCTATCACTCCTTTCCCAGTCATGTACCATCTCCCGCTCTCTCCTTAAACCTATGATTGTTTTGACTAAAGTGCAGAGCAAGACTTTCCACCCCCAAAAATGCCCTACAAAGGAACCCTCTGTGCAGAATAGAATCAACTGCCGCCCCCAGTGACAGTCCCCTGAAGGCTACCTGCAGCTGCCTTCCTTTGTTGGCCGGTCCTCTTTCAGCGCAGCTGGCTCTCCCACACCCATGCAAAAGCCTTGGGGACAAGAAGGCGGCCTGGAGACTAGGAGCCAGTGAGAAGCACAAGCACCAGGGTGCCGGCAGCCTTGGCAAAGACTATTTACTGACAACACATATGGACTAATATTTACCGATCCATCCGATGTTTGCAAATGAGGCAAAGCTGTGAGGAGCTGTGCAGGGAAGTGGCAACTGTGCATCCAGCCCCAGCACTCCCGCATGGCGGGCCAGGTCATTCCGCCTGAAGCTGCCAAAGCCCCCACCCTCACCCCATGACTGGTGCCCAGAGCTGAGTTCTATCACCTAAACTTGAAATTAGAGGTCTCTGTTCACATTCAATCTCCTCGCTCCAGTCCATTCCGAAAAATATCATAGATTATGAAGATCTTTAACATGGAATACCCACCACTCCCTTGAATTTACATCCCAGGGTTAGTCACACTATCTTAAAGCTTCTCCTTCATGTGACCTTCTGTAATTAAAATAGATTCTAGGCAAACGGTGTTCAATGAAAATGATGTGTGGTCTCTAATGCACAAACACTGAATGTTAGCAACCAGGTCTTCATTCACTTCCAGTTTCTGACATGAGGCAAGAGTCCCAGGGCTCCCTCCTTTTGTTCAGTGATCCTGGTCAATCACCGTACAAAACACCCTGCTGGTTGCAGAAAAAGGAATCCATTTTTGTTCAGCCAGTATTGACTGAGTACCTACCACGGGCCAGGCACTGGGCCAGGGCTGGGGACACAAGATAAAACATCAGCTCCTGCCCTTTAGGAATTCTTGGGTCTTAGGGGAGAGGTAGACATGAAAACAATTACTCTACAGCGTGATAAGTTTTGTAACAGCCGCTTTGGGTGCACTGATTAACTTTCGGGAGAAGACTTCACCAAGCAGTGTTATTTGAGTAGGGTTTTGGAGGATGAGCAAGAGCTTGCTAGAAGGATAAGGCTGAGGAAACAATTCCAGGCAGAGGGAACAGCATATGCAAAAGCAGAGGGGTAAGGGAGTTCACAGTGTGTTTTGGAAACAACTGGTAATGTGGCAGAAGTCCAGAAATGAGGCTGCAGGGGTCAGGCAGTGAGCAGGCTAATCCCCATCATCACCCCTCCCTGGCCCTGGGGGAGAGGGTCAAAACAAATCGAAGCTCTAACTGTTTTGCTGGTGAGTGATGAACTTCATCTTTCTATATAGTCTTTGTTCTGTGGGTGTTCCAGGTCTTTTGCAAGATTATAATCTACTAATGGGAACTGTCTTCTCAAGCAATCAAGGATTTTTATATCAGAAAAGGCCCCTGGACAGGTCACCCGGAATCTTTGGGCCATTGTGTGCTCCGAAACATAGCGTTTGCTGATTAGAACTCTGCGGAGTCCGGTATTCGATGGAGGAGGGCCTGGGGCTCAGAGAGGCGAAGGGCCCACCCCATCTCATGTGGTCGGATGAGCAGGCCCACGCCCAGCCCCCCTTCCCACCCTCCCAGGCTTCCTCCCCTTCCCTTCATACCATTAAGGTGCCCAGGATGCTGCTCCTCATTCAGTAAACATATGATAATTCTGGTTATTTCATCCTCTCCAGGAAAAAAAAAAAGTATATGGCTTGGCTGAGCTTTCTGGAAACTTCCAGAACCAATTCTCTCCTGAGTAAGGGCTTATTAAACACGGGCAGAATGAACGGAAACTTTTCAAGGAACTCTAGGCAATGCTGGTCTAACACAGGAGGCTTACAAATGAGTTTTTAAAATAATCTTTCAGCCTTCCTGTAGGCAACTTAAACTAGGACAGGGATATATTTTTCAATTTTTTCATAAAATATTTATTCTCCTAGAGTCCAATTTCTTTTTTGTTCTGGTCTTTTATCTTTCTGGTACTAGACCTAATTTGCAAAACTGCTTCCCGGTTTCACCCCAACATGGCTGGCTGCCCTTTGCTAAAGAAGAGAGTTTGTGATTGACAACAGGAAAACTCCAGGGACCCAGGCAAGGTCTGAGAAGAGAGCCTGCTTGTCCTCTTTTGGGGCCATTTGGCCACCTGGCCAGGTGCTTGAGGGCCTGCTGCCCTCTCGTGGCTGCAACCTGTGGTGCAATAGTTCTTGTACTTGGCAAATTTTTAAAAATCCTCTTGTGGCTGACTAAATGTGCTCTGGTGATAGGCAAGCCAGTCCCAGAGCCCTCATTACCGACGCTGCACCTTATACTCTCACAGGTGTGGCGATGGTCAACACAAAGCCACGTGTGAGGATCACATGAGGCATGTCTGGCACACAGCTCACACTGAAAATGCTCGTTATTGTTAGGAAATATTTTTGAGCATCTGATTTGGTAACGGTGTAGAGTTAGCTTCTCCCACACGTCCCCTCCAGACCCAAGTCATCCGAGAGCTGAAAGAGACCTTAGTCCAACTGCCATATTTTGGCTATTTTGGTTTTTTTTCTAAGAGAAGGAACCCAAGGATCTAAGAGATTAAGTCTCTTAGCTAAAGACATACCCTAGTTAGAGAAGTAGCCTGGAATGAATCCCCCTCACCCCCCTGAGAAAACAGGGAAGGGAGAGGCAGAGGAAGCTGTCATTTGAAATTCAGAAAGACACAATGACTCTAAAGTGTGGCAGACTCCGTGAGCCAGGCCAGCTGAGAGTTTCCGGCTCAGTGGTGAGCCTCTCTCCATCAGTCAGTGACCCCTCCCTCTTCTGCTTCCCAAGGAAGGCTGCTCTGTAAGTGCACAAGGGCTTTGGATAAGGACCATCTTCCTGCCTTTTTGAACACTTTCCTACGCCAACTACGCACCCCTGCAGTGTAGGAGATCTAGATTCTTGCCCAAGCTTCAACCCTGAATAACTCATCCTTTCATCCCCACTTTTGGGCCTCAATTTTTTCACCTGTAAAATGGGGGAGTTGGATTGGATGGTCTCTTCTCTTAGCAGTGATAGTCTATGACTGTTTTCTCTTGGCCTACAAATATTTGTTGGCAATATTAGACTGGGCACAACTTGAGGGCAGAGTCCGTAGCTTTTCCTCTTTGCACCCTCAAAGCCTAACTCTATACGTTTAGCAAATTAGGTGCTCAAAAATATTTCCTAACAATAACGAGCATTTTCAGTGTGAGCTGTGTGCCAGACATGCCTCATGAGATCCACACACGTGGCTTTGTGTTTACCATTGCCGCACCTGTGAGGGTATAAGGTGCAGCGTCGACAATGAGGGCTCTGGGACGGGACTGTCCGTGACTGGGTCCTGGTTCTGTACTTCCTGCCTGTGCAACCTTACTCACTCCGTGTGTCACTTCCCCACCGGTGAAATGGGAATTAAGTGAAAGTACCTGGCACATTGTAAGCACACAGTAAATGCTCTTATTAGGTAGACGTTATTACCTTTATTTTACAGATGTGGATGTTAAAGAGGAGAGAGATTAAATAACTTTCCCAAACCATCATGGCTAGTAAATGATGGATCTAAGATTATAAGCAAGATCCAAAGGCCATGCTGACTCTGTAAGCTCAATGCTGCACCATCCCCCATTGTTGAGTGACTGACTAAATACAAGAACAAGTGAATAAACGAAGGAAATCCTTTACTGCTGACGGCAATGCTAATGATTGGCATTTGACCCTGACATGGGGAGGGCGTTAGTGCTCAGGATCTACCCCTTCCTCACTTTCTGGAACCAACTGAGGAGGTTAAATCAGTTCAAAAAAAGACACAGAGGTAAGTACCTTTCTCCGCAAAGAAGAATATAGGTTTCTTCTAAAACAGTGAGGACTTACCGAGCATCGACCTCGTGGCCGCACTAGGCTGGGCGCTCTGGGGATTAGAGGTGTCCCTGACCTTCAAATGCCTGCAAGCTCGTTAGGGGAAACATGTGCAAAGCCTGGGTTGTGTTATAATTATTACATCCTAAATCAGGGTGAAGCAGATTATTTGGGTTAATTGAGTTCAGAAAGGAAACACACTCCACAGGCTTGAGAATTCTGGGAAGCCTTCCTGGAAGAGGAATTTAAGCTAAGTCTTGAAGCGTGAGTAACTTTCTTTGATGTTACCTTTGACTCTTTTCTCTCTATCTCCTGCCTCCAATTGGTCAGTCACAAAGGCCTATTGGTTCTTTCCAAAAGGTTCTAACACCAGTCCCTTACTCTCCAGTCCAGTGGCCATTATCCCAGCTCAGTCCCTCATTACTTATTATCTAGAAGTATCCTAACAGTCTATTAACTTGTCTCTTTGCTTGCAGCCTTTTTTTTTTTTCAGTCCACACTATCCTCCTCTTTAGATTAACCTTCTTAGTTTATCATGTCACTCCTGTGATTCATTAATTCCAACTTCCCTTCAACTAACATTTTTGAGCATTTACTGTGTGCCAGGCACCATTCTTCCATGTACTGGGGGTTCAGTGTTGAACAAGACAGGCAAGGAAGATCCCTGCCCCGCTGGAACTCACATACTAGTTCCGAAAAGCTCCGATGGAGACCTGCTGCTTTCAAGATTAGAGTCCAGACTCCCCTGGCAAGACCACCTTCATTGTCTCCTCCTACCCCGAATTTCCCATCACTTTCCAGCCTGATTCTTCAGCTGGGCTCACCGTCCTCAACATATCACATTTTCGCCCAACTCCTTAGACTTACCTGCTCAAGTCCTTCAGCCTAGTTGGAGCTCCACTTCCTTCCCACCTTCCTCTGACCTCCTCTTACAGCACTATTTACCTCCCTCATATTAGCATTTTACATGTTACATTATCATTTACCTATTCTACCTGGTAGTGTTCTTCTCCCACCCACCTGACAAGATTGCAAGATGCTGGTGGGCTGCAACACTGTTCTATACTTTTCTTTAAATTTTTTAAAAATGTGTTTATTGATTTGAGAGAGAGAGAGAAACATCGATGTGAGAAACATCAATTGGTTGCCTCCCATAAGCGCTCCGACCCGGGATTGAATTTAGGCATGTGCCCTGACCAGGAACTGAACCTCTGCCTTTCAGTGCACGGGATGATGCTCCAACCAGCTGAGACACACCAGCAAGGGCTCTTCTATATTTTTCCATCCTGACCTCTCCTAGCACCTGGCACAATATTGTGCAAATAATAGGTTTTTCCCCTTTCCTCCTCTCCCTCTTCTTTGTTTCTTCCTAACAATAACAACTAACATCTGTGAACAACTTTACAAAGTGTTTTCATGTACGTAATCTTTTATATGCTGCACAATACCCTTGTTTCAATTATCAATGAATATTTAGTGGATGAATAGGTCAAAAGAAAAAGGCATTTCAGGTGAAGGACATAAAACCAGCAAACGCACAAAGACAGAAATGATCCCAGCACGAACAGTGTGGGAGCACAGCCCTGCAAGACGGAGAAGAGTGAACACTGGAGAAAATTTGGGAAATGAAGAATAAAGGTAACAAAAAACAAACAGAAAAACAAATCCCACCTCACTAACACGGTTAGCAGTTTGTTTGTTTATTTATAAAATAGAATATTATTGATTTACGTAAATACAGTCATTGGCTTCTTATTTCAGCAGTTTCTATTATATTTGAAAATTAAATATATTCTTTTTTATTAAAATATAGTTGACATACAATATTTTATTAGTTTCAGGTGCACAACATGGTGATTCTACATTTATATACCTTATGACGTTATCCCACGTAACCATCTGTCATCATATAAAGTTAATATGTTATTGACTACAATCCCTGCGCTGTATATTACATCCCCGTACTTATTTTATAACTGGGAGTTTGTACCTTTTAATCCCCTTCACCTTTTTCAGCCATCCTCCAATCTCTTCCCTAGTGGCAAACATCAGTTTGTTCTCGGTATCTAGGAGTCTGTTTCTGTTTTGTTTGTTTGTTTGTTTTAGATTCCACATATAAGTAAAATCACATAGTATTTGTTTCTGACTTATTTCACTTAGCATAATGTCCTCTAGGTCCATCCATGTTGTTGCAAATGGGAAGATTTCACCTTTTTATAGCTGAATAATATTCCATTGTGTCTGTGCACGACATCTTCTTTATCTGATCATCTATCGATGGACACCTAGGCTGCTTCCATATCTTGGCTGTTGTAAATAATGCTGCAGTGATCATAGGTCTGCGTGTATCTTTTTGAATTAGTGTTTTTATTTTCTTTGGATAAATACCCGGAAATGGAATTGCTGGGTCACATGGCAGCTCTATTTTTAACTTTTTTAGTAATCTCTGTACTGTTTTCCACAGTGGTGGCACCAATTTACATTCCCACGAACAGCGCACAAGGGTTCCCTTTTCTCTACACTCTCGCTAACACTTGTCATTTGTTGACTTTTTGATAATAGCCATTCTGACATGTGTGAGAGGTGTATTTATTTCTCACCTTTTTATTTATTTATTTTTCTAAGATTTTATTTATTTATTTTCAGAGAGAGGGGAAGTCGGGGGAGAAAGGGAGAGAAACATTAACGTGTGAGAGATGTGTGAGAGAAACATCTATTGGCTGCCTCTCCCACGACCCCACATGGGGACCTGGCCCACAATTCAGGCACGTGCCCTGACTGGGAATCAAACCGGAGACCCTTCGGTTTGCAGACCGGCGCTCAAACTACTGACCAACACCAACCAGGGCTGTTTCTCACCTTTTTAGAAACAGGTTTTCTTTTGCAAAGCTGTAGTTAAGTGTCCATAAAATTTTGTGTCCTACTTTTCTTCACTCAACATTCTAAGCACAGTTCCCTGATGTGACAGTCTTCATAAAGGCCATCTGTGGTGCATGTGTAATTTTCTAGAGTAGCTCCATCTGAAATGTACTTGCCCATTGCTCTGTTGTTGGACACATGTTGTTTCCCATTTTACACCATTATTAGAAGCACTGGAACAAACCTCTTGCGCAGAGAGAAGAAATGGAACAAAACTGGGTCTTTGGTGAGACCTCGAAGTGCTCTATGAAGGCTCACCCGAACCTAGAGCGTCTCTGAACTTCTCTGTCATCTGTGCCAGTGAAATTAATCCTTTATTGCGTAAGCCAATTGGAGTTGCATTTTCTCTGACTTGCAACCCACATTATCCCACCTAACATGAAGTCTCTGAAGGCAGGACCACACTTGTCTTGCTCACTGTCATAACACTACCTGAATCCTCAGTGCAAGGCACAGTGGCCTGCACACAGTAGATGCTTAATAAATATGTGCAGAAAAAAAGAATTTGAACTCTCATCTTGACAGTGACCTAGAAGGAATTTAGTATTTTTATCAATTTGTTTGTGCTTATCAGTAAAAATGTTGCCTCTTCCTCACGTTTGCCACTTATTCTTTATTCCTTTGGCTTTCTTTAGTTTTTTAATCCAGAAGTTTTACATGTTTATGAACTAAAATATTTTCCTTTCTGACTTTTACTTTTTTATTTTTAATTTTTCTAAAATGTATTTGTTTATTTTCAGAGAGAGGGGGAGGGAGGCAGAAAGAGAGGGAGAGAAACAATGTGAGAGAGAAACATCAATCGGTTGCCTCTTGCAAGTGCCGGGACAGGGATGGGTCCTGACCGGGAATCGAACCGTCAACCTTTCGTTTTGCGGGATGACACCCAATAAACGGAGCCACACTGGTCAGGGAACTTAAATTTTTTTATTGAGATATAATTGACATATACCTTCATGGCCTTCAGTACTAAAATTCTGAATGGATCTCCTCTCGGAATTGATATTCAATTGTATTTTCTCCTAGTTTCTCTACAGTTAAGTTGTAATATTTAATTTACCAGAATTTATTTAGGTGTATGGCTTGAAGTTTGAGGTTAAAAGTTTTTTGTTTTTGTTTTTAACATTTTAACCAACTGTTCAAGTACGTTTTACTCGATTGGTTGCAATGCTTCCTTTGTCCTTGAAAAATGCTTATACGAAATTGGGTCTGTTTTGCCTAGCTAGTCTGTTAAATTGAGGTATAAGTTATATAATGTTTTACTTCTGTCAAGGCTGAGGTTCTTCCCAATTAAGCTGTCTTCAAAATTTTTTTCCCCTCTCTCTTGTTTACTTTTCCAGATGAATTTAAAAA
Source organism: Mormoops blainvillei (assembly GCA_004026545.1). Classification (NCBI taxonomy): domain Eukaryota; kingdom Metazoa; phylum Chordata; class Mammalia; order Chiroptera; family Mormoopidae; genus Mormoops; species Mormoops blainvillei. Next base: position 296,328 of record PVJD01000299.1, read on the forward strand.
TAATTATATCCAACTTTAAGAGGACACCATTGAGAGTTTTACTGTAATTACACAAAGCCTAAAAATAAATTAAGGAGGAATTCTTAATTTACAATTTTAACTGTCATCCACGGAAGTTTTTCTTCATATTTCTCAACAAAATGTGGTCACTTTCTTCACGTAGATCATTCACGTTCAAATAAAGGTTATTTCTAGGTATTTTATATTTTAGGTTGTTTTCTAAGTGGGATATTATGGACGGCATTCTTTCGTTTTTGAGTTGTCTCCCTGCAAGTACCACCCACAGATCAGAGTTACGCCCTCTGGCGCCAGTCAGGTAAAAAACTCCGCCTTCCTCGGGGCTAATTTTCTTTTTGGAGACGGCTATCCTGTTTCCCATCAGCCTTCTTTTGTGCTGGCTAAACAACCCCACTGATAGGATGAGAACTGTAGTTGGGAAAGATTCAAATGACAGTGGTGAGGAGGGTAGATTTGGGGCAGGTTAGACGAGGTGGGGGACCAGTGAGAACAGGCTTCAGTGGTAATCCGGGCTTAAAGACTGGCTAAAATGAGTCTGTGAACATGGAAAGGGCAAGTCTGAGGGAGATTTCAAAAGAGGAAACATTAGGACATGTTGACAAACGGGATAAAAAGGATAAAGGAACGGAAAGAAGAGTCAAAGGCAACTTTAAAATTTCTAGCCTGAATCACTGAAGAGAGAGATTTCTGTCTACTAAGAGGAAGTGATAGAGGTGGAAGAGGGGAGATAGTTCAGGAGTCAGTCCATTTAGGTCCTCCTGACCCTGAGGTGACAATATATCCAAGAGGAGAGGTCTGTGCTATAGATCAGTTGTGAGATAATAAAAAATATATATGAGGGGGGACCCAAAAAAATAACGAGAATTATCTTCTGGAGGGCAGGCCCCTTGTAGTACAGGCTCCCCTGCTAGGCGAGTGTTCTAGGAGCCCATCTGTATCAGTGCACCAGCTGGTGGTGTTGTGAGGGACTGTGTTCGGCTTCAGTGAATTTTTCTGAAGACTCTTTCAACACATTTGCCCATTTCATGATGGGTGATTTTGACCAAAAATGGCATGACCCCTGTGCCCCACCCTCCCTATTCACCCAGTCTCACCCTGAGCGACTTTTTTGTTTCTCCGATGAAAAAAACCCTCAAAGGGAAACATTTTGCTCATGTGGAAGAGGTGAAACACAAAAAACGGCAGAAGCACTAAAAGGCATTAAAATCGACAAGTTCAAAAACTTTTTTGAGCAGTGGAAAAATGTCTCAGTAGGTGTATTGCATCAAATGGAGACTACTTTGAAGGCGACTGAAGTTTAAGCATGTAAGAACAAATAAGCTTTTATAAATAAATTCTGGGTTTTTTTGGATTCTCCCTCGCACACATTGATCTCTGCCCCTGCCTGGTTCCTAGCCCAGGGCTCCTAAAGCGCTTGTAATTTCCTGAATGACAAGAACACTTGGAGCATCTTTTGTTCTAATGAGGAGACTCTGGGAAGGTTCCTGGATGGGGCTGATCACCCAAGAGACCAAGCCATGATTAGAACCTTGGAATTTTTAGCCCTCCCCACTCCTCCCCCCATCCTCCAGAGAGAGGTGCTAGAAATTGAGTTACTAATTGACCGTACCTACAGGAGGAATCCTCTCTGCAATCCCAACAGTGTGAGGCTGACGAGCACATCCACATGGGGGAGGTGACACACCCCAGCTTCACAGGCACAGAAGCTCCTGCCTTCAGGATACTCTCAGACCCTGTTTATCTCATCGTCTGGATGTTCACCTGTGCCCTTTAACCCTTTAACAGACCCTCTGATAGGCTGGTAAATGTGTTTCCCTGAGCTCTGTGAGCTGCTCTAGCAAATCAATCAAAGTCGGGGGGGAGGGAGGATAACGGGAGCCTCTGGTTTGTAGACAAGTTGGCCAGAAGTTGTCGGTAACCTGGTGATCTTCTACCTGCAATTGGCAGCTGAAGTGAAGGGGGGAGGCAGTCTTGTGGGACTGAGTCCTTGACCTGTGGGATTGACACTATCTCCAGGTAGACAGTGTCAGAATTGAGTTCAATTGCAGGATACCCAGCTGGTGTCACAGAGAACGGTGTGGTGTGGGGAAAAAAAAATCTCAAACGTTTGGTGACCAGATGTGTCAGAAGTGTTTCATGTGAGTAGTAAGTATAGGAGACACAGATGGGAAACTGAGTTTTTTGTAAACACCAGTGTTTTTCAATTTTTTCCCCCCACAATAATATATTTTACACAGCTGGCCAGTTCAAACACAAACACACATACCTAGACATAAAAACAGATATAAGGGTTCTCAACTCCTGCAGACACATGCAAGTGAGAGAAAAGACCTAGGTATAATCGGCACTGAATTGATAAAGTCATGGATGAATGACTGCCATCCCCCCGGCCGTCGAGATCCTGCAGTCTGAGATTTGGTGACCAACACCCTGTCAGGAAATTAATTACCCTGCCGCCATCTACCCTCAATCCCATGTGCCACAGGGATCCAGGGGAAGATTCCGGCAGAAAGACCACACACATTTTAGAGATTGAAGTAGGTCTCCCTGTCAACCCAACAGAGCACACAGCTAGAAACTGCTCACCTTTAAAAAAGATCTCCTTTATCCTCAGCCTGGATGAAGATTTTCCATGGAGGGGGGCGGTGGGGGAAGGGTATACCAAATATTTAGGTCTCCAACTTTGAACTGGGACAGGGAAGGTAGGAAACAATTTCTCCACGCAAAGCTAGAGTCCTAAATTAAAGTGTGGAAAAGAGGCCAAGGGCCCTAGGCTAACATCTGCTGTTGGGTAAGAGCCTGAACAGGCTCAGGCCCAGGCCCCACAATGCTCGGCTCTGAGGAGTACGGGAGCTCAGGGGTGGTTTGAGGCCCCACGCAAAACAGCGCACAACGGGAAGAGCTGATTAAGGAGGGGAGGAAGGCTGCTTTTCTTGCCCAGGGGACAGTACCCCTCCTCGGTCAACTGATCATGTCAGAGCATCTTTCCAGAGTAAATCTTGGAACGGTTCATGGTGAAAGGTTTTTTTTAAATAGAGATGAAAATGAGCAAATCAACTTTGGCTTTAGGAACTTAGTTTTTAAGATATCTCAATGCACCATTTGGCTGAAATAGCATATCGCTGTCAGGACTTTTCTGTTCAGGGGAGGGGACAAAAGAAGAGGTGGGAGGACAGGGGTGGCTGTTTGGGAGGCAAGGAATGTTCCTGCAAGCTGTTTCCCCAGGGCTGATGTCCCTGGTTTGCAGGAGGCTGCCGAGGTCTGCGAGTCTGGGCAGCTCCCAGCACCCCGCTCAGAGAAGCTGGCCTTCATGGCCAAGGGCCCGGGGAGTCAGACTCTCTCTCCCCTCCACAAAACATTCAAGAGGCACATAAGAGTTGGCTTACAAATGACATAACACGGGCAATAAACAGGCCACCGAAGTCAGGGGCAGCTGACCTGCCACGCCCTCTCTCAGGCCCCGTGCCTCATGTCATTCCGCTCTGGTCCCCATTGTCCTCTTCTAATTCAGAAGGTTGCCGAGGTGTAAACTGCCTTTCCTTTCACTATGTTCTCCTCCCAGACACCCTCCTTAGCCTCTCTGGCAAGCCCTGGCTCCTTTTGGTGGTGAAACAACTAAACTCTCGCAAATACACACCAGAGGCACTTTTTGGTCCAAGGGAGCTCTCAGGGCCCTGGTTCTAGTCTCCAGAACACTTCATTATCTCCAACTGGAATCTCTGCTTATCCTATCAACGAGGCCCAGGTGGAGAGCCTCCCTCTCCTGTAGGGCAGTGCACTCACTCCTGTCTTCCTCCAGCCCGGTAAGTCTTCTTGGCACCTCAAGCAACCCCACCCTGCTTCCACCCTGCTTCCACCCTCTTCACATTCTGAAAACAAGCTCACTCTAGATGTACCCACGCCAAGCAAGACTGCCAGAGAAAGCCCAGGACTGTCAGAAGACAAACTCAGGTGTGGATCAGGTTTCTAATGCATTCTGAAACCTGGGTGTGAATTACCTGGGGAGTAGAAAGGAAAAGTTATGAGAAAATATTACACTGTTTCAATTGAAAGAGAAAGGGGACTGCAAAGGCAATGGCCAGGGATGAAGGGCCTGCATTTCTAGTTTCTTTGGTCCAGAGAAGTTGCATGTAAATTCAGCTGTGTCCCCTTTAGGCCCTGCAGGAAACATACTTGGCAGAAAGAAAAAGATCATTGGACTACTTGAGCGATGTCCAGGGACAGCCCAAAACTAAACCCTTAAATAGTTGTAGTCAGCACTTCCAGAGAGCTTTTCATTTCTGCAGAGGATGTGGAGTTGCTCAGCTATCTCCAGTGCTGATTAGTAAATCTCTCATCATAGGATCTCTGCCTCTGACCAGTTCTCTTCCCAGTGAGGACACACACTGGCCAAGCTTAGGGATCCCACAAGGCCACACCAGATGGTGTCAAAGCTAAAGTTAGGGGCTACCTCCTACAATGAGGGCTCAGGCCACAACACTGAGCCACTTAACAGGGACATTCTAACTCCTCTGACTGCCACCAAGTCCTCATATCACAGTGCCAGGATGTCTGGTCCACGCTTCCCAGCAGTGGACAACAAGATGCCCACCTTCACAAGGCACTAAAATTATGTTGTTTCATTCTTCCTGAAAAGTGAAAAGAAACCAGGCCAGGAGCTCAGAGAGAAATAGTAACATATTTATTAAATTTACCATACAAAGAACATAGTCCAGGAAAAGAATCTCAGAACTGGAAAGACCCATGGAAATCAACTGGTCTGAACCCCGGTTTTACAAATGAGGAAACTGCGGGGAGAAATCAGAACACCATGAGAGACAAGCCAGAACGTGATGGAGGAACATCCAGCCTTAAGGCTTCTGGTCTTGAACAAAATAGAACCTGCAGACTTCTGTGTCCTATGGTACCACATTTTGATGCTTTTTTCCCTCTTGAGGCTACAGAAGAGCCCTCAGGAACACACTATGAGTTCAGGCCACAGTGAAGCAGAGGGGTTAGGAGAAGAATTCAATTCCTCCCCAAGAACCCTGATTGCCCTCTTCCCCCAAATATACGATCAGACCCAATGTCTCAGGGCAAATATACTTGCCTTCCTGAAGTACAGGTCAGGGGTGGAGGAGGAAGGGGAAATAAGGGGAGAAAAGAGAGGGAGTTATAATAGTGTTGTTCTGAAATGAAGTCCAGTGGAAACACTCTTCTCCCCAAGTGTCAAGAAAATCCAGATGCTGCAAGAGAAGGGTATAGAACTCTGGTACTGAATCAGTTGTGAGATATAAGCAAAAATGCCAATAACTTAGCAAAATAAATACAATGAAACTTTCGCTGAGATTGATGTAAGCCAGTGAAAATAGTTTTTAGGCTTTGAGTTAGTCAAGATGACTAGGGTGCACCTCGCACTGCATCTTAGGGGAATCCCTAAGAGATGCTGGGAGTTGTCACAGCAGAGAAGTCACACTGTCTGTGGCCCTGCATAATCTTTCTGCTCCAAGCTACTCCCGGAGTACACATTCCCTTCCCCTCCAAAACAGGGGCTGGCCAATCGGAACTGAGGGAACCCGTTGTCTCTCTTTCTGAAAAAGACCCAGGTCAGCATGAGCTGAGGGTGGAGCCAGTAGAAAAATAGTTCGTTGCTAAGATCCAAGCTGTGTTTTTGGAAGGAACTTTGTTCCCCCAGGACACTCTCCAATCACTGCGGACATCTGTGTCTCCAGCTTCCAGGGCTGAGACCAGTCTTGTCATCTCTTCGCTTCTTCTGACTGGATGAGGACCTGGGGCGGCTGAACTCCAGGCTACGACAGAAGGGAGGCTCTGCTAAGAGAAAAACAGTGACTACAGGGATAAGAGTGGGGCCCTGGCTCCCGCCAGCAGGATGCTGTCCGCCAAGGGCTGCAGTGCCCCGAGGAGGTGCTCATCTCCTGTCCACCGGCATGCCGAGGACAGACGTTTGGAACCGGGGCACACAAACCCCAAGCCCTGAGAGCAGCCAGGGGCCGGTCAGGAGGTCAAGGTCCGGGCTAACAGCCTATAGGGGTGGTGGGCTTCTCCACAGGCAAGAGGCGGCAGCAACTGCAGCACCCGTCTCCTCAGCTCATGTTTCCACCACCCGGATGAGAGGCATGGGCTTAGGGCTGGGGGGCTTGGCTATCCGAACGCTGAAAAGGAAATTGGAGGTATGAGTCCTGTGTTGGTGCCCACGCTACAGAGAGCCACCCCTCCGTATGTGTCTCTGGAATTCTGCACTTCAGGGCTGGCTGCGCTCCTGGGTTCCAAATGCTCTGAAACAGTCACTGTCAGTGACGTCCAAGGGAAGACTTGGGGGTGGGACTGGTGGTAGGGGTGATGAAAAGACAGGGGGCCGTTAAACAACTGAGAAGTGGGTGTGGCTGTGATTCTTGATTTTTTTCAAAGTCTAGGACCTTTTTGTGACTCTCTTAAGGCAAAAAAGGCCCTCTTCCTGGAAATAGGCACATATTACACATACATGATTTTTGGATACAATTTCAGAGGGTTCATACACCTCTGTCAGCTGTTGGGCCTCCTGGGGTAGTGGTAGCACACTCTGGCCTAACCTGGTTAGAAAATGGTATGGGTAGAGAGTGGGTCAGGCCAGAGACTTGAGAGAGAACTTGTATTTAAAAGGGCCTTGGCCACCCTGGCTAGTGTGGCTCAGTGGACTGAGCGCCGGCTGCGAACCAAAGGCTCACCAGTTCCATTCCCAGTCAGGGCACAGGCCTAGGTTGCGGGCCAGGTCCCCAACAGGGGGCGCGCAAGAGGCAACCGCACATTGATGTTTCTCTCCCCTCTCTCCCTCCCTTCCCTCTCTCTAAAAATAAATAAAATCTTTTTTAAAAAATAAAAAAATAAAAGGGCCTTGGCCTTGGCATTAGCACTAAAGATTTGTCACAGCTCTGTCCCTCTTTTCTTTGCTTCCTCCCTCAGCCCCACCCCATACATGCCCACTTACCTGCCCAGATTCTCGGTCTTGGCCCAGGTCTGGGTGCTGAAGTTGGCATGACTGACTTGTTTCTCTATCAGGTGTTCCAGTCGGTCGTGCATCTCTAAATTCTGCACCACGAGTTCTGAGGTTAGAGTTAGCCTTCTGGCTTGCCATTTGTCACATTAACTGCTTATTCTGGTCTCTCCGCCTCTGTGTCTGCGCTGTCACCCCCACTCCTACCACACGTGCCACTACCAGGATGCCCTCTCCCCTCGTCTTCCCCAGTCCAGGTCTCTCTCTTCCTACAGTAATAGCTCCAGCTATTAAGAAGTGTTCTCTCAATGGCTCTGTGCAACACTGATCGTTTCCTGTGTATCTAATTTCCTGGAATCAGTTGAGTTATTTACTTGCCCTTGTTAATATGCTATTCCATAAAGTATTCTTAGGTCATTTTAGAAAACGTATTTTCTCTCTAACTCTAGACTAACAACTCCCTGAAGATCAACAGCCCCGTCTCCCATTTCTTTTTCTCTCTCCTGCCACAAGGAAATTTCACACTGTGGCTGTAAAGCAATCTTTAGGTGGTCAACGGACAGGAAGGAATCGGATGTAAGTTGGAAATTAGCCTAGGAATAACTCATTAGCTAATCAAGCCCATCTCCTTGGCCATGGAGAGACTCTGCCTATGAAGAATGCCTCTTCCTTCTAAGTCCAGCTCTGCTGTCAGCTCCTCTGCTAGGCCCATAAGCAGAATTAAGGACTCGCCCCCATGCTTCCAGGGCACAGGGCTTGCACCACGATGACGTAGCTCTTCAGATTAGGGATAGGTCTTACCACTGTTAGCAACTCCCTGAAGGGTCTCAGAAAATGTTTACTCTGCTGAATTGAAGATCAACCGGCCATCCCAGACACTCCCTTCTGAGCAACAGTTGGACAAGGTGAGACCCCCGCCCCCCAGAGCCTCTCTCTGCCTTATGTCCAGTCTTCTCTTTGAGAGTCTGCTCCCTCCCAGCGCACACACCTCTGCTTCCAGATAGGCTATTTTCTCCTTGAGCTCCTGGATGGTGCTGTCTTTTGACTGGATCACAGCTTTTGAATTCTGGAGCTGCAAAGACATGGGAGACACTGGAGCTCATTTTGAAACGACTCATTCCACGCTCATCGAACTTTGCCCCGCTGCTGGGGGAGCCGGCAGAGACTAAAGGCCAAGTTCGCACCATTCACATGCCTTGCTTAGCTTTTCTGTAAAAGCCCTATTTCAGTCACTATTAAACTCTGGATTATCCCGTGGGTAAGGGATGAGAGGGAACACCATCCTGATAATCCAAAATAATGGATAATTCCAAAACCATTCCATTTGACTTTGGGAAATACAATTTCTTATTCATTTAAGAAATAGATATTGAGTGCTTACTATATCATAGGCCCTGTTCTAGACAATGGGAGATAGCAGTGAACAAAACAGAAAAATCCTGGCCCTCATGGAGCTGACATGTCACAAACATGCTCTGCCACTTGGGGGTCTGATGTTCTCAAAACAGCTCTGCAAATCGGCATATCCTGAGCATGCTGCCGTCAAGTGCAGGCGGGGGAAAGCAGCAAATCTGCTATGAGGTACAGGGTTGATAGTCTGCACACAGATAAGTGACATTATTGTGACTTGGTATATGATTAGAAGCCAAGGGGAATGAATAAAAGTGTAGACTTGACCGACAAACGGCTAGACTCAATGTGGTGACTTCCAGAGGGGGTAACCCATGGCAGGGGCGATCCGACCCTGCTTACCTGCTCTATCATTTGCCTGACTTTCCGCTGCTGGCTCTTTAGCATGTCATCCAAGTGGTGGATCTTCTCCCGCAACCCAGCCACTTCCTTTTCCAGGTTAGCAGCCCTGGGGGTACAGAGCAGAAGACTAAGGCAAGGGGAAAAGATGCTTTGTCACCTAGTCCCAGGAAGAGCCTTGGGCTCAGGGCTTCCATCTAGTGTGATTCCCTCGGCCCAGCTACCCAGTGGTTTGCCCTAAGGAGTAGATGGGGGGACACATTAGAATATCACAATGGAGGCATCACTAGAGACCCTGTGGTCCGAATGAGCAAAATGAGGCTCAGGGAGGTGAGGACTGGTGGTTCTGGATAGCACTGGAGGGCAGAACTAGAAGCAATAGGTAGGTGTTCCAGGGAAACAGTTCTTATGTAAAAGCAGAAAGACTTTCTCAGTATTAAAGCTGCCAGGAGTGGATCGCCTTGTGTGTAGTGAGCTCCTCATTCCTGGAAAGAATCAAGCAGGAGCTAGGATTATGACACCCACCACAATCAAGCTGGTGACAGGGGGTTTTTATCAAGAGGGAGATCAGATCTGAGGATCCTTTCAAAGCCTTTCACACAAGTCTGTTTTTAAGTCTCCTGATTCCTAGACACTGCTGTTTCCTTTGCATCTTCTATGCAAAAGGCATGGCATTTTGGGCCAAGATCCCCAAAGGTCAGGTGGCTGGGGAGAGTGTCCTGGAGTTTAAGACCTCTGAAGAATTCTGGTGCCCATTACTCTCCGGTTTTACCAGAGGAAGCAGCCAAGTGCCTGCTGTTAGAAAGTGAGGGGGTGGGGGTGGGGTACAATGCAATCTCGGCACCCCGACATCCTCCCTAACCTTCAAACGTTCTAAGTTTCCACCCTCAGCTCTCCGTAGCCCCTCGGTCTCCCTTCATTTAGGAAGTCGGCATCGATGATGCATAGCTATCACTTGCCATCCCCAAGCCTCGGTTTTGGATTATCTGGCCTGTTTGGTTTCTCCTGTTCATTCCTCTCTGTCACTTGCCCATGAGCACCCACTTTTAAGGAACAGGGAGTGTGAGTAATTTAGAGCAAATCTTACTATGAAGCCCAGTCAGAAAGCAGGCTACCCATCTGCCCTTTCCATGCCAGGCAGGCCTAGGTCGCGGTTACCCCGAAGGAGAGAAAATGCCCCCTGCACACTGCGGGGCCCAAATGCCCCCTGCACACTGCGGGGCCCAAGAGGGCAAGGCTCATGTCTGCTCCTCTTTGCAATTCCTGACAAAGCCCTTCAGGTCATGGCTGTTGAACTTGAAAAGGTCCAATCGATACAATAAAGATCAGACCCAATAGGCTAAGGTTAAATATGATTTACCATTTGAGATCTTATTTATCAGTTGCCAACGACATAAAGAATTTCCGAATTCTTGAACGTCCAGAGTGGCCCAATATTTGCTCTGTAGGTTTCACTGGTCTGGGGCCCCTGCTCCCCTCTGACCAGAGGGAATATGCAAAACCCTCTAACCTCAAAGGGGAAAGGGTCCCAGAAATCCTCTATATGCTGATGGGGGCTCTCAGTTTCTGAGTCGCTTCAAGTGAAAGGAAGATCATTATCTCTTCATGAAGCTGCTAATTGTATTTTTCATCAGCACAACTTGTGAGGAATGTTACCCTCAAATAGTTTACAGTCAGTTGTTCTTTCGGGGGAGGACACTGCCATTCCAGCCCTGCGCCCACATCCAGGGAGACAACCTGTGGGGTGACGCGCTGCAGTGCAGATGCTTTTCCAGCTCTTGACCTCGGCTCTTAAAATAAAACCCTTTTCTTGAAGTTATTACTCCATGGAAAATTAACTCCCTGGAGATGGCAGCTCCCCAAACAGTATCTCCCTGGGCAGGGCCCCACCCTGAGCAGACACACTGACTCAGAGCTGGAAGATCTGACGTCAGCACCAGCCTCTTCCCCAGGTCTGGCCACCCTGGGCGCTGCAGGCTGCCTGGCCCGCCCTCCCCTCCCTGCGCCCCAGCTGCAAGGCAAACAGGGCCCTTACTTTTCCTGTTCTGCTTGGTAGTCAGCATTCTTGCTCCGAAGTTCCTCCAGGGCCATCTCCCCTTCCCTGACCTTCTCCAATAAGGCCTGATGTTCCTGGAGGAGCCAAAGGAAAGAAAATCTAGAATAAGGAGATAGCAGCAGGTTTTGCATTCGTGGCGAGGTGGCCACTAGGGCTGGGGCTCAGCCCCCGCTGGGCCTGGGACAGCTGCCAAAGAGCAGCAGGCCAAGCTGGTTTGATGGGGTGCCCTCCCCTGTCAGGGAGAACCCTTCCCACCCTCTGCACACAGAAACTTCCCAGCCTCACCCAGCTGCCCAGAGGGAGAGCCTGGCCCTGCATTACCTAGGCCCACCTGCCAGCTATGGCTGCCAATCTCTCAGAAACCAGGCCGAGTGGCTCCTTAAGAACAGCTCAAAAGCCCGTAAAGGGCACCTGCAGAAGACTCCAGCTAGGATGGAAATGGGTTCAACTCTAGGCAGCAAGGGCTGAAGTTAGATGACAGAAAGGCCTTGACTTCCTGAAAGGCTAAAAGGTGCTTCAAGGTATGCTGTGAAGTGTCTTTTTTCTGGAACTGCTCGGAAAGGGGGGTCTCCACAAGCATCTCCGCCCGTCCCGGGCTCCCGCAGCCCGGGGTCTGCGCTCTGAAGAGCGAGGCTCCCAGTTACCGTCTCCATCCCGAGCAGGCGCCTCTGCAGCTCTCCGACTTCCATCTCTTTCTGCTCCTCTCTGTCCTCCACTCTCTGAAGGGCCAAGTGACTCTGCTCTGCTTCTCTCTGATACCGGCTGAGTGTGACCTAAGATGCAAGATGGGCATATATAAAGTAGGGGGCAAAAAGATCAAACGTGGATAAAAACCTTAGAAAAGAGCCTAGGAACCGGGGTGCGATGATGGGAGAAGAGGGCAGCCCTGATGAGCACGTGGCCATCTCCCATTCACTGTCCTAGGACCATTCGGGGGACCAGCACGTTAACTCCATTTCCAGGGTTCACTGACACATAGGTGGTTGAGCTCTGCTTCAGAGTGACAGTTGGAAAGTAAGCACCACTTTCTGATGGCTGACTTCTTCAATATCCCCGTACGTCCTCTGCTGCCACCCAAAGTCACCCAGCGCTGTGATTTTCAGATCAGGGAGTCCAGGGGAGGATATCTCCATATCGTTCCTTCTGTTCCCCAACTTTTCCTCACCCTTCCTTCAAGCCATACTGCAGCCTGCATACAAAGGCCAAAGGTACTAAGCACCAGAAAGAATTTGTTTTTTATCTAAGATGATAAACTAATTTGGAAAGGGCAGAAGCAGGATTTTAGAATGAAAAGTACAGTAGAAACTTGCTTCCTTTCTTCCCACATGCATTTTGTCAACTCCTCATTATCCGTCAGGTCTCGGCTAAGACACTCCTGCTTCCAGGGAGCCACCAAACCTGGGTGAGACACCCACAGATGACACGCTGCCCTCCCCTCGCAGAGCACTGAGCAGATTCCGCCCAGTCATTCATGTGCACCCCCGAGCAGACCATCGGCTTCATGATGGCCGAGACCTGGAGCACAGCGCCCATCGCACAACCATTGCTCGCTACGACCACAAATGGAATCGATGTTCACTTGGTCCAGCCCTCTCCTTTCCCAATGAGGGTCAAATGACCTTTTTGAGGTTACATAGCTAGAACCCAGTTACTTCATCATCCATTTCAATAGCTTCCCAGTTCCCCCACACTGACTCCCCAGTTAGTTAGTAAAAGAACTCAGGTAACTTCTGGGAAGCCTGACCAGCCCTGGGGCAACAGAACACCAGCAGCCAGTTTGTCCAGCTCCTCCTGAAGCCGGAATCCGGGAGGAGAACGCAAAGCACAGGATGATGTACGAGGGGACGTGTCCATGCCGCACACCAGCCCTGTCCAGAGCAAACTCACTGCAAATCCTTCCTGACAGCAGGCAGCCAGTAGAACGAGAAATCAGGCTTAATGGCAGCTTGTTTTCACAGTAATTGACAACCTTGCCCTTCCTGCCCCTAGGTTCAGAAAAGGAGACCTCAGAGTCTAATTCATTAGGAGAGACTGAGAATATCCCACATTAGCAGGGAACAGGCCAGGCCCATGGGCAGGCACCTAAAAACAAGGCCTCTCCCTCTTGCCCCGACCAGTGTGGCTCGGTGAACTGGGTGTCATCCTGCAAACTGAAAGGTCGCCAGTTCGATTCCTGGTCAGGGCACATGCCTGAGCTGTGGGCCAGGTCCCTGGTTGGGGGGTGCGAGAGGCGATGGATTGATGTTTCTCTTACACATCAATGTCCTCTCCCTTCCTTTCTCCCTCCCTTCCCCTCTCTCTAAAAACAAATTTTAAAAATCTTAAAAAAAAAAAAGAGCTTCTCATTTCTGTACATAAACACCGTAGCCATGTTGATGTGTGCTCCGAGCATCGCGTTAGCAGGCCAGGGATCCTCCCACCCCACTGTAGGATCACAGAGGAGAAAGAAAACCACCACACGCCCCTGATACATCTGTTCCTGTAACTCTAGACAGCCCTGCCCTAAAGAAACTCTTCATCATAAGAATGGGATCAGCCAAGGAGCACCTCCTGCGTGTAGGTGGGTGCTCTGTACCACGGGGTCAAAGGGCAGCCCCTTCTAAGAAACCATGAGCGTGTAGCTAAAGCTGTCAGGGGCCTTCCAGCCTCGGGCTCTTACTCAGGACACTTTTGCTCAAGCTTCAAAACTCAGGGCTAACAGAGCCTTCTGTGTGTGGCCAAAAGTGACAAGGACTTCACAATGCCTCTCAATGCAGAAATTTCTCTCTAAAATGCACAGTCTGGGCAGTACTGTGGCCTCTGCCTCTCCTTCCTCCTGTTCTGCTCCAAGAACGTAGGGAACAGCTGGTCACCAAGCTGATACATCACCAGCCACATTATCCAGCCACAAACCCCTTTACTGTGCAGCTACTTTGTTCTGAGACCAAACTAATCTCAGCATCGCCCTAAGTCCAAACTCCTTAGGAGGGGAAACCTGCTTGTTAAACTGATCTCTAAGGAAAACATAGGGTGTCTTACCTTTCGAAAACCCACCAGCGTAATAATTATTTACATATTATTATTATCAAACTCTATCCACATACCTAACATGTTTCATGACCACTTTTTTTTTCTTTTTTTTTTTTTACAAAAGTTGAAACTGATGCTTAGAGAGGTTAATTCCTTGCTCAAATGACACCTGGGCTACCCTAGAGGCCATCAGTCATTCTCAGTGCCCCACTTGCTCACCCTCCTCCCGCCCCTCAGACCTCTCGGCCTCATGAATGAGAAGCGTTTGGGTGGCCTTCCTCTTTCCACTAGCTCCTGGCATGCCTGGGCGGGCCTTAATCCTATCATTACATATTTATGACATAAACACCTTACAAGTGGATGAACAACAGCAGATAACAGATGGTTAATCTCACATAGAGGAGTTAAAAAAACTGTCCGGTATTGGCCCAGTGTTCCTCAGGTTATACTCGAATAACTTTCTGGAAAGTATGGAAGAATTCATATGCTTTTAATAGTGGGAGGGCTTTCACTTTCTATTTATAGACTTGTATTTTTAAAATCTTCTATAATAACCTAGTCATAATTTTATAATAATACTTGAGATATTTGTTCAAGATCACAAAGCTTTGCAGAGTAAGGCCAAGACTACATCTAAAGTCCCCTCATTCCACGGGCACAGTTCTTTCTACGACCACAAACATCTACCCACTCATCCAGTCCACACAAGGTGTCCATCTCACGCCAGGTATTGTGCCAGGTGCTGGGGTTGCAGTGGTGAACCCGACAGCAGCTGTCCTTGCCTATAGAGTGCCAAGAGCCCAGTAACTCTCATCATGGCGCTTGGTGAGACAACTTCTGAGTTACCTGCTATCCCAGAGCAGAACCGCCGCTCAGTTTCGGCAGTGTGGAGACCCAAGAGCTGACCTTCGAACCACGGGCTGACCGTGGACAACAAAAACGGTAAATACCCAGAAGAGGGAGAAGCAGACAGCAAGTGCCCCAAGCCTCAAAGCCTAACCTTTCCGGTTGATGGCACTTGACCAGAAGGACATTAAGTCTATACCGAGGAAGTTGCTGGCGCCTGTACTCAGCAGTCCAACCCTTGGGGCACCTTCCCCCCAAACCCCAAATCTCACCTCAAAAGCCACACGGTCTGACTGGTGCTGCCGCTCGGCCTCCTGCAGCTTGGCTAGCAAGTCTCGCACGGTCTTCCTCAAGCTCTCGACGTCTTCGCCGATATAGATGTCCACCTATAGCCAGAGCAAGGAAGGGAACGTGAAGGCGCTATGCTTGTGACTTGGTAAGAGAAGGTTCTCCCCGAACACACACTCGTTTGGACCATCTTGTCCAGACCACCCTCACAAAAGAATTCACATCACACAAGGGGAAAGTTAGTCGAAGGCACCCAGGAGTCTGAGTCATTCAAATGAAAACACTCTCTCTTCGCACCCTAAAAACTCAACTAGCCTCCTAACATTTGATTATTTCAGGACACGGTAATTTTTATACATGTATCAACTGACTGACTGATATGTTAATGCCGTCCTCAAGTGTGCATCCTGTTTCCATCAGACAAGCTCGCTGAGAGCAGATACCTTGTTCCTGTAGGGACTACCGTTCCCTAAAGGCAAGGACTGTGCCACAGCCATCACAAGGGACGAGTCCCAAAGGCACAGCTTTCCTTGTTCTCCGCCCATAGCACAGAGATCAATATACCAAGGGTTACTGATAGACGGGCAGGTTTAGGGCAAAGGCACCCAATAAGCCCAGGAATCTGAATCCACGAAGGAAAAGGTGTCTCAGTGATTTTACTGAAAGTCTCTCCCACAGACACACCCAGTTGTGTGTTGGTGATTCGGGCTGAGCTGGCATGTAGGGTCTCGCCCCCATCTCGGCGGCACAAGCGTCAGACACTCAGTTACTAGCTCCCTGTGAGTCTGACAGAAAAACCACTTCTCGGCTTACACTGTGGGGAGCAGCAGCACCTTCAAAGCAAAGCACAGTTGGGAGGAGGGCGACTGGGTCCCAGCTGCTGCATTATTACTTAGTCCCATGGGCCTTCATTTCTCTATCTGTGAATCAGTCAGAGGACTCCTTACCACGCCCTGCCTTACAGGCTGCCTCAAAAAACTAGATAATATCTGGTAGGATTGGACCTTGTGAGAAGAAAGAGGTTGAACAGATAATACCAGGTGTCATTATAGCTTGTTGCCAATAGCATATTTACCAACTACGGTGACTCAGAGGAAGAGAAAAATCCAAGCAGCACCTCTCAGGTGAGTGCTAGAATCACAACACTCCAAATCTAGCATTCAGCAAGTGATACCCAGTCAACTCCCCATAGCGGGACCTACGCCGCTGGGCAGGTGAGAGCAATTTAAATAGCTCCTGGAGCAGAATTATTATGTGTTTAGTTCAAATGGTGTTCTCGGAAGATTATTTAACCACATGGGAAATTTTCACGAAGAGAAAACTTTAAAAAGGGGAATTAGAAAACTTTACATGTAGGAATTAGAACCCGCCAACAAGATTTTATTAAAGCAACATAAACAGATCTAAAAATATGGTGTCAGGTAAAAAGGAAAACACAGAAGTACAGTACAAGTCCCTCATGAAAACTGAACACACAGTTACTAGGCATATTTAAATCATGTATTGAATATATTAGAATGAGTACAGCCATGAAAGGAAATGCTTCGTTGTTATTCAAAAGCATGAGGTAGGTTTACATGTACTAACATGATTAGAAAGCTATATTATACTCTTCAGTTAAAAAAAAAAAAGCTGCCCTGGCTGCTGTGGTTCAGTGGACTGACTGCCAGCCTGCAAACTGAAAGGCGTCCGATTCAGTTCCCAGTCAGGGCACAGGCCTGGGTTGCGGGCCAGGCCCCTAGCAGGGGACACACGAGAGCCAACCACACATTGATGTTTCTCTCCCTCTTTCTCCCTCCCTTTCCCTCTCTCTAAAAATAAATAAATGAAGACTTTTTAAAGAATAAAATAAAATAGCCCTGGCTGGTGTAGTTCAGTGGATTGAGCATCAGTCTGAGAACCAGAGGGTCGCCAGTTCGATTCCCCAGTCAGGGCACATGCCTGGGTTGCGGGCCAGGCCCCCAGTAGGGGGCACGCGAGAGCCAACCACACATTGATGTTTCTCTCCTTCTTTTTCTCCCTCCCTTCCTTTCTGTGTCTAAAAATAAAATAAATAAAATTTTAAAAGAAATACATTTTTAAAAATAAAATAAAATAAATAAAAAAGCAAGTAAGGAATTATTTATCATGACCCTATATTTGTGAAAAGGATATATTATATACATACATTTATACATGTATATATGGTATGCATATAATAACACATATACATGCATACACACATATGATATTTAAATATGGTAGTCTGTGTTTTTTAAACACTCTAGAACAGTAGTCCCCAACGTTTTTGGCACCAGGGACCAGTTTTTCCATAGACTGGTAGGAAGGGGGGCAGGAGGTGGAGTTCAGGTGAGCTTCTCTCGTGGCCAGAGTCCTAACAAGCCGTGGATCGGTACCAGTCCACAGCCTAGGGGTTGGAGACCCCTGCTCTAGAACACTGGTACTCACCTTTGGCTAAACATTACAATAACCATGAAGATCATGTAAAAGTCCTGATGCCCAGGCCACATCTCAGACCAATTAAATTATAATCTCTAGGGATAGCATACACACAGCATGTCCTTTAAAGCTCCCAAGGTCATTCCAACAGGCAGGGAAGGTTGAGAAGCACTGTTCTAGAAGGATCCAGCCATTTCAATCTGTTAACAGCAGATACTTCTAAGGAGTGGGATTGAGGAAGAAGGATTTCTGTTTTATATGTTTCTCCATTGTTTGAATGTTTGAATTTTTACAGCAAGTAAGTTCTACTCTTATATGTAGTGAGAGAGAAAAAGCAATAAATAAAGGGATCAGGGAGGGCGATATCTTGCCTCCTGGCTAAGCAATAGTGACCATTGTTTTCCTTGTCACCTACCTCAGGTGGGGTGCTGTACAGGGTCGTGAGGCTTGGACTAAAACCATTTGGCTTCTCTAGGACCATCTGTCCAAAAAAATAAATAAAATTGGTAGTTAAAACAATCCCAAGCAACAGTCTTCAAAGTATTATTCTTCTAATATCTCAAATCTTATAGATAGAGAGATAGAGAGATAGAGAGATAGTAGACAGACAGATAAGGAGACTGAGGACAAGGGAGAAGAGGAAGAGCAGGAAAGGGAAAGGGACAAGGAAGAGGAAAAGGCTCCCAGTGCAGTTGGGGAATGGAAAGGAGACGAGTGGAGAAACGTGTGCCTCCTTCAGAGGGAATACTCTAGCCTTACAGGGAAGATGAAGGAAACTTCAGGCGAAAGCCTTCAGCAAACTGGGAAATATGTAGGCCCGTTCCTTGCAGCCTAGGGAATACAAGGAGCTGTCTGCAGCAAACGAAGACGCTCCCTTGCCCCTTAGAGATCCTTATAAGGCTTGACAAAGCTTAAATCAAAAGGGGAAGCAGTATTTGCTGCAATTTTTTCCAACCCAAAATCTGATTGTTATTCATCATGTGAATGCTGGTGTGCAAACAAGGGGCCTGGACTTTTGGGCCAGTCCCCGAGCAACATGTTCTTCAGTCACCTGACGAAGTACCTCCCACCAACCAGATGTGAGCTCAGGCAGTGAAAGTCCCACCTGCAGCCAAAGCAAAATGCATTAGGGGGACTTGGCTACACAGCCAGTGCACACCCAAGCCAAAGAGGAACTTGGCTGGTACTAGCTTCTAGGTCATGCTTCCGTTCAGGAGAACAAGGGCAGAGGCTGCTGGAGAAAGACTGCCCCATCCAAACCGAATGCAAGTGAAGGAGAGACAGCTCAGAATCTAACGGGGGGATGGGGATGAAGTCATGAAAGAGATCGTTCTACTCTCCTAAGGACATTTCTGTCCTCAAATTTTAGAAAAGCTGAAAAGCAGGATCCCAGGAGTGTCTATCTCAAGAAATCTTCCCCAATTAGTTCAGTTGACTGAACATTTACTGATGACTTTCTGCATCCCAGCCCCCTGTGCTGTGTGTGGGCATGCAGAGACGGGGTGAACCCTAACCTCAAGGAGCTTCCCCTCCCAGTGAAGAAGCAACAATATACACAGATAAATAACCAACAAGGACTGGGACTTCGATTTACACTACAGGTGTCACCCACATTGAGTAAAACCAACTTATCGGTTTGGATTTACAGGTGACCGTCTGCTTTATAAGACATTGTATGATGAGAAGATGGCTGACAGAATCCTTATAGATAACAGATTTCACCAATAACTTAACAATAATTTCATTTATATAAATCCAATTTTTGGACAGTGTTTTAGGAATGGGTGTCTTCATCCACAGGCTGAGACGTGTAAATGCCAGTGCCCCTCTGCTGGAGCACCCTCACGTGGCTCAGAATGCTCGCGGAAGCCAGCATCACCTAGATTCTCTCCCTTCCTGGCAGTGGTGTTAGATTAGGCACCCACGGGGTGACAGGTACAACCCCACCTCCTCAGTGGGGACCCAACCAAGGACGATTTCCTATTACCTGTATCTCCTGTCGATGGTGAGACTCTCCGAGATCTCTGTCAAGCTTACAACTTATATCCTCCCGTAGCTTCTGCAGGCAGTTCCTGGCCTGGGAGGGGAGGACAAGGAGCTTCAGCCTTGGGATAGGGAAGGAGAGCACACCGACTCACCCACCTTTGTGCGCATCCCCAGCTGGACCCCTAGAAGTCAGGCGCTGTTCTAGGCACTGGCTGGGGGAAGGAGGTCCCCAGTCCCTCCTACACAGACAACAAAATAAGCAAAACCTCTGCCCCGGGTAACAAACATTCTAGTAGGGGAGACATACAACATAAGACAAATAAGTAACATGTGTAATATGTTATATGGCAACAGGGTGAGAGTTAGGAAAAGTTGGGGAAGCGAAGCTGGCAAATTTAGATAAAATGGCTGGGGAATAAATGAAAGGTCAGAAATTATACTTAACACATGATGGGGTACAGTGGTACTTTGGAGATATGAAGGGAGCAGAAGGTAGAAAATCAGAACCCACAGAAGAAGGGAGACAAAAGAGTGTGATATTTAAAGAAATGACCAAGGCCGTCTCCATAGAGAGAAAGGGCACCCACCTCCTGGATGTACTGGACCTCACTCTTCAGCTGGTTAATATTCTTGTCATGGGTCATCTTGTCTCCAGGCCTCCCCTTCAAGTACACCTGAAAAAGGAGAATAGCACTATTTAGTTAAGAGAACTCCAGTTAACATAATTCCACACAGGCAGCCTCACGTGCTGCTGGTAGGAGGGTAAACTGTTACCGCTTTTCTGGAGAGCAATTTGGTGATTCAGATCAGAAGACTTACAAGTATATTTACTCTTCCACCTATCAAATCTACTTCTGGAAATTTATCCTAATGAAATAAATGTAGCTAAACTGGCATAAACATGATATATATATATAAACATTATACATATTTTATGTTTTTATATATATAAACATTATATATATAATATAAAATCATGGAAAGAGGGTTGTAAAGGGAATTTACACATTTTTCTCTGTATACCGTGCTTGAATCTTTTATAATTGAGAAAATGTTTATTTATTATTCATGTTATAAGAGACATGTTATTAAGTTAATAACATGTTTAGCAAAATATGGTTTATGGCTGCAAAAACAGAAACAGACAAATGTCTAACAATGGGGGATTACATAAATAAATTATGGTACCTCTATAATAGAATGCAGCCGTTAGAATGCCAGATGAACACAGATATTATAAACTACAATTAAATTGAGGGGGAGGGACAAGCAAACTGTAGAATAGAGTACATAATATAATTCTACATTTTGAAAAAATACATATGTATAGAAAAAAGTATGGGAGGATATACAATAAAGCGTTTGTTAACAATGACTACACTGATAGAATTAAATTATAGGGCTGTTTTATTTTCTTTAAGGGCCATATAATGACTTTCAGTAAGAAATATAAATTAAAGGCACCCAGATTGCAAAGAGGTAAAACTATCTCTATTTGCAGATGCCATGATTATGTATATAGAAAACCCTAAGGAATTCACTAAAAACCTACTAGAACAAATAAAGGAATGCAGCAAGGTTGTAGGATACCAGATCAATATACAAAAACTACCTTCATTTGCATTTCTATACATTAGAAATGAACAACCCAAAAATGAAATTAAGAAAACAATTCTATTTACAATAGCAACAAAAAGAAAAAAAAGACCTAGTCAATTAAACAAAGTTGAAGATTTGTATTTTGAAAATTATAAAGCATTGTTGAAAGAAATAAAAGAAGATCTTAAAAAATGAACTAACATCTTATTTTCATGGATTGGAACACAATATTGTTAAGATGGCAATATTTCCCAAATCCATCTACAGATTCAACATAGTTCCTCTCAAAATCAAAGCTGGCTTCTTGGCAGTAACTAACAAACATCCTAAAATTCATATGGAAATGCAAAGGGCTCTGAATAACTAAAACAATCTTGAAGAAGAATAAAATTATTACAAAGCTACAGTAACCAGAGTAAGTGGGACTGGTATAGGTATAGATATGTAGATCAACGAGATACAATTGAGAGTCCAGAAATAATAATAATATAATAAAAATACACTCAACTGATTTTGACAAGGGTGTCCAAACAATTCAGTGGGGAAAGAAGAGTCTTTTCAACAAGTGATGTTTGTGAAAATAGAGATCCACATGCAAATGAATGAGGTTGGACCCCTTCCTCACACCATCACAAAAATTAACCCAAAATGAATCAAAAACCTATTCATAAGAACTAAAGCTATAACTCTTTGAAGAAAATATAGAAATAAATTTTGTGGCCTTGGGTTAGCCAAAGCCTTCTTAAATATACCTCCAAAAGCACAAGTAACAAAAGAAAAATATACATAAATCAGATTTCAACAAAATGAAAGACTTTTGTTTCAAAGGATATGATTGAGAAAACATAAAAAGAAATATCACAGAATAGGAAAAATATTTTAATATTTCCAAATCATATATCTGATAAGGGTCTAGCATTTGAGAATATATACAGAATGTCTTTATGTAATCTTTGTTACACCTCAACAATTAAAATTAACTGAATTTTTAAATAGGTATAGAATTTGAGAAAATATTTCTAAAAAAAAATACAAATGGGCAGTGAGCATATGAAAAGATGTCATTAGAGAAATGCAAGTTAAAACCACAACAAGATACCACTTCGCAGCCATTAAGATGACTGTAATCAAAAAGACAGATAAAAGCCCTGGCTAGTGTGGCTCAGTGAAATGAGGGCCAGCCCGCAAACCGAAGGGTCACTGGTTCCATTCCCAGTCAGGACACAAGCCTCAGTTGCAGGTCAGGTCCCCAGTAGGGGGCACATGAGAGGCAACTGCACACTAATGTTTGTCTCCCTCTCTTTCTCCCTCCCTTTCCCTCTGTCTAAAAATAAATAAGTAAAATCTTAAGCAAACAAAAAGCCTGAAGGGTAAAATATTTTTTTAAAAAGGCAGATAATAACAAGTGTTGGGGATGATGCAGAGAAACTGGAACCCTCACACATGGCTGGTATGAATGTTTAATGAAGCAGATGGTTTGGGAAAAATCTGGTAGTTCCTCAAAAGAATAAATGTAGAGTCACTATATGACCTAGCAATTCCACTCCTAGAGATAAACCAAGAGAACTGAAAACGTTTATATGAATATTCAATTGGTATATGAATATTCATAGAAGCATTATTCATAATAGCCAGAAAGTAGAAACTACCAGTACTCAAATGTCCACCAATTAATGGATGGGTGACAAAACATGATATATTGAGGGTGGGAGGTGGGAGGTGGGGGTGGGTGGGGCTAGGGAAAGTGGTGGCAGGAAAATGTTGACCAAGAAAAAACGCGGACACGAGGAGGCTGGGAGTAGTGTGGGAAATTAAGAAGCCAAAGAACAGGTTTGTGCAGCCCATGGACATGGACTAAGAGGTGAGGGGATGACGGGATGGGGTGCAGGGTGGAGGGGACAAAAGGGGGGAAAATGGGGCAACTGTAATAGCATACTTAATAAAACATACCAAAAAAAAAAAAACACCCAAAAACCCCATGACATAGATAACCATGTAAGGGAATATTATTTAGCCATTAAAAGGAATAAATATTGACATATGTTACAACATGGCTGAACCTTGAAAACATGCTAAGTGAAGGAAGCCAGGCACAAAAGGACACATGTTATATGATTCCATTTATATGAACTGTCTACAAGAAGCAAATCCAAAGAGAGAGAAAGTAGACTGGTGATTGCCAGGAGCTGGAAGGAATGACGGAAAATGTCCTGGTATTAACAGTGGTGTTGGTTGCTTAACTCTGTGAATATATTAAAAACCACTGAACTGTACACTTTAACTAAGCTGATTGTATGGTATGTAAATTATATCTCAAAAAGCTGGGTTTTTTAAAAGAAATCCCAGGAATTATTTTAATTTTTAAATCTAAGTTTCATCAGTACGTCTCCCAGTTGTCTCTATAACCTCAGTACCTAAACATGGACAGTGGACAGACACCTAGAAAGGTCATCCCACCCATCCCCCATGTCTGGGGCCAGGTCATACCAAAGTCAGTACAGTGGCCTGTGGTCTCCTGTTGTTAAGATTTGCCAGGAGCCCTGGCTGGTGTGGCTCAGTGGATTGAGCGTCGGCCTGTGAACCAAAGGGTTGCCAGTTCCATTCCCCAGTCAGGGCACATGCCTGGGTTGCCGGCCAGGTCCCCAGTAGGGGGCGCTTGAGAGTCAACCACACATTGATGTTTCTCTCCCTCTCTTTCTCCCTCCCTTCCCCCCTCTCTAAAAATAGATAAAATCTGCGTAAAAAAAAATTTTTTTTTTCCAGGAGATAGTCAGGAACTAGCATCACAGGTCTGGTTCTTCTAGTCAAATGGTAAGGCTCCTTTGGCAAAGTTAGCCACTACCTCTCACATGCAGCAGGAAGAACTAAGGGAGAAACAGTGGAGGTAAACTAAGCTTACCTTAATGATTTCTTCGTGTCCATCGTTGGACTCCACCAGTTCTGAGGCCAGAGAATGACTGCCTGAGTAGCCAGACACCATTGTGCAGGTCTTTCTGCCCACCTGGGAGAAAGAAAGAGAAAAGTGGCTCAGAAATCCCATGACAAGCACAGAATTTCTGCACCTTGACTAACGCAGAAACCCTCTCCTCCAAAGACTTGAAAGGTTAGTCGGATTTTCCCTCCAAAACTTCATTTCAGAACCTCTACCAGACAGCAGCAAGAACACCGGACAGGGAAAATTAGTAGAAATTGCAGGTTAGTTTTAATTTTAGTGGGAGTCTCCCCATCCTCCAAAGCAGTGCACCATGCTGAGGTCAGCTGGGCGTGCCTGAACAGAAATGCTCCCAAACAGCAATGGCGGCTCCCAGCAGCACTGGGACGAGGGGCACACGAACTGCCTGAGGGGAGGAGGCCTCGCCTCACCGGAAACCTCCGTACCTTCTGGGCTATGTGTTCAAGTTCATCTCCTGCCAGTTCTCTCTGGAGAGTCAGTCTGAGAATGTCCACGCTGCCCTAATAAAGACAATGACAGCAACAAAAACCTTTACCTTTAGTCTACTACCCATACAGGTGCACTTTTGCCAGCCCTGTGGAGTGGGCCTTATTATTGCCATTTCACAGACAAAAAAAGCTAAGGCGTGGAGAGGTGACATTAGCTTGCCCAAGATCAGGCCACTCCTGGGTGGCAGGCTGTCTCTGGGGTCTCTTCACACCACACCAGAGGCTACACAGCACACTGCTCCCTGAAGCTGCAGAGGAACTGCCCTGGTCCTCAGATGACAAAAAGCACATTGCGTGGACTCCCCTGTCTCCAACCCTGAAGAGGGCACCCTGAATTGGTCAGCCCCCATCCAGAATTCTGCGCCTAACAGCCAACCAAGAAATTACTGATGCACTTTACAAGACCAGGATTTCTTTCCTGAATCAAACTATAGGAAGGTACCCAAATCCAAACCCCTATTTCTATGAGCCACACAGAAATTATCCAAATGAAAGCAGGCAAGACAACAGGTATTCATCTAGAGATCAGCCCAATTTCAAAGGAAGAGGCAGATTTTCTTCTGTAACGCAAAGAGTGTTTAAAAGCCACATTGTGGGGAAATAGAAAACCTGAGGGAAAAACCATGGGGTAAGAGGGAAAGTAGGCGCTGGAGGTTTGGGGACATAAAAACACTGAGAGATGGTCAGCCAGGCAGAATGGACCAAACCCTGCCTAAAACCTGTGTTATGTGTCCAGGTAGATGAGAGGCTTAACCACTCTGGGCCTCTGGTTCCAACCAGAAAAAATCAGAGGATGGAGTAAGCATCTCTAAAGATTCTTCCAGCTTCGATGCTGTGACAGCCTGAAGGGGGAGTATATATTCCAGGCAATAAAGAGAAGGGCGCTGAGCTGCCCAAGGATAAAAGCGACCTTGAGGTCATCTGGTCATTTCCTGCTTTGAAATCCAGAAGTATAATGCCACCTTAGCCTTGACAGATTTAAAGGCACCCTCTTAACCTTCCAAACGTCTGTTGGAAGGAAAGGAGAAAGAAAAAGTGGAGTCTGCCCAAGGAGCTGGGAGAAGCTCCCGTGGGCAGGCAGTACAGTCCTGGTCCAAGGAAGAGCAACCTGGAGAAGAAACCAGCCTCCGTGGTCAGATGCTTCGCGCTCAGGGTTCTCGCTGTAAAATGGGACCACTGCTGCCCACCCGAGGGGTTTTTGTTGAAGATTAACTAAAAATGTGCGGAAGCTGTTCTCTGCCACATAAGGTGGAGGTACTTGAATATCAGCCTCCCTCCACTGCTTGGAATAAACCCAAATTTAGGAAGGACTGCGAAGATGCTCCCACATGACCCTTAAGCCTTCCCAGTGCTGGCAATGCAGCTGGTTTTACAAAAACATTTAATTACTACAAATAAAAGCCAGATCCTTAGTGTGACACTGAAGGCTCTCGACAGTCCGGGTCAGTTCACCTGTTCTGCTAGCGCTCTTCAATGACCCCCACCCAATACACGCTTTCCCACTTCAGTGACTTTGCTCTCACCATTGCCTTTGTTTTTTATGTCCTTTGTTGCAATTTTCAACTGGGGCATCATCGGCAAGTCCCTCAGGAGTTCACATTCAAATGCCACATCTTCCATGATGCTTCCCCTCCCCTCCTGAGCTCGCTCAGCATCACAGGGCCTCCTGTGGTACCTGCCTCTGCCTCTTAGTTATTTGTGTTCCATGAGCAACTGCCCCTTCTGTTAACTCCCTGTGGGTGGCCAAATGCAGCGTGAGTGCTCCATGGCAATCCAGATCAAGAGAACATCACAAAAGAAAAAAGAAGGAATAATTTCAAAAGAGCCAGAGTGGCCGCCAACTTTTGCCCAGGACACAGGCATGCACTTTGATTAAAACACCATCTCCTCACACCGGGAGGCAGTGGGAAAAGCTGGGGCATCCCAGCTCGTCCATAAATGTTCATAGCAGCTTTATTTGCAGCACTCCACAACTAGAAATGACCCAGATATCCTTCAGCAGGTGAATGGTTATACAAACCGTGGTACATCCGTGTCATGGAATACCGACTCCTCGGCAATAAAAGGAACAAATTACTGATGCATGCAACAACAATTTCCAGAGAATGATGTTAAGTGAAAGAAGCCAATCATAAGAGGTTACATACTGTATAATTCCATTCTGGTAAGATTCTTGAAATGACAAAATTATAGAAACGGAGATCAGATTAGTGGTTGCCAGGAGTTAAGGAGATGATGGGGGTAGGAAGGAAGTGGGCGTGGCTCTAAAAGAGCACTTCAAGTTGCTGTGGTGAGGGAAGTACTGTGTATCTTGACTGTACTGATGTCACTATCGCAGGTTGACGTTTTGCGAGAAGTTACCACTGAGGAAAACAATGTAAAGGGTACAGGAGATCTATATTATTTCTTATAACTGCATCTACAATTTTCTGAGGGAAAAAAGAATTAATACTTTCAGGGGTAAAAATGTAAAAATATAATAAAATAAATGCTTATAATCCCTACTACCCCCAAAATAACCACTCTTAAAACAGTGTATTCCTTAAAATTTTTCTATGTGTATTTTTAAAAGGCATACCACTGTACCCGGTTATATACTTGCTTTTTCCCCCTTTACTATTTCACATTAATTTCCATCATATTAAACATTCTTCAAAATTGACTTTTAATGGCCACTAGTACTCCACTGAATAGGTTAAAATAATTTATTCAACCTATCCCCTAATGAAGGTGATTATCAACATTTTTCTTCTTGATTCTTATATTTTATTTTTTATTTTAGAAACATTATTACTTTGTTATAATTATACCATTACATGGTTATTATATAAGATGTTAACATTGGGGGAAACTGGACAAAGAACATATAGGAATTTCCTGTACTACCTTTGCAATTTTTCTGTAAATGATTCCAAATCTATTTTTTAAAAAAGTATTTTAAAAAAGAAAAAGAGAAAAGGGTGGGGGAGGGAAGGAGAGAAAAAGAGCAAAAGAGAATGTCCAACAGAGATCAGTGGGTAAAAGAGCCCTTAATAAACACATCACCTAAGAGGATACCCGAATGGTCAATAAACGTAAAAAAAGGGTTCAACCTCATTAGTCATCATCATCAAAGAACTATAACTGCAAGGTAATGGTACAAAATACCCACTAGAATGAAAACAAACAAAAGCCCCCAAGTATGGAAGGGTTTGGAAAAATCGAAACTCATACACTGGCAGTGGGATAGCTCCTTATCACAATCACTTTGGAAAATCTACGTAAGATGAACACATGCATGCCCTGTAACATAGCAATTCCACTCCTATCTACCTACCCACACGTTCCCCATAAAACCACATACTAATATGGTCATAACAGAATTTTAATAGCCAAAAACTAGAAATTACCTAAATGGTCATCAAAAGTAGAATGGACGATTTTGACACTGCCACACAATGGAACATTATACACAAAAAATAATGAACATGCAACATAGGTAAATATCACAGAAATATTAAGCAAAAGAATTCAGACACAAAAGTATATAGTACATGATTCCACAAATATAAAAAGTATAAAAACAAGCAAAACTAATACACGTTTTAGAAGTCAGGAGGGTAGTTACCTGTCAGGGGGGAGGGTAGGCCATGCCTACAAGGAGACAAGAGGGGCTTCTGTGGTGCTGGTAATGACTTATTTCTCATCTGGGTGCTGGTTAAAGGAGCGTGTCCAGTTTGTGACAATTGCTTGACTGTGTATTTATGATATATGCACTTTCTGTATGCTTATTATTGTTACATAGGATACTTTTTTTTAAAAAGGCAACAAACAAAAAAAAAAACTCCTAGTTGTGGCATTGAAGTCCCCTCATTGTCTGTACCACATAATGTCTTGGCTCCCACAAGTACCCCACCCGTACCCTACTCTCCAACTTCTCTAAACTTTCCTAACCCAACTGTAGAAAGACGCACAATCCAAAGCTCTCCTTTTGTTGATCACTCTTCTCATTGATCATGCTCCTACCTCCTGTTGGTACACACATTGTTTTCTCCTTCCTGGTCACCACCCCTTCCCTTGCCTCCTTGGAAAATTCCCACTCAGCCTTCAAGGCTCAGCTCAGGCATCCTTTCTCTGAGGGTCCTATCCCAGGACTCCTAAGTCAGAGCCTGCTCCCTGCACATCACACTTCTTACAGTATTTTTTTAAAATTTTATTTATTGATTTTAGAGAGAGGAAGGGGGGGGAGAGTGAGAGAGCGACATCAATTTGTTGTTCCAGTTATTTATACATTCATTGGTTGATTCTTGTATGTGCCCCAACCAGGGATCAAACCCACAACCTTAACGGATCAGGAAAATGCTTTAAAATATTGAGCTACCCAGCCAGGGCCTATGCATCCTACACTACTAACATTGACCTACCCCATTCCTTCATAACTACATGTTCATTCATCTCCCCAATGAAATCATGAGCTCCATGACAACCCCGAGAGCTTGTTTGGCATGTGCCTGGCCTAGAGTAGGTACTCAAAAACTGTGTTTCATGAATGGGGGTCAGGCATTTCCCCAATTCCCTTTCTTTAGAGGAACTCAGGCTCCTCAGTATAGGGACGTAGTATGGAAAACTGAAAAAAGCAGACACGAAAAGGAGGGGAAAATGCGCAAAGACTAAGAAAAGCAACTCTAAGAAGAAATAAAGGTGACCAATAGATATACATAAGATGCTCCACCTCACCAGTAATCAGAAAAATGCAAGTTAAAACAATAATGAGTTCACACTGGGCAGGGTATTTCATTAAACTTATAGATTTAAGAAGTGTAAAACTAAGGCATATACGAGTATGCTCACAGCAGCATTGCTTGCAATGGCAAAACACTGGAAACAGCCCAGATGGTCCACTGACAAGCAAATGCATGAACAAACTCTGGCAGATTAGTATAATGAAATACAGCTGTGAAAATAAATGAACAGCTACATGCATTGACATGAATGAATCTCAAAATTCATGTTCAGCGAAAAAGTAAGCTATAGAATAGAGATGATACCATGTATATAAAGATAAATATGTGTCAAAGTAAGCAATATATTACTTGGGTATATAGTAAATATAATAAAAAGGAAATAAACATAAAATTCAAGACAGTCATCACTTCTGGGCAGGAAGCAGAAGGTTAGAATCTAGGAGGGACCCTGGGGGCTTCAAAAGTATTAGTAAACTGGGCATACAGTACACAGGTGTCCATAAAGGTGTGCCTTCTTTCAAGCTTTTCGGTACAGCAACTGGCTTTTCTTCATGTAAATCCTGCAGAAATATCATTTTTTAGACCAACTGAATGGCAAATATTAAAGATACCGATAATATCCAGGATTGGTGAGGATGAAGGGTAAAGGACTGATCTTGTATATTGTTGGAGGCAGTGTTAGTTTGTAAAAGTATTTTCGGAAATTGATTTGGCAATATTAATAGAGTCTGCATATTTTGTAAACCCTTAGACCCATTTTGCCCTGTGCAAATCCACAACAAATAATGAACATGCAACATAGGTAAATATCACAGAAATATTAAGCAAAAGAATTCAGACACAAAAGTATAGTACATGATTCCACAAATATAAAAAGTATAAAAACGAGCAAAACTAATACATGACCAAAGATGCATGTGTAAAACTGTTGACTGCAACACTGTTTATAATAGTTAAAAACTGGAAGAAGCATAAATATTCTCTAAAAAGTGAGCAAGTGAACAAAGTACTATGGCAATATCTATCCAACAGAACACTACCCTGCTGACAGATAAGCCTCTACAAGTCAGCAGGGGATCTTCAAGATATATTAAGTGAAAAAAAGCAAGTCGCAAATTAATTCATAAAATATGACTTCTCATTTAAGTATATATATTTAAATATACATATATTTTTCATAGTAGTGGTAATTGCCAGCTCCTACATATACAGCAATTACTGTGTGCTGAGCTCTGTTGGGTCCTGTTCTAAATGCTTTACATATATTAACTCATTTATTCCTTCTAACTATACTATACAGTAGGTATTTCTATCAATATCCCCATTTTACAGACGAGAAAACTGAGGCGCAGAAGTTAAGTATCTTGCCCAAGGTCATATAACTAGTAAGGAGCAGAACCAAGATTCAAATCCAGGCCCTGTGGCTCCAGAGGCTGTGCTGCTAACCATCACCCCACATTGCGTTTCTTGAAAAATAAGCACATAGAAAAAGCACCAAAATCCCATACTCTGAACTAGAGAAGGGCGGAAGAGTAAAGAGACTTTCATTCCATCTACTTCCGTAGTGCTTTAAACTTGAATAACAAAAATGTATTCATGCCATACTCCTATAATAAAATATATAACTAAAGAGAGGGAAAAACTACTAAACTTGCAGTGAGAGGTGAAGTCTGAGTCCAACTGACAGCTATTCATCCTTTAGCAAATCACTCTCTCTCTTGGCCTCAGTTTTCTGTCTGCAAAATGGGAGTGATAATAACTACCCTGACTTACGGTGAAAGTGCTCTGCCAACCATAAATCACTTCACGAAGGTGAGACAGTATTATTTTCCCAAGGAGCTCTGGGGAGACTGCAAGGGAGGAAGGTGAATAAGACAAACTGTCTGAGTAGAGCCTATGAATAAATCCAGGGTTCTTTCTGGCACCTCACCCTTCACAGTCAGACAGCCCAGTCAGCGAGGTCAGACCTCACCCCATGACCCCAACCCAGGGCCCAGGAGGGAAACCTGGGTGCCTCTCTGCTTGGTGCCACTGGTTATTTTCTGGAGCAAGAGTGACCTCGTAGCCGTTAGTGGGCTCCAGAGAGCTTTCGGAATACCCTGAAAAGTCTGGCAGGGTGGTCCCCACTGGGGACTCTGTGAAAGGCGAGATACAAAGTGGAGCATTCTTCTCCAGGGAAAAAAAAAGATCAGAACTAATCACAAGGTAAGCAGCCTCTGACCCCATAAATAGTCTTGGGGAGAAGCCCAGCCACCTCCAAATTATAGGCAGCCTCTCACTCTGTTCAAACAGATCTCCAGCTGTGTGACTCACTCGGCAGAGCAGGGAGGGAGGGGTAAACACATAGCTGAGGGGTTAGAGATCTAGACGCTAGGGAGATAAACAGGGAGGCCCAGGAGGCTCTCACATCACAGGCTCATGAGAACAGGGAAAGATCTATGGGAAAAGTCCAGGTTTCCCCAAACCCCTCTCCCCAGGCTTCTATGGGGGCCATGAGGACTGGGTGGTGGATGAGGGCCAAGGGTCTCTCTAAGAGAAAATACGGGAAGTGGAGACTGCGCCTGAGCTGGAAATCAGCATCCTTAATTCAGGACCAGTCATCCGCTCCTCCATCGCTTTGTCCCCAACTTGTCCCATCCGAATATATGTAGCCTCTCAAGCTACTGCAGTAGCAGCCACCTCAGTTGTTCCCTCTGAGAAATGGGAATAGCTAACCCCTTGAAACACCGGTTCCCAAGAGGCCAGGGGAGGGAAAGCTTCAATAAATCAAAGAGGGCCAGATGGGGTGTTGGAGGCCTACCCCCTGTCTGCTAAGGCTCCCAACCCGCTCTGCCGGCAGGTGTCAGGTGCCCTTAGTCCTGCCTTCTGCAGAGCTCTCTGCGCCAGAAATGGCCCTTTATTGAGTACAACACAAAGAATCATTCCCACTCCCTCTCACAGGTTAGCCAACAAAAACAGGTGTTTGTTTTCTGTCTGACAACCTGCCCTATACCATGGGCTGGGCACCCCCCTATGCAGAGGGTTGACAGGGTGATTGGGAGGTGAAGTAAAAATAAAGGACTTAGAATGGCACCCTAATTGGGGCAGGCCTTCTCACTACCTGGAGCCCTGCACAGAAAAGCTGGGGCCTGGCAGGGAGAGTGTATGCACAGGAGGAAGGTGGGCTCCCAAACTCTCAGCTCTGAAGGAGACACCCGTTTGCTGAGCCAGTCTCTCTCCAGGAAACCTGCCCAGTGCCAGCCAATGTGGATGAAGGGGAGTTCCTCAGGGCCACCTCCCGTCAAAGGGCTGGCACCAGTGACCCTGCCCTCTCTAGTTTCTACCTTGTTTGTGATATTTTGCTTTTGTGTCCTCCATTTCCTTTTTCTTCCTTCATTTAGCCATTCCTGTCTTACCCTACATTTTCTTCTCCTCTTCCTGCTCCTGCAGGCCAGGCTTAAATCTGGGCCACCAGCTTCCCAAGTACATACTCATTTCCCCAACTAAACCTCCCCACCCCCAGGAAACAAGTGTATTTCACAAGACTGCAAAACCCAAAGAGGCATACAGCAGAGTTAACAGCAGGGAGCGAAGCTCGTCCCACCTGCTCTGAGCACACGTGTCTGGAACCGAAACCATCTGGGTACGCACACACACACACCCTGGAAAAATGTGGGCCAGCACTGGTGCCAAATGCACGGCGACTGAGTAAGCCTCCTCTCCCAGGTCCTCAAGCAGAGCCCAGGATCCTCCAAGTTCCTGGCAGGCTGGGGGACAACAGCTGCAGTGCTCCCGAAGGAATCTGGCAATGAATGAGGGAGGTGGGAAGGTATGAGGAGGGATTTACGGCGTGAGCGTGCGGCAGGTGTCATGAGTGGAAGAAGAGCCAGTCACCGAGCTCGAAACGTTCCTCGGCCCACGAGTTTCTTCCCCACCCAGGTGTCACACAGCCAGGCTTCCGCCGTTTTAGAATTCATTCATTCATTTGGCGTAAGTAAGCGTCAAGGACTCCAGATGAATCCTATTTTAAAATGCAAACATTCTGACCCAGCAACTCCACTCCTAGGTATTTTTCTCAGAGAAAGGAAAACAAAGGTCAGCACAAAGCATTGTTCATAGATAAATGGCAGAAATAACCCAAATGTCCACCAACACTTATCCAAGTTGCACATGTAGTATATCCATACAACAGATGATTATTCAGCCATAAAAAGTAATGAAGTATGTCTTGATTCATGTTACAACATGGATCAACCTTAAAAACATCATGCTAATTGAAGGAAGTCAGTCACAAAGAATCACACATAAAATATCTAGAATAGGCAAGTCCATAAAGAAAGTAGACCGGTGGTTGTGTCGGGCTTGGGGCAGGAGGTGGGTACAAATGATCGCTAATAAATCGGGGTTTCTTGATGGGGTGAGGAAAATGGTCTAAAATTGATGGTGCTGATGACTGTACAACTCTGTGAATATACTGAAAACCATTGAATTATACATCTTAAATGGGTGATTTGTATAGTATGTAAATCACATCTCAATAAGGCTGTTATAAAAATGAGGTTCAGGGTAAGCCTTCAATAAATTGCAACTTCAGTTACACATGTATATTTAAAAAAAAAGAAAAAAAAGACGGGCTCAGGAAAGACTTGGTGTTAAACTAATTCAGCTTTCTGAGGTCCTAAAGGAAGGACACCTATTCCAGGATAAAGACAAAGTTTCTGACTGCAGCAGATAAAAAAAATTCCAAATCTACCAAGGCATTGAACCTCTCTAATCAAAATACAAAATTAGAGAGAATGCAGAAAGTATATATATCTAAGGAAGGGAAACACTGATAGATTATTTAAACGGAATCACCTTATCAAAGAGCCCATCATGGGACACCAGCTGCCTTGTCCATGGCCAGAAAAAGGAGGAGAAAGAAAGGGGCCCAGAGAGGGATGCCAAAACATGAGCCTTGACCACCACTCTGTCTAAGCCAGTCCTGGCTGAGCTGGGACAAGCAAAGGTCACTCAGGTCTTCACCTTGGGTCTACCTACAGGCCCCTTCTTATTTTCAGGTATCTCCTACCTCCACTGGCAGAGGAAAGGAGACAGGAACAGAAAAGAACAAAGAAATGTCAACATAAAAAGATGGAGCAGATCCTGACCAGACCTGAGAGCTCCCAGACTCTTCCTCTATCCCTTGGCCAAGGGTCTCAGAGGAGGCTATGACAGTCCAGTCTAAGTCAGTAAGTAGCAAATTTTAAAAAATAGCTAATGCCTCAGCATTTGCCATGGGTCAGGTATTCTGCTTACTGTTTCCTATGCATTATCTTATTTAATTCTTAAAACCTTATGAAAAGGGTACGATTATCATGCCTGTTTTACAGATGAGGAAAATGAGGCTGAAGAGATTAAGCCATTTACCAAAGTGATCTTGGGCAAAATCAAACATTGAAGCCCTGACAGCCCACTGGGTCAGATTCCCAAAACCAGGCTCTTAACCACACACTATTAACACAAATCAAGGAAATCATAGTGTAGTTACAAATTGTGATGTAATTACATTAAGAGGATGGGAGAAGAAAAAGAGAGGGTATAAGGGCTGGGAGTATAAACTTTCCTATAATGCCTACAGTAGGAAATCAATAGATGTCTAAAACTGATAAATCAATAAGTATCATTATAAGCATATTATTGAGAAACGTGGTAAACACCAGGCAAGAGCTTAAAGTGTTGAACGTGGTTACTTCCACGGAGAGGACTTGGGGCAGGGAACTGCTTGCAATTTTTCTTTTAAAAGCCTTTTGCTATTAGATCTGTTAAAAATCATGCCTATTTTTTCCTTTGAAAAATGATTTTAAAAGAAAAAAGAAAATCAGAGATATGCCAACTGAAGTCTAGGGTAGTGAATATCTGCTGATTTTGCCACAAAGCTTCCATCCTCCACTGGTAAAAGCACTTGGGTTTTGCTTTGGAGAATCTCCCTCCTTTGCTGGTTAATTCGATGGGCCTGTCATCAAGGAACCTCTTGCCCCAGCCAAGGGGGTCAGGGGGCCAATGGCACCCTCCTCCTGGAACCTTGCACAGAATGGCAAAAAGACCTAAAAGCGCTGGAACCAATTCACCTAAAAGTAGAAACCCTCCATTAGTTCCTTCCACCCACACAGGCCTGAGGACTCCCTTGGGTCAGACTTTTTGAGTTTTCCCTTAAAACTCTTTGAGCTGCCCATTTCCTTTTAATAAATTCCTCTCCTGCTTAAGTTAGTTAGAGTCACTCTGTTGCTTATAACCTAAGAAACTTAATGGAAATATCTAATGCTGAGGTTGACTTGTGCTTTTATTTGCCAGTATAACTACAGTTGTTTGCAAACTTTTAACCTGAAAAACACATTTTACATCACAATCTGATACTCACACACATGCATACACACATATAATAAGTGTGTGTGTGTATATATATATATATATATATAAAAAACTGAAACAAAAGTTCTGCCAAAAGTGTCCACCCTAACACTCTGAGAGTGTTCATTCTATTTCTTTTTTGTGAGGCAATGTTTTTAAAGAGCAGTTTTAGGGTTTACAAAAACTCAGTGGGAAGGTACAGAGATTTCCCTTATGCTTCCTGCCCCAACACATGCAGACTCCCCTATTATCAACATCATTTCACCAGAACGGTACTTTCTTTTTTTCCCCAAGGATGAACCTAGGTTGACATCATAATCACCCAGAGTTGATATTTCCCCTTAGGGTTCACTCTAATGAAGGGAACAGTGTTATATATTCTATGGGTTTGGACAAAAGTATCAAGACACACATCCATCATTATATCAGAGTATTTTCACTGCCCTAAAATGTCCTCTGTGTTCTACCCATTATTCACCCCCTCACCCCCAAAACTCCTGGCAAATACTGATCTTTTTATTGTCTCCATAGTTTTGTTTTTGCCATAATGTCATATGGTTGAAGTCTATTTCTTTTCTAATACTGGTTCTAACCCATGAAGTTGATTTCGGACCTGCTGGTGGTTATGATCTGCAGTCTGAAACACACTGGCTCCTTATACCTACTGCACCTGCCTCCAACAATTAAAAACACCCCAGAGAGTATGCAAGCCATATTTCCACGTCCATGTGTGGTGCACTAAGGCGCATGGCCTGGCTGCTGGGGAAACGCCAACAGAGTCCCAAGGTCCTGACTCCCATTGGAGCACACTGATTGGCTAAACTGTCTACACTGCTGACATCAGAAGAAACCTGTGTTCATTTACCCACTCATCTGCTCATGTGCTGAGCACCCATTCAATGGTGTGAATCTGGGAACTGTCCAGAGCCATGAATTCTATCTGCTGGCTGCCTCAGAGGAGAGGAATCTGGGACAAAGCCTGTATCATGATGGAGTGAATGTTTATCATCTCCAGCTTAAGAGCTCGGGAATGTCTCCAAGATCAGATCTGAGCAATGATTATTTCATTCCCACCTTTGAAGTAAAGTAACTCTCAAGTCCGGCCTAGGAGGAAGGAATACAAGTGATTTTCTGTCTCTTTTGTTCTAGGGGTCTCTTGTTAGCTTCAAAATATGGTTAGAATTCCTTACTCATGATTTTACTACCAACTTCCTGCCCCACTGGACAAGCAGAAAAACATCAAGGGATGAAAGAGGGTGTCAATTCATTCAAATTCATCTTAAGGCCAATGTCTTGGTCTTAAGGCCTTTCTGGATCTCTTTTCTACAGCAAGCAAAAAGAAGCACAAATGCCCTTCTCCTTTATTTTCCTCATACCCATTGCACTGCCTCAACCATGCCAAAACAGTGAGCAACCGCGCCAAAACAGTGAGCAAGAGCATGGTGTAGGACTTGGGTCTGACACAATAGGGAATGCATTTTTGCCATCTCTGCAGCATCCCACAGCTGGGGAGTGGCAGGCTACAGAGACTAGGGACTGGGGGACTGAGGTTGGGCAGTAGCAAGACCTATATTGTAAGCTGGTAGAAACACTCACAATCTGGGCAGAAATGGAGAGGGGACTGTGAACAGTGGTCATCTCTACCCTAAGTTGAAATGAGCAACTATTCTATAAATACTTTTTTAAAAATCTTCACCCGACAACATTTTTTCATTGCTTTTAAAGAGAGAGGAAGGGGGTGAGAGAGAGAAAAACATCAATGGGAGAGAGAAACATCAATCGGCTGCCCTCTCATACCCGTCCCTACCGGTCCAGGGAAGGACGCTTCAACCAACAAAGCCATACCGGCCAGGGCCCTATAAGCAAGCAGTCTTGCAAGAAGAGCCAATCTAGGTGCAGTTGGGTTAGCTGCCTCGGGGGCTTGCTGAGATAGGAAAGGGGGAAGGGACTCAGATACAGAGTGGAGGCAGAGTGGAGGAAGGGATACAAGCTCCTCATCACCTTGGCTCCCATTTCACTCTCGATGAAATAGTACACACACCATTGGAAATCGATGAAATAGTACACACACCATTGTGGGTTAAGTTACCCAGCAGAGCCTAGAAACCCTGAATCACAAATTACCTTCTTCTGCCCTTTCGGAGGGGAAGAACCAAAAGTTCGGCTAAGGCGGGAAGGACAGGGACAGGGAGCCAGGGAGGGACGGGAACAGGGCAGATCGGTTAGCACCGGAGAACTCTCCTCTGTTCCCCACCCTCAGTCCGTCCAGAAACCCTCGCGTAGGTCACTCCCCTTCCCTTCTCATCCCAGGTTCTGGCACCTCCTTGCCCCCGGCTTGGATGCTGGAAGCGGAAGCAAAACCAACCAACCGTCCCAGGAAGCTGTCAGTTGGCCGACGGGGGAAAGGGAGCAGGAGAACTGGAAGGAGGAAGGAGAAATCCGATCAGGGAGGAGACCTGCCCCGCCAGTAGACAGCCCTATCCCTCCCGCCAATCTCTCGCCCCCATCCCCCAGTCCAAGCCCTAAGATTTCACTCCCTACCCTGTCTTGTTACAGATCACCCAAAGTACCGATAAGTTCTTTGAAGGGCCGCTAAAATCACCAGGACCCACAAAACGGCCTAATCCCCCTTGTCGGGACCCAAGGTCCAAAAGAGCGCAGGGATCCCGTCCCTGGAGCTCATTCTCCTACAACCGAATCTACGGCCCTCAGGCCGCTTGAGTAGTGCGCACAGGAGACCCGCGCCGAGACTCGGCAGGAGACGCCGTCTCCTCCCCAAGAGCAGGAACGCCTGGAGTTCTCAAGCCTCGGCAAAATCCTATCCCGCGACTGCCCAAGAATCCCACTGCCCGTCGCGGGGAGGGAGAAAAGAGAAGGGAAGCGCCTCGAGGAACTGACCGCACCAAGCGCAGCACCAGGTGATGTCAGCGAACTCGCCGCGGGGCGCCACAGCAGTGGAATTGGAAAAGAACATATCGAGCTGGGGAGGCAGTGAGGCTGTGAGGCCGCTTTTCCTTACCGTGGGCTGCCCCTCCGGGTGCACGTCCACCAGGGTACACCAGTCCCGTGTCCCGTTCATCTTCTTCCCGCGTGGGTAGCAACACCAAGCCCGTGGTCTAGCTGCCCGGCGCCAACTAGGCGGGAGCTTGCGGAGCCCCCTCTTGTATAGGCGCGTCAGGGGCGGTGACTGGTGACCGGACACGCCCCTAAGGCGCCATTCGCCCTCGAGTGAGCGAAAATGCGGAACGGGCGTGGCCTGGAGGCTCCAGGGCACGCCCATCTGCGCTAGCTTAGGTTTACAGAAAGGTGGGGCTGGGGTGCTGCCAGAGGCTACTTTACTCAAGTTCTATCTAACGTGTGGTTGTACCTCAAACAGTCTTAGTTTCGCTGTCCTCCTTTCAACTCCAACATCAGTGTTGGTAAGAGAGAATCACCCTGCCTGGCCCTACATAATAAGTTGGAAAAAAGCTTCCAGAGATTCTCCTCTCCTCACTTATAGGCCGGTCTGTAGGCTTTGCGAAGCTGAGCAAATTTCCTCCATCGTAGAAATGCAGGCACCAAGGGCCAGCTCACTCAGACTGGCCTGAGCCAGTCTGGCAGGTGCCCTTCCCTGGCAGGAGGCCCAGGCCAAAGTCAAAGCCAGCTTGGCTCTGGGTGGGGC
The DNA here is from genome assembly GCA_004026545.1 of Mormoops blainvillei. Lineage (NCBI taxonomy): Eukaryota > Metazoa > Chordata > Mammalia > Chiroptera > Mormoopidae > Mormoops > Mormoops blainvillei. The sequence goes on from PVJD01000299.1 coordinate 335,483, forward strand.
TTGTTTTGCAGAAGCTATTATACCAAAGCTGCCTTTATATGGTTGCGAGAGGTGGGACACCTGTCCTTAAAAGGAATTTATATTCTTGTGAAAGGATGAGCCTCAATTTCTCCAGTGACATTTGCTCTCCAACCCCAGGTTAGCATCTTAAGGGTCTGAAAGATGGCCGAGCAAGACCTTGGAGGTTCTTCCCAGCCCAGCTGCTTTCCACTGGTGGCCGCTCCCCTGGGCTGTGGTCCACATGAAACGTAGGCAGGAGGTCTGACACGCTCTTGAGTGAACAGTACCCCTGAATCCAGCAATAGGCTCTGGTGAACACAAGGGCAAGGATGACAGAAACTTCCCTACTTCCCAGGTAGTGACTGGGTCCCGTGCCAGGCAGGAATGGATGTGTCTTTGTACCTGGGAAGTGAATGCTGGGGATATCCCTATGTGCCAAGGAAATAAAACCCAGTTCTGGTATCTCCTCTAACCCTCGAAGAAGGCATTTAATGGCCCTGCTGCTCCCAGAAGCTTGTCTAGGAGAAAATGGAGGTGTATAAATACTTCCCAGGTCCCTAGGTTCCATCTGATCTGTTGTAAAGGGCTTCTAAAAAGTGGGTAAAGAAAACCCCAGCTTCAGCCTCTAAGCCGTTCAGTTAAAATGGTTTCTTCATACTACATGCGCCTCCCAATAAGCTAGGAAAAAGAATGATAAAACAAGCCAAGGATTTCAATATAGATATAATTTTAATATTTAATTTAAAATAAAAATCAAGGCTGGATTGGTTTGAGAGAAAATACCTGATTTGCAGATAATTTTTTTAAATCACAAAATCACAAGTCATTGGTGAGAACAGCCTTCTTCTTCCCCCAGGCTCCTCACAGAGCCCGCTTAGGAAATGAGGTGAATCATCTCCCTTACGTCCTCCCCACCAGGGCTTGGCTCTCCCCAAAACCCAAAGGAGGAATAAACCCTCCATTGCCTCTTCCCACTTCTACCAAGAGTCAGCCACTAGCCCCAGTTAGAAAGCCCTGTATCAGATCCAAGCTTCTGACATGGGAGTCCTTTGGTTCCCCATTGAGGATGGGCACATCTGGTCAGAGAAGTCACAAGAAAGGTTATACAGGGAGGGACTGAAACCTTTGCTTTTCTTTTTCTTCTTTTAAAGATTTTATTTATTTATTTTTTAGAGAGAGGGGAAGGGAGGGAGAAAGAGGAGGGAAACATCGATGTGTGAGACGAACATTGATCAGCTGCCTCTCGCACACCCTCAGCTGAGGGCCTGGCCTACAATCCAGGCATGCGCCTTGACTGGGAATTGAACCAGTGCTGTTTCAGTTTGTGAGATGACACCCGACCAACTGAGCCACACCAGTCAGGGCTGAAATCTTTGCTTTTCAACTTGTGTAGATGGTTGTTAGCGTTCCCAGATACAACCACCTTATGAACATATCCATAGTCACAGAGGGAGAGGAGGAAGGCTGGAAACCCTGAGCAGAACCAGGCCCCACACCTCATTATGGCACTACCAAAGTCCCTCTCCCAGAGGCTCATCAGCAGAGAAGCCAGTAGCTCTCTCAACCAGTCATTGGGGCCACAGGAAAGGCTGAGGGCCCCAGATGGGAAAAGGCTGGTCCCTGGAGAGGTATGAATGTGTGGGTATAAAAGGCAAGAAGAGCATCCTTACTCCTCACCATGGCTAAGGCAGAGAGGAAATAAGGAATTTAGGAATGGTAAAGATGGAAAGGGGAGAAGGGGTCTCCTGGATCCACTCGCTTGAAGACGACAAAAAAAAGGACTGGAGGGGGATGGGGACTACCACATGGGCGCCATGATTGTGCAAAGAGGAGCATGGAGGAGCAGGTAGAGCCACGCCAGCGTGTCCATTACCCATAATGTTCCCCTCCCCCTGCGCCAGCGTGGGAGGAAAGCAGGTTGCAGGAGTTAAGGGAGCAGAATCACCTGGGGTACTTCCCTGAGCCTGAGGGTTAAGGACTAAAGAAATAAAACTTTACATACATGGCAATTTCTCTCCCTTCCTTTCCTGCTCAATCCCCCGCAGCCTATATACTAACCATTCTGCCACTGTGAGGGAGAAGAGAGGGGGCTTGGCACTTATGCGCTCAGGCGGCCTAAAATACCCACTCCTCCAGAGGAAAAGAAAAGTCCATCTACCACCTTAGTGCTGATACACCTCTATCACAGTCACTCACACCCCTCCCTGTCTCAGGTCTGAATGATTCGGTCCCCCGAAGGAATGAAGAATCTGAGGCAGGGCAGAGCAGGGCTGGCCAGGATACGCCTCAAGCAGTGGCTTCTGGGCCCTCGTGGACCACAAGCTAACAGGAGCTGGTCTGCAGGTTGCTCTCCGTAAGCAGTGATGCGATGGAAGAAGGATCGTACACACGGTCGAATTCCTCATCTGAGCTCAGCCCTTCGTGTTGAAGGGTCGACTCAGCAGCTGAGCGGGAAGCTTTGCGCCTGAGTCAGAGAAAGGAATACTAGTAATGGAGGTAGAAAAATTGGGACAGCCGCCCTTTTCATGCTAAAGAGACTTCCAATTCTTCTAAGACCTAAAGCTACTCCCAAGATCCCCCATGAAGAAGAGATTTGGGGAGATAGGCTATAAAATGGGGGCTGAGAAACTGACAGGTAATCGACCATACTGGCTTTTCAGCCAGGAAAAAGTGACTTTGAAGTCCCATCTGAGAGCTCCTTCTCTCCATAAATGTCAGCCAGGATCACCCACCCCCTCCCTGCCCCACTGTCCCGATGGGGTAGGGGCAGAAAAACAGCCTGTACCAGGAGTCCTTCTCCAGAGCTTTGATCCGGGCCTGGAGCTGTTCATTGACCTCATGCTGCTCTTCCAGTTCACGCTGGGCCTTCTTCCTCAGGCTGTCCAGTCGCTCAATTTCCTCTTCTGCTTCATCCACCTGCCGCTTCAAAGCCTTCACCCTCAGGCTTAGCTGGGCAGGATATCAAGTCCCCACATTAGAAAACCATCTGCTGCCACCATGGCCGGGGCACCCACCCCGTAGCAATCTTTTTTTTTTTTTTTAAGATTTTATTTATTTTATTTTTAGATAGAGGGGAAGGGAGGGAGAAAGAGAGGGAAAGAAACATCAACATTGGTTGCCTCTCAAACGTCCCCTACTGGGGACCTGGCCCGCAACCCAGGCATGTGCCCTGACTGAGGAATCGAACCAGCGACCCTTTGGTTTGCAGGTCGATGCTCAGTCCACTGAGCTACACCAGCCAGGGATCCCCTGTAGCAATCTTGACAGAGGATAACTGCCTGTAGAAAAATGTTGACCATGGGCACATTCCCTAACCTCACAGGTTTGTCCTGGGGATTAAATGAGTTAATAATGTGTAACACTTAAGAAAGAAAAGCTAGCACATCACAGGCACTCAATACATGTCCTTCCTATGATTCCTCCAATCTACTCCTTTCAGTCAAGTGCCTGTCCTTATTCAAGGAAAGTCTAAGTCTGGAAGACCTATGAGATGGGGCCAATCTTGGCCTTCAAGGAAATGCAGTAGGTACTGGCCAAACGGTTGGTTGGGCCCAGCTGTGGTCCTTACCTGGTCTTTCTGATCATTGACATGCTGCCGCTCATCATCAATCTGGATGGATAGCTCTTTAACCCTCCGCTCCAGTTTTCGGTTGGTGGACTGCAGAACTGTCTTCTCCCTAAGATGGCGAAACATGGGCATGTCTCTGGCTGTCACCATTTCTAAAGGAAACCCTACTTGGTCCCCTAGTGCCTCTGAAAACTCTCTTAGCCATGAGCCCCACAGTTACCCTGGGAGGGATCCAGGGCAAGTCTAAAGAACCAGGGAGATGGACATCACTCAGACTTTAGAATTTCTGTAACTCCCTCTCTGCTCTCTATCAAGAGAGAAGTTCTCCCAAAAAACCCGGCCAGGCTGGCCATGTCTGAGGTAGATGGAGGGTGCCCGAGCGGCGGAAAGCCCAGAGGCAGAGAGGAAATACGGGCTCATCTCACCTCTCTTCAGCCTGCAGCCGCTCCTGCAATTCCCGATTCTGGGATTCAAGCTGAGAGAGGCTGCTGTTGGGCTTCTGGAAGCCTTCCGAGCTGGCCAACCGGCTCTTCAAGTCCTTGTTCTGAGAGGGACAGGAAGCCTCCACAGTTAGCACTCTTCTTCTGATCCCTTCCATGATCATTCTGCCCGTCCCCTGTGTTCAATCCCCAAGACTCCCCACTGCTTCCCCTCACCTGTCTCTCCAGGGAGATTTTGTCACACTCCAGGTCCTGCCGAGCGGACCTCTCCTGCATGAGCTCTGTCCGTAGCTGGTCTACCTAGGGGATGGATGAGGTGAACTAGACTTGGGGAGGGCTGACAATAAACCATCAAGCTGAACAAAGTGAGACAGAGTAACTGTAGGATGTTCTCTAAACCCTGAAACCCCAAAGTTCCCAGGTAACTAAGAAATTACAGCCTATTCAAATAGAGGAGACACAGAATTTAAATAGGGTCTCCTCAGTCCCATCAGGAATTAACCTCTGCCCTGAATGGAAGCAGCCCAGGCACAGGTCAGAGAGTAGCCCAGGTCACCAGAGCTGCTTCCTCCATTCAAATTCCTAGCTTCTCTCCATCTGAGGAAACCTGCCAACCCTTCCCGAAGCAGGGGAGACCCTGAAGCAAAGCCAGCCATGCACAGGTCTGCAGCTAGAACTCCCCAGACTATGAAAGACGGAGGGCGGCGTTGTTTCGGAGAGGGCCCAGAGTGTCTGTCATCGGTGCAGACACAGCTGTGAGGTAAGTGAGGGGTTACCTGGTCCCGGCCACGATTCACCCGGTCGGTCAGCAGCTCCACAGTGTTCCTCTCCTCGTCTAACTCTGTCTCCAGCCGTGTGACTTTTTCCTGTGGAGGAAGGACAACAGGTTAATTCGGCCCCAAATGCTGGACACCAGAATGCCAAATTCCAACCAGGATCTTCTCAAAGACCAGCCTCCAGATGTCTCTCCCTTGCACATCCCCATGACCTTGCCTCCTTGCCTCTGCCTTGAGCCACCACAGAGCTTGTGCCCTCTACTGACCAGGTGTGGCATCAAGGGGAAGGACTGAGGCCTTCACTGGTCTCGGCCCTTTGGCAGAATGACACATCCCTGAATCTATTCCTCAGTGGGGCAGTCCTATTTCCCTAATGGGAAAACAGAGAAACAAAACTGCCCAAGCCAAGACTGAGATAGAGAAAGTCAGACCCTGACACACTAGGGTACAGGCTGGGGGAGCACACTTGAGCCAGCCAGTACCATGCAGAGGCTCCAAGTCGGCCAGCGCGCGTGAGAAAATCAGACATACCGCTTCCTAGCAGAGGGGCCATGGGGCTGCTTAACCTCTCGGTGTCTCAGTTTTTCTCGTTTACGAAATGGAGAAAGCAAGACTCCCTCCCCCACAGGGGTATTCTGAGGATTAAATGAGCCTTAAGGGCTCAGCACACAGCACAATGTAGAAGCGTTTGCTGCTGCTGCTTCTATCGCTATTATTGTTACTATTCCTGCCAAAGATGGCAAACTGAAGACCACTGTTCACTCTGAAGGAGACGCCACTGCTAAGCAGCTCCTGACAACAACTGCCACGCAGGAAACTCAGGACTCAAAGGTCGGTAAAAGCCAGATCCAAGTCTTTGTGCGACAGCCGTAAGTTTCTAAACATTGGCATTTAATTCAAAGTTCTTTAAAACACTGCAGTCATGTACAAAGGACCCATTGACAAGGACAATGGGGTGGGGACTGTCTTTGGGAACAGGGGTTGGACAGGCCAGGGGAGGGCAACAGGGGTAAAAATGGGGACAACTGTTACTGAACAACAAAAAAAATAAATAAATAAAATAAAATAAAAATAGTAACATTAAAACCTCAAAAAAAAAAATCAACAAAAAAACACTGCAGTCAAATAAAATCCATCAGCTGTGAGCTGCCAGTTTTTGATCCCTAGGAGAGAAGGAAGCTTGGAGTGTCCTGGCTTCTTTGCCCACAGAAGTCCCACCTGTGCCAGGACCCAGGGCCCCATCGCCTCCTACCATCACAGGTCACCACACAATGTCCCCACCTCAAGGCCCTTGAGTTGCCGGGTTCTGTCATCCTGGGAGCGTTTTTTGTTCTCTGCTTCTTGCTCCAGCTCCTGCAGCCGCTGGGCTAGCAGCTCCTTGTCCAGACGGGCTGTGTCCCTATCAGCCTGGGAATCCTGCAGGGCCTGCCGCAGCCTCTGGGTCTGGGCAGAAGGGGAAATGCAACAGCCCCAGGAAGTGAGGTGGGGATTGAAGGGTGGAAGCAGTCTGCCCCTTTAGGGAGAAACAGTTCACCACTGGCACTGTTTAGAATTGCCGGCACATGGTGATAATAAAAAGCAAACTAACTTTTAGTCCATTTTCTTTATTGTTTAAAAATTCTCTGCACAAATTGGAATCACCTGAGGAGATTTCCGACTACCGATCCCCAAGGTTTATGATTTAAACAATACTGGAATTTTAAAAAATCTTCCCAGGTGGCTCTAATGTCCGGGTGAGTTTGAAAATCTCTGCTCTACAGACAATGTCTATATCTAGGGTGGACCACTCCCCCCATCCTCCCCTACCTTAGTATGTCACTTGAAGGGGTTAGACCTAAACCCAGGTCTCCCAGGATCCCTGGGCCTCAGGTTTAGTTAAGAGGCAATGACCTTTAAATCAAGGACACTGGGAAGGCTCCCACCCTCCTTTCACTTAAGCTCCTACCTCATCCTGAAGCCGGTTCAGGCCCCCAGAGGTCTTCTCAGCTTCACTGGCCCACTCCTTGGCCTGGCGCTGGGCATCTGCCACCTCCCGCCGGGCCTTTTCCTTGTACTCCTCCAGCTGGGCCTGAAGCTGCTGCAGGGCTTGCTTCGAGTCGTCCCCAATCTGCTCCAGCTGGGACACACAGACACCCACCTCTTTAACAGATACCTCGGGACTTTCTCTGGGCCCAGGCTCCCAAGACTCGCCTCCTTCCTGCCAAAGCAGCCCTCTGCTGCTCGGTCCTCAGCCTAGGACCCTGCTATGTCTAGTAGTAATGTACAGGTGGCCTGGGTTCAAATCCTGGGTCTACCGCTTACTGTGTGACCATAGGCAAGTTTCTTATCCTCTCTAGGTCTCAGTTCCTCATCTGTAAAATGGGATAATAATGGACCTACATCACAAAGTTGTTGGGAGAATTACATTAGTTAATTATGTAAAGTACTTACATCAGTGCCTGATACAAAAGTAAACCTTAAGTTACCTTATTTCAGCAAACCCAAAATACTAATGATTATAAGGTGTACCACTAAGAAAAATTTGCCTGTTGAGCTACAACATATCATCAATTATAAACCAAAACTCAACTTCAGAGATGATAAAATGTACATTCAGATTGATGAACTATACTAGACATTCGCTATAGAAGTAAGAGATTAGGAAGACAACCTTAGTTGAAAACAAGCAATTTATTTCTTTTTCTTCCTTTCTCCTTCCCCTACTTCAAATATAAAATTCTCCCACTGAGGATTCTTATGTTTAAGTCTTACAGACTTCTAAGGGAGAATTCCAGGAGGTATTTCCAAGGATCAAGACCACGAGGGAATGGGGTGTCAGGGGAAGGGAAAAAGCACTTCGGGGAAGGAGGAAGGATGCCATTCGCTGAAGACTTGACCTTGGCCTCCCCAACAATGAACTGGAGGAAGGTAAACAGCACACATTCTGACCCACACCCACCCCGTCCCCCAGGCAAGCTTCTGAATGAGCTGGGCCTCCTCCTGAGCCCAGGCTGCCCCATGTCCCACCTCCTTGTTCAGTCGGTCCACAGTCCGGTCCAGCAAGCGTTTCTGCTCTTCCAGCTCGGCCTTGCCCCGCCGGAGCACCTCCCGCTGCTTCGCCTCCTCCTCCAGGGCCCGGTTCAGTGCCTGCTGCTCCTGCCCCATGCGGGCCAGCCCCCGCTGGGCCTCGTCCAGCCGAACTTCCAGTGCCCGCTTGGCTGCGGCCAGGCCCCCTTCCTCCTCCTGAGCTGTATTCAGTGCCTCCTCGAGTCGCTGCTTCTCTGCCTGGGACAGGGGTCGGATGAAGAGAAGGCAAAGCTTGAGCTCTAGCCATTTGGAGGTAAGTAGGTGGGAGAGAGGAGGAAGGAAAGGGTGAGCCTGGAAAACAGGTTCAGAAGAAGCAGCAAAGAAATCAAGACACAGAACATGCAAAAGTTGGGAGATGAGAGACAAAAATTCCAGTGCAAAGCCCAGGACATTCATACCAAAGCACACTCCAAGAAATAAATCGAAGGTGAACAAAGGGTTTGGAGGCAAACAGAACCACAGTAAAGGCAAAATAAAAGTGATGGCTGAGTATTTAGCCAGGGGCTAGAGGAGAAAGGGCCCAGACGAAGCCAACCTCGAAATCACCAGAAGCACTGACCTCTAGCCGCTGCACCTTGTCCCGAAGCCGTGCCTCCGCCACTTCCCCACCCTCCGCCAGGCCTCGAGCCTCCTTCAGCTGCTGCTCCAGACCCAGGATGCGCCGTCGGAATTCGTCATTTTCCTCCTGGGTCTCCCGAAGCGTCGCTTCCACTGTTGTCCGACGTTGCCCCAGCACTGCCGCCTCTGCCTCCGCTGCCATCTGAGCCTGCGGCCGTTCAGAGCGGCGGCTCAGACCCCAGGGCTCGGGGTTACCGACCACTCCCAGAAAACCACCCCCAAGAAGAGGCCACATGAACTGGACTTAAAGTAGGGTAGTGCCACCAACCAGAGGCTTCCCTGAGAGTCCCACCCCTACAGATGCAGCGGGTGTCACCAGGTACAGCCCAGCCTCCCCCTGCCAAATCCTGGCTGCTTTAACCACACACCTAGGACCAAGGATCTGGTCTGTACATACCCACGATAGGTAATATTCCACGCCCTCTGGCTCCTCAGCCCTCCAGACCCCTCAGCCTCCACCTCCTAAGCCTTGTGCCCACTCCCCTTGCCTTGGAAGCCTCTTCACAGTCCTGTCTCAGTTGCTGGAGGGTCTTTTGTAGCTGGACGTTCTGCTGTTCCAGCCCCCGGGCTCGATCAGCCTCGAGCCTCAGCTGCTTCTCCAACTCCCGCTCCCGCTGTCGCCCAGCCACCTCCTGGCACTGCCTCTCTGCCTGCAGCTCCTTAAATTCCTCCTGTGTCCGGCGCAGCTCCTGGAAATGAGTGGGAATGGCATCAGGACAGAGGGCCAGCCTGGGATACCAGAATGTGGAGAAACGGAGCTCTCATACATTGTTGGAGGGAATGTAAAGTGGTGGGGCTACCTGGGAAAGTGGTATGCCGGTTCTCAAAAAGTTAACCATAGAGTTACCATATGACCCAGCAATTCCACTCCTTGGTATATGCGCAAGAGAACTGAAAACATGCCAGGCAGGGTAGCTAGGTTGGTTGAATAACCAATGAATGAATAACTAGGTGGAACAACAAATTGATCTCTCTCTCTCTCTCTCAAACCAATAAATATAAAAAAAAAAATTTGTACATGAATGTTCATAGCAGCACTGTTCATTACAGCTAAAACGGAGGAATGACCCAAATGACCATCAACCGGTGAACAGGTAACAAAATGTGGTGTATCCATACAGTGGAATATTATTCAGCCATAAAAAGTAAAGTACTGATCATTGCTACAACATGAGTAAACCTTGAAAAGTTTTACACTCAGTGAAAGTAACTGGACATAAAAAAATCACATGTTATGGGAGTCTATTTAAATGTAATGTCCAGAACAGGCAAATCCACAGACAGAAAGTAGATTAGTGGCTGCCAGGGGAAGGGAGGGTGACTGCTAATGGATATGGGGGTCTTTTTGTGGTGATGAAAATGTTTTCTAATTCAATAGTGGTGATGGTTGTACAATTTTGTTAATATACTTAAAACCACTAAATTATACTCTTTATCGGGGTAAATTTTATAGCATATGAAATAAATCTCCATTGAAAAAAATTATGTGGAGTGAGAATAGATGAGGGTATGGATGGATAAAAAAGGATTGGCTGTTTAAAAAAAAATGTTTTGGAAACCTGAATACCTGACACAATAAACATTGGTGCTTATATGATTTGTTTTTAAAAAAATTTAAGTATGTGTTCTGATTCTAAATCTTTAGTCTTAGCTACTTCTGAAATTCAGAAAGTACCATAATTAGACTGAAAGGTTATATAACAGCCCTGGCTGGTGTGGCTCAGTGGATCGAGCACTGGCCTGCAAACCAAAGCATCACTGGTTCGATTCCCAGGCAGGGCACATGCCTGGGCTGCAGGCCAGGTCCCCAGTGTGGGGTGCGCAAGAAGAAATATCATGCATTGATATTTCTTTCCCTCTCTTTTTCCCACCCTTCCCCTCTAAAAATAAATAAATAAAACCTTTAAAAAAAAAGTTATGTAACAGTAAGTCTTCAATGTGAGAAACTACCAAAACTAATTACAAAGAAAAAGAAAAACAGCAGTGTACGTCTATATTACAGTGGGTTAGGCTGTTTTCCCAATGTATACTTTGTTTATTGGCTAAATACTTCACCAAAACACTTAATATATGAGATAAATGGAACACTAGTTATTTCTTTTTAGCTTTATCCAGCGTAATACATCAACAGATTGTTGAAAGAAATGTCCAGGTTCGCTATGTCAACTGATGTAGTGAACAGATTTCAGAGTATCCTTGATATTTGTTCACTTCATAATAATATTTTAAGTTAAATATCTTAAAATTTTAAGAGTACTTTTGATTTCATAACCACCAAAGTATGTTTGGTTAACATTTATTATGTTTTTCTCCACCAAATATTTTGTTGTAAGCTCAGGCTTTTATGTATCTGGAAGATCATCATATAAAGCTGTATTTCTTTACTCATTTAAAAATATCATTAGTTTGATTACAATTAGGCAGTCCTATAGTACAGGCATGGTAAATGAGCACTGATTACTTAACGCTTGTTACTGAGCATCTACTGTGTATAGCGTTTGGAGCCAGTGTAGTGAATCAAAGAAATGTTGACCTAGAAGGACACTCAGGAGGCCACAAATGCCAGTTCTCTAAGATTAATGAAACTATTTTCTAAGTTTCTAACTCTCCCAAAACAATTTGTTGTTTTTCTGTCCTTTATAAATAAAATCTAGGAATATGAAGAAATTATTTGTGTTCACTTCAGTTTTATGCCCTTAACATTTTTAAGATATTCATGTATGATAAAACATTTAATTCTGTGTCTAGATTCTATACTCGCTAAGCAGCTTTCAAATTACCATTTGGATTCCCATGTAGGTCCCCTGTGCCAATGCAAGTATTCCAGGCCATGCGATGACAATTCTCACTGTAAGTAAATAAGCTGGCGTTCTAACTGTAAATGTTTGTTCATAAAAGTAGTTTATAAGTATCCTCTGGGAGACAGAGTAGCTCTTATGTGACCAAGTTAGGTTTCCAAGCTTATAAAAAATGACCCTGGAGTTTCACAAATCCACCTAAAAACCTGTCTCTTGGGAAGCAGCCCGCAGCCTCTGGATATATCCACTCACGCTGGCCACTGAGAGGCCTTTCCACTGGAAACCTCAAGGCTCAAGAGACCAGCCCTCAGTCCTGCTGGTCTCAGCCCTCAATCAAAGACTGTGTGCTAGAAAGAGATAAGGTTGAGCAGGTGGCATGGAGCCGGCCAACCAAGCATGAGGGAGGGAGCCACATTTGTGTGGCGGCCCCTGTGGGTAGGTGAGGCAGGCACCCACCACCGCAACCTGCTCTTCTGCCCCCCAACTCCCAAATACCTTCTTGAGCTCCTCCACCTGGCGAGAATCTCCAGCACAAGCTCGGGCCTGCGCTAATTCCCTCTGCAAGATCTCGATCTTCTCCCCAAGCTCCTCTTCCATCTCCTCCTTCTCCATCCGCAGCTGCAGGAGTCTGAGCCCAGACAGGTGAATCAAAACGGAAAAGGGACAGGGTCAGGCCACCTGCCTGGAAGAGGTTAGCAGGACAATGAAAACCACCTGCCTGGAGGCTAATACACTGGGCGCCCAGTCTCGGGAGGCAGGAAGATGGATATAAAAAAGAACAGACTGAGAAATGGAGAGTAGGGAGCACAAAGCGGGTGGGAAGAAAGTGGGATATGTGTAAGAATCGTGGATAAGTGTTCCTGGGAGAGGGGCAAGGGCCTTACTCTTGCTTGGTGGCTCTAAGCTCATCCTTGTTCTTCTGGAACATGCTCTGCCAATGCCCTGTCTCCTCTGAGCTCTCCTCCAGCTCCCTCTGCAGCCCCCTCAACAGGATCGACATCCTCTGCTTCTCAGCCTCTAATGCTGCATGGTCCTAGGGAAGGGGAGAGTCGGGGGACCAGGAGGCTCAGAGGGGAGAGCTCACTTCAAACCAAAGTGTGAGTATGCAGAAGGGGAGGCTCAGGCACCCGCCACACACCCTGACACCCAGTGGAACCTGGTTCGATGCTAGCAGAAAGCTCTCCCCATAAGTCACAGTCCACCCCTCCATTATCTACAGGAAGCCTTCCCCCATTATATCCCCATGGGGTTTGATTGCACACCCTCTGGTACTTCTGGCCTGCACACCCTCCTCTGCCCTTGTAGGTTTCCTGACCAAGGTTTTCATTACATCTCACATGTGTCTTTCAGGCGGAGTTCCAGTTATAACCATGAAAAGTCAAAAAATACCAAGACTTCAGGGCAGCCCCCTTCCCAGCTGCAGTCCTGCCACGTGCCTGGGTTGCATCTTGCATGCTGCGGCGGAGCTGCTCTGCATCCCTCTGGTACTGCTGCCGGACATTCTCCACCTCCTGGTCACGGGAGGCCACCTCCTCCTTTAGGGCCCCCTTCAGGGCAGTCAGCTCTCGCTCCCTCAGCCTCAGCTGCTCCTCTACCCGCTGTTTCCCCTCCAAGACCTCTTCAAGAAGTTCCCGGGTCTCTAACAGGTCCTGGAGAAAGTGAAGGTGCAAGTACAGAGGTGACCACCTGTTAGGATCCACTTGTATAGTCATTCATTCAGTCGGTCAATCAAAAAATATTTATCGAGCACTTTGTAACCTGTTAGGCATGGTACCAGGTGCTCTCTCCCCTCTGAGATGCCTTGTTGGGATAAAGGGAACCCACTATTCTGGGTTCTCCTGGGTCTGGCTGAACGCACACCAAGGGGTACTCTTCATACTTTGAAGATGCTCTAGCTGAAAGGAAGCAGAGGCTGGGGTACCAAAACGAGCTCCCTACCTTCCTTAACACTTCCTTTGCAGGCTCAGGAACCTGGACCTTTCTCAGCTTGTCCTGCAGCTCCATCACCTGGGTCTCCAGCTCATGTCGTACCCTTTCACCCTGGTCCAGGAGGAGCTTCATGTTCTGGAGCCTAATAATTAGCAAGACAACATTATTAAGCAATATGAGTCAGGAAGTTTTATAAACACTTCATATATATATATATATATATATATATATATATATATATATATATATATAAAAATTCATTTAAACCTCCTTCAAGTCTTTGTTCAAGTCTTAGTCAGACCTCCCCTGACCATGTTATGTCACACTGTAACCTGCTCTCCCACAACTTGGCCCTCCCGATCTACTATAACTTGCCACCTTTTCACACTTGAAAAATATACTTAAAATAGGTTTATTGTTTATAATCTGTTCCCCCTCACTTAAAACTACGCTCCCGAAGAGCAGCATTCCTCGTCCGTGTGGTTCACTGCTGTACCCTAGGGGCTCTAGGTCATGCCTCCCACACAGCATTCACTGCAGAAACATCTGCCGAATGAATGATTGAATCCTCACAACAAGCCTGTGAGGTAGGTACTATCATTAACCCCATTTTACAGATAAAAACCTGAGGCACAGAGGCAAACCAGGTAGCCTAACTCAAGCACCATCATCGTTATTGATAGAGAAGGTAAAGAGAGGGGTCCTCTCTTTAAACCATTTCCGTCTGCCTTTTTCAGCTTCTGGAGAATTCCCTGTCTCCCTAGGCCCTTGGGCAGCCTCTAACTCCGACCAGGCCCCATGCAAGCCCACAGGCACCATCAGCTGCACTCACTCCTTAGTGCTCTGCTGGGCCTCCCCCATCCTCCTCTCCAGCAGCTCCTGCAGTCGGCTGCACTCTTCCGCCTTCTCCTCCAGCCGCCGCTCCAGCTCAGTCCAGGATGGCTCCATCTTCTGCCGTTTCTGCAAAAGGGAAATAAAAGAAGGTAGAGAGTAGAGAGAGCCTCTAAGAAGGACCAGGAACAATGGAAATTCTAACACTTATTGACACTCAACTATATGACAGGCACTGTACTAGGGAACTAGTCGAGTCTTCCAACGACTATAGCCCCAGCTAGTCCTTTGACTGGAACGTCATAAAGACCCTGAGCCAGAAGTGCCCAGCCAAGCTGCTCCCAAATTCTGGGCCCCCGGACACTGGGTGATGTTTGCATTAGGCTGTTTAGTTCTGAGGTAATTTGTTACACAGCAATAGATAACTAATATAGCTCAATTATTATTCCTACTTCACAGTCAAGGAAACAAACTTAGAACAGTTAAATAACTTACCTACGATGTTCCAAAGCCAACAGCTAAGGGTACCAAGATTTGAACTGTTAGTTTGGCTCAAAGCTCACCACTTACTACACTGCACTGCTTTCCAGGAAACAAAGAGTTACAATTCAACACTTACTGAGCACCAGCAACACACAGGCAACAGTGGAAGAGTGGGAAGCAGGGGGAGTACATAGGCTTTGGAATAAGACTGACTTGAATTTTTAAATTTCTTCTCTGCCGCTTACTATCTTGAGCAATCCACTTAACCTCTCTGATTTTCATTCTTCTTGTCATTAAAAAAAAAAGTCCAGGATGCCTACTTTACAGGGTCACTATAATTAATACATAGTATCCAGGGCAGAACCTATGACCAAAATTATATCCAATAAATGACAGCTACTATTATCACCATCATTATTACGATGATTAAAAGAATTGAGGTACACATTATCCTCAAGATTTGTACATCCAGTAAGTGGCAGAGCCAGGATGGGAACTGCCAAAAAAAGGAATGAAAAGTAGCTGGACTCCTCATGAATGTGCTCCTCCTGTCTGAGCTCCAGAAAAGCCCAGAAGTCCTCGCTGGGACTAGCGTACACTCTTGTCTTGCAGGACACTTGAGTGCTCGTTCCAGTGCGTGGAGGAGCCAGTCCATGCCAAGGTTTTTTCCCCTGTGGTTCTTCACCCCTCCTGTGCCTCTGACTCTCCTCACCTTCATCTCCTCATCCAGCTTTTGCTGTAGCTCCTCCACTTTTCGCGTGAGTTCACCCTGTCCTGCCAGGGTCTTAGCAGAACCAGGAGAAGCCATCTGCCAGAGACATGGGGGCAAGGAAGTGAGACCACATCCAGATCCCGAGGCCCCAAAGACCCAACCCTGACCCTGGCTGCCACTGTGAGAAGGCCACTCACCACCAGAGGCTGCATCTGCTCCAGCACCAAACTGACCTTCCTCCTCACTGAGGTTTCACTTTCTGGGCTTCTGGGGGATAAAAGGACAGAAGCAAAGGTTAGTGGAGGAAAAAGGCAGCAGAAATGAGGGAAGTTAGGGTAAAGAGCATGGAGGATGGGAAAGGAAGCTAGAAGGAAAAGGAGGCCCCTACTCACCCGTCCCTCAGGATGCCATAGATGGTGGCCTTCACGTGGTCCACACTGCCTGGTGGGGCTGCCTCCTGCTGGTCGCGAAGAAGGTCTGGAGTTGATTTGAACTGCAAAAAATAAACACAAAGGAATAGGAAAATTAAGCGTGTGTGGGGTTCAGATGGATCAGAAGTAGCAAATGGAAGAGAAGGCCCCGTAAGCATGATGAACAAGCCTGAAGTGGGGTAAGGAGGCAACACGGCTGAAGCCTGAGCCACAGACCAGAATTTTCTCAATGAGCAAATCTCAACCAGCTGTGAGCTGTGTCAAAAATAATTCTGCACTAATAACAGATAATGTATTAGAGTTTGTAAATGATTTACTATTAGAATGGGCTTAACTTTGTCTCGGGGTAGAATCATTCCCCTACTTATTCACATTCCTGAGTGGGAGACAAAGGTGGGAGTTTTAGCAAGAGAACCAGGAAGCTGTTCATATTCCCCAAGCCTGCCCTGCGCATGCTACAGCCCTAGCAAGTGCTAGCGACTGACGCACAGTTAATGGTTGGGGAATGACAAGTAACTGCCCATGCTTGTGAATGGTGATTCTATAGTTAGTTCCATTTCCTTTACAATTTTGCCCAAGGAAATCTTGTCCACATGGGCGGAAAAGTGAAAGAGTTTCTGCCCTTGGTTATTTGAACAAGGAAGGGGTCCCAGGGCTGACAAGAAGGGGACAGGGTTTGGAAGCTGCAGAGTGCTGTGGTCTGACCTGCAGCATGGCAGGGTCCTGTGTTCTCCCTCGTGGCTCCTCAAAACTCTGAAGGACCCAGTCCTGGGTCTGACGGGAACGGCTAAAGCCACTGAGAGGGCTCTGGCTCTGTGCCGGTTGTTTCAAGCTGCCCACGCTGTCGTGTTTTGCGCTAGGGCTCCAGTGACTGGAGGACAGGCGTTCCCGTTCCTCAACGGTGTCTCGTGGGAGCCGGTTGTCCAGGCTCTGGCTCCGCTTACGCTGTTCAGGGGGCAGTGAGCGCATGCGGCGGCCAGTCCGGCCCCGGGCCTGGCCCCCACGGTGACTGTCAAACTTGTTGATGAGTGAGTCCACTGAAGACAGGGGAGCAGTGTCAATGGTGCTCCCTGGGGAAGCTCCTTGCGGGGCCAGCTCCAGCAGGCTGGTGCTCCTGTTGCCTAGACCCACAGGGGCAGGGCCTGCCAGTGAGGCCTGGGACTGGGAGCGGAGGAGCCGGCCGTTCCAGTGGGACCCAGACTCCTCATCAGACATGCTGCCCTGCAAGGGGCCAGAAAACTCCTTGGCCCGAGAGTAGGAGCTCTCAGGGAGTTCCGAGTCAGAGCTCAGACCTCCCGAGGCCCCTCGGTTGTTGGCCCCCTTGATTTGAACCCCAAAGGAGTCGCCACCTTTCTCCCCACTGTTGAGCACCACAAAGGGCTGTCCAGCGATGCCCTGAACGCGCACGGCAACCCCATAGGTATTGGCTCTTGCATCCTTAGCTGGGCGTCGCCCCCCATGACGCAGGGTGCTCATCCCTGTAGCACCCACTGGCTCTGTGATGAAGCGAATCTGGACTCCATGGTCTACAGGGCCCCGGGGCTCGGTCATGGTGAATGCCTGCTCCATGGGCAGGAGGGGTCCTAGAAGATGAAGAAAAGAGTGTAAGCTGAGCGACTGGAAGCAGAAACACAGAAACCTCCCCGACCCAGCTTTTGTGTGGGCGATTGCCTTGTCGATTCCTTCTATGTACAACAGTGGTTCTCATACTTGATCTGAGCAGCGGAAGCATCCCAAGGACCTATGAAAACACAGGCTGCTGAAACCACCCCCACAGTTTCTGAGTCGGTAGGTAGAAGTGAGGCCTGAGGGTTTCCATTTCTAATAAGTTCCCCAGTGGTGCTGATGCTGCTGGTCCAGGAACCATACTTTTGAGACCCAATGATGCAGAAGGATCTGTTTCCTCTGATACATTCCTGGGAGCTTGGCTTCGTCAAGAGTTTAAAGATTTTGCTTGATCTTCACACATACACATATACTACCATGTGCCTTTCCCACCCTAGTCAAGGCCGAACCCAAGCCCTGCCTATCAGGCACCTCCATCCCAACGGGGTAAAGGGGCCTCCACTCCAACAGCTCTTTTCAAATACAGAAGACCCCGAAGTTACTCTGCCCCATTTCTGCTCAGACAGCAGTGATGCTTCTGGATTGGGGGAACTGAGGGCTAGCGGCAGGAATGCGGAAGTGACTGGCTTTCTCTTGTGTATCTTTTTGTCCCTTCTGAATTTGGAACCAGGCAGATGTATTGCCTATTCAAGAAAAAGATGTAAATAATGGGTAAGAGTGCCTGTCCAAGGGGTCCCAGGACAGGCAGACTTGCCCCTGAGGACCAGAGCCAAGACCACCCACAGGCCAGCCCCCCAGGAGCACACTGCCCAAGCCTGGTGTCGGCAAATGGAATGTGTGGCAGGTGTGCTCTGGTTCCAGGGACTTGGGGCGGGAAGGTTCTCCTCCAAGCAAATAAGAACTGAGCTTCTGCTAATCTCCACCAGAGCCCAGCACCAAACTGGAGGAGGAGCCTCTAACGTTCCAAAGACACAAACATACCCAGCTCAACCTCCCTGTGGAGCTCTGGGCCAAGGAAACTTGGCACGGGCCCTTTCGGGGATTTGTGGAAGTGCTAGGAAGCCCAGGAAACTGGTGAGAAGGGAAGGCGGGGCCAAGCTCCAGGTGAGAAAGGGCTTGGTGGGAGAGTCTCCTGTAAGAGGAAGAGCATTCCTAGCATTCCGGGCCCTTCCCCTCCAGGGAGGGAGGACCACCTTACTGGACACACACACACAAAACCCTCAATAGCTTTTTCAGTGTTGAGGCTCCATAGAGAACATGATGAAAGCAATGCACCCTCCTCCCAGGAGACAACCCACCCAAACTTTACTACAGAATCTCAAGAGGTTCACGCGAACACCTTAAAGCCCACCTATGAGCCCAAAAGCCCCTCTATTCCACTAGTCAGGCATTTGGGGAAGACCTTAACCAACTTCTGACTGGATACAAAGAGCAGGCTGTTTAGTTGGCAGGGCGCTATGTCAGAATTCAAGTAAGAAATGGAACCAGAAAAGAAGCCAGAAAACAAAGGGGTAAGTTTTCCAAACCACTCATCCAGTAGAAAAGGTACAAGACTAGAGGCAGAATCTGGCTTGGAATCCTAGCTCTGCTCTTCACCTGATGTATATAACCCTGGGCAAATCACAGATTTTCTGAGCCTCAGTTTCCTCATCTTTAAAATGGGTTTAATGGGTATAATAATAATATCTCATGAGGTAATTACGTGTGAGAATTAGACAAAAATTACATGGGTGTATACAGCTGTAAAAATTTATCATTATACACAATATTTTTGCACTTAACTTACTTAGGATCAACTTTAATAAAAATGGCAAGATATTAAATATGAATGCACCTACCAGTGTATGCCTGTCACAAAGCTGACAACATGTTACCCTGCACATTCACTGCTACTCCCAACAGGACCTTCCTAGCTTCGTCTGGTTCATAGACGGATGTCGCTTCCTCGGAGAAGCCTTCCCCAACCACTCCTTTTCACGAACTAGGTCAGGACCATGTTATGTGCTGTACAGTTGTCCTTCAGTAAGTCTGCCTCGGCTTATTTTTATATATTTATCACAGTGATAACTTGTTTCCTGTTTGTCTCCTCCACTAGATTATAAACTCCTAGAGGATAAAAGACCATGCATGCATGGCTTTCAGCTGACTCCTGTGTCCCTGGGACCTGCCCCGTGGTAGATGTGGATAAATACTTGTTAAAGGTTGTATCTTGAACCAAGGCAGCCTCACACCGCGGTGGGGAGATCTGCCCAAAGGGTCCTCGTAGCCATGTCTCGTTCATCCCAGTAACAAGACCTCTTCCTGGCTTGGACTCCTTGCCCTACTCAGTCAGTTTTGGAACCAGATGTGCCTAGACTACCACCTCTCAGAAGTCATATTATTTATTCATGATGCAGCTCTACCCTGTCAGGATATCTGCTGATCTTCAAGATCCAGGTCAAGAGGTTCCCAGACTTGGCTCAGCAGAGTGCCCAGCCTGTCGCTCACCCAAGAGCACCAAGCTGTTCAGAGGCTGCCTCGAACGTACCCCTAGGTCCCAGTGACTCCCTAACCTCAACCACCTTCAGTCCCAGGACAGGTGGGTCAGGGGCCAGGAGGGCTGAAGGAATCTTTGGGGTGGGTCAGAAAGCAGGGCTCTAAATGATTCAACATGGAAAACCCGAAACCTATCCGCCTTCGGTTACAGGGGACAGTGGGGCGGGGCCAGCTCCAAGGCCGGCCTTGCGTAAGCCCCAGAGGCAGGTAAACAGTGATCTAGCACCAGGCACCATGGACTCCAGAGCCTTCACTCTCACCAGATGCCTGACCTTGCCTTTCCCTCCCTGGCATGTGCCCAAGGCGCTCCTCACACGGAGTAGCGCTCCGGGAGGGGACTGGGCCACGAATTAATTCGGCTTCATCTGCCTGCCTCGGCCATTCCTGCCTGCAAGGAGGGGAAGGACACTGCACCTATACCAAATGCCCTCTTCTCCCTGAGTTACTCATTAGCCTGCCCTGCCCCAATTCCATCAACTCTGGCCCAGAATTACTGTCTGGCTCCCAACTAGGAGTGACAAGGTCTCTACACACCTGGCAGGAAGTGGGGGTAGGGTGGTTTGGGGTGTCCAGAAGAACTGACGTATCGGGGCTGAGGAATATACTATTGCTACATAATTGGCAGATTTAGAAAATGGGAGAACTGGAATAGAGATTAGGCTCCCCTCAGAGGTAACAAGGAAAGCAAATGGTCAAAAAACAAAACGGCAGCTCGGTGACCTTGATCATTCAGTTCCTATTTTCTCATAGTTACAGGGATGAGAAGGTTTCCGGCGGATCCAAAAAGAGCCCCTCAAGTGGATTCCTGGCTCAGTCCACTGAAAAAGCCGAAACCTGAGAGCCAGGCTAGAGCTGCTTGGCCAGTGGGGGAAAAAAACACAATGAGGAACTGGGCCCCTGCAAACTGGCTGGACTGGTTTGAGAAGCAAGGGGACAGGGAGGGCCAGGGACACTGCACTGGCAGCTAGTAGAGCAGAGATATTCCATACCACAGAGGAGGCCGAGGGGCAAAGCCATGGGCAGGGACTCTGTCTAGCCTAGATGCCAAGGTCAAGGCTCTGAAGGAGGCAGAAGGTAGCGAGGGAACAGGAGAGAAGAGTAGGTGCACAAAGGGCCTGGTAAGTGACTTGACCAGTCTGTGGTAGGAGGACTCTACTCCTCCCTCTCGAGTTCTCAAAGATGCATTCCTGATCCCACACTTACCTCGGCCACCTCCCTGGACCTTAATTCTCCCCTCCCCCACACAAAGAAAAGCAGCCCTGCCGCCGCCTCACCTCCCACAGAGGTGAAGGCATGCAAGTTAGCCTGGGGAAGGCAGGAAGGGCTCTAGGCAGCAAGAACCCTCTTAGGGTCAGGCAAATCTCTGGATTACCAGTCCCCTAGAGCCAGCCCCCCACTCCCAAACATCCAGGATGAAAGAAGAGGTGCAGAGGCAGGTGTAGGCGGCCAGTGGACAACATAGCGGTTGCTAATTACTTCCCAATTACAACAACTTTCCTCAGGCCCGGCATCAAAGGGGCCAAGCAAAAGCTGGCTCTCGTTCCCCTCACTGCCTGAGGCAAGGGAATCTGCTTCAGAAGTCTTGCTGGGCCGCAGTGTGCACCGATCACCCAGCTGGAGACTTGGAGGTGCTAACTCCCCTAGTCTTGTGGTCTCCTCAAGTGCCCTGCCTATTTCCTGCATCCCTAGTGCCTACTGCCAGTCTGACAGCCATCATGGTCCAGGGATCAGGGATGCCTAGGGGTGGTTTCAGGGAGTAATGGGGATCTTCTGAGAGGCATCAAGGACATTGATTAGGCTCCCAAACATCACCCAATGGTCCTATCTAACAGCCCAGAAGCAAGTACCTGTGCTTGGGGGGAGGGTTTGACTTGACATTAGCCCCCAGAAAGAGGCCTGATTAGAAAGAGTTCTAGAAATTTTGTAGGCCTAGGGATCTTGCTTCCTCATATCCCTCTCTAGAGGAAGAAGAAAAAATTCTGCCTGGCAGGAAAGCAGAGTACAGAAACTGAAAGCCTTAGTTTCACACCTAGCAAACAGATGCGGGTGCCCTCTTGTCCTGCCCCTCAGTGTCTCTTATTTGCGACTGTCTTCACCTGTAGGTGAATGGTCAGAGAAAGTTCCACACCTCAGAGCCGTCTCGAAGCCAGAGAGGTGTCAGCAGCAGCTAGACTGGCAGTCGGGGAAAAGAAACCTCAGGGAAACAGCACCTCTCCATGCCCTCCCCCTTCGTCTCTGAACCTGGCAGCAGTTCCCTTTGCCCAGCTGAGACGAACTCCTTCCCCCCACCACCCCAGACTCCCAGAGAAATTCTGCCCCTGGGACCGGCGTCTGACCTCCAGAAAGATCCGAGCTCTGAAACGCTGTCATGCTCTGAGAATAACCTTAGCCTCAGGTGCCCCTCACCTGGCACCTCCCCGGCACCTGCCTCTGGCACCTTAGAGTGGGAACCAGCTCTTGATCAGTTACTCCCACCCCACCTTGATCTCCCCTCCTCCTGTCTCCAATTCAGCACCTGTGCCCGGCAGGGACGCATCACTGATCGCCATGACCCGCGCCCCGCAGGGATACACCTGAGGGCCGGCTTGCCTTTCAGGTGCTCTTACCCCCGCCCGGTTCACTCACCCCAGCCGGGCTCGGCGCTCCCGGGCTCGGACTCGGGCTCGGGCTCAGGCTCGGGCTCGGGCTCGGGCTCTCGCAGAGCTGCACGAGCGGCTCTGGGCCCCCCCGCCCCTCGGTCCCCGGGCGATCCCTCGTTGTTTCTCTCCCTCCCACCAACCTGTTACTCCCCTCCGGAGCTCCACCCCCATTGGCCATCACCACCCGCCCGCCCTACCCTTCCTCCGGTTGGTCTGCTTCCCGCGAGGGGCGGGGCCACCGCCGCAAGGACCCGGACCCAGGGTCGCCAGCCTGGGTGAGCTGGAGGTGCGGGCCGGGTCACGTGGGCAGGCGGGCGGGGCGGCGAGGGGCCGCGGGAGGCCATCTTGGGGGCTACCCGAGGCCGCCCCCAGCCTGGGCCCGGGCCCCGGCCCCTGGAGCCGCCTGACAGAGCATCCTCGGAGCTCGGCTGGAAGGCAGCTCCCGGCCTCCGGTGTTCTCAATCGGAATCTCCGACCAAACCCCTTTCTGCCCTTCACCTACCTTTGCAAAAGCCAGATTATTCTTCCGTCACTTTCGCAGAAAATATTTCCCCAGCCCCTCAACGTCAGAGCCTCGTCCACCTCTGCTAGTCTCCCTCTTCCCCAGTCTGAGGCCAGAGCTACAATCTAGGATTCTCTTCCCCATCCCCTGACCACCACAAATAATTTTCCAGCCTTGTTCCTTTTTCACTGTAGTATTTATCACCTTCCAAATTATATAATTTAATCGCAGAAATCACAGTCATTGTTTGTCTTTTGTCCTACGATAAGTTCCACTAGAGCAAGGATCTGTTTTGTTCGCTGCTTTACCCCAAACGTCTACAACAAGGAATGTCACAAACTAGACGTTTAATAAGCATCTGTTGAATGAATGGAAAAGGGGGATGCAAATTTAACATCTAACAGGAATGATTCTCATTCTAAACGGAAAGGGACTCAACCCCAGATTTTAAATCCACTTTTTAAAAAGTGAGGAAATTGATCCCAATCCTCAGGAGAGTAAAGTCAGGGGGAGCTCAGGAAACTAGAGGCACTGCTAATACACTAGCTGTGGTTAAACAGCATGGCTGTTAAACTGGCTGCCTAGATTGTAACCGTTGAGATGTGTAACAAAAGAGATTGATTTAGCTTACTCCTCTGAGCTCTGGATGTTCTCCTCACTTTTTCACTCAATAAATATGTATTGTGTAGTAGTTAGGGCTCAGTTGGAATCTTAAATGCAGCTGACAGTCCGGTTTATTCACAGGAGCTATTTGCTTCCCCTCCCCCCATCCTTTGGAGGCTAGGTGTGGGTCCTGGAGGGTAAAGTCCACCTACCAGTTCTTTAGCTAGGATGCAAAGTCCCTGCATTCCAAAGGAAGCTTTATGTAAGGTTAGAGTCATCAAACCGGCCCATGCCCTAGGAAGGAACAGCAAAAACGGTGTGGGGGTGGGGATCTGAAGACAAAGTGTCTCTCTGAGATTGGGCTTATCTCCTGATGAGGGTGGGCCATAGGGAGAGTGTTAAAAGATTATTTTTTTTTTGAAATGTGAGGTTGTCAAATTGACACAGATATAGGAAACGTGGAAACGCCTAAACTCTCCTGGGTAACAGCTTAATAATTAGGATACTTAGTGTATTTGTAGTAAACAAAAAGTAAGGATGGTAAAGGAGACACCCCACCCCAGCACTCTGAACATGGACTACAAGGAAAAAAAGAAACCAGGAGCTCTCTGAGTCACCATTATGTCATCTGTTCCTCAAGGGAGTATTCAGTCTCAGAAGGACACCATCAGGCACAAGTAGTAAAGGCCACACCAAGGTCTTTTTCCAGAGTTTGTGATGCTCTTCTTAAGAAATGTTACAGCTCGGCCAAAATGGCCAGTTTATAAACATGGCAAAGGTAGAAAATTAGAGGAAATACAATATTCAGAAAGAAGAAAAAGATAACATTTATATTCAAGAGGGTAACTTGGCTTTTGTGAAATAGTGTAAAGAAAACATTCTAGGTAAATTGGAGGTTTCATCAAAGAAGTAAATTTGGAACCAAATTCCTGTTTTACAGTGCTGTCCTCACTTCTTTCCTGAGTCCTCCAAGATTATCACCAGGACCACTAACAAACCCTACTCAAATTATCTCAAAAATCACCTGTTAGCCTGGGCTGGTGTGGCTCAGTGGATTGAGTGCTGACCTGCGAACCAGGGGGTCACTGGTTTGATTCCCAGTCAGGGCACATGCCTGGGTTGTGGACGAGGTCCCCAGTGGGGGGTGCATGAGAGGCAACCACACATTGATGTTTCTCTCCCTTTCTTTCTCCCTTCCTTTCCCTTTCTCTAAAAGTAAATTTTAGCCCTGGCTGGTGTAGCTCAGTGGATTGAGCGTCTCCCTGCAAACCAAAGGGTCGTGGTTCCATCCCCCAATCAGTGCACATGCCTGGGTTGCAGACCGGGTCCCAGTAGGGGGCACGAGAGAGGCAACCACACATTGATGTTTCTCTCCCTCTCTCCCTCCCTTCCCCTCTATAAAAATAAAATAAAATAAAATCTTTAATTTAAAAAAAGTAAAATTTTAAAAATAAAATCTTAAAAAAAAATTACCTGTTAATCTGTGTCCGGTTCCTAAATGGAGCATGATGGAAGGCTACACCAGAAAATTAATTAAAGACAAATAACCAAAAGGAGGTAATACCATTGGCTGAGATTGAAAGGGAAGGAGACAGAAGGGTTTGGGGAGGACCTAGAAGATGAAGAATATAATAAATTAACTTTGGAGCTTGCCATCTTGGAAAAGGAGATAGGATACACACAAACACAAGTTTAGGAAACAACTGGAAATGAAGCTCAAAAGAGAATTTAGGGATAGAGACAGATCTAAGAATCATCCTCATAAATGTGAAAGTTTGCAAAGAGGACCAAAGAATAAACCTTGAGGAATATGGAACAGTTGAAAAAAAAAGTGATGAAGCATTCTGAGAGACAGGTGAAAAAGTCCGTAAAAGAGAAGTGTTCCAGTGGGAAAAGATACTGAAATTTGGCATGTGGAAGTTATGGTCGATCTTCCAGATGTCAGTTTCAGCACAGCGGTAGATCCTCTGCTCAGGCTGCAATGACAGAAGTATATCAAGAAAAGAGAAAGAGAAAGAGTCCTTTGACTTAAAGAAAAATAAGATGAAAGAAAGGGGAAGTTTTATATTTGTTTTGTTTTTGGAAAGGAGAGTCTTGCTTATATTTTGAGAATAAGACAGAAGAGTGGGCAAGAGTCAAAAAATAAAAGGGAGAGGGAACAGTCAAAGCCTGGATGTACAGGAAAAGGTAAGGTCTGTGTTGTAGAACTAAAATTGGAAGACCGGGCTTGAAGGAGTGATGACTTGAGGAAGTTGAATCAGATAAGATTGCTGGACCTGCAAGGATAAAAGCAATCATGAGGGCAGGAGACTTTGTAAACAAGTTTTGGACTCGTGGACCTGCAAGAAGGATATATGTGTCTGATTAATGGCAAAAACGAAATGCTACCAGAAAGTCTCCCTTTCTACTGGAATAGGGTGGTGTCTAACCTGGGCCTTAAAAAAAACACGTAGTTGATTGCTTCTTGACCTTTTGGCTAAGATCAAGTGTAGTATCTGTTCTTATCAGTTTCATATCTGACAGGACATTATATTAAATGGATTTTTGAAGCTGGGAGATGGAATAGGAGCTTGCTCCATCTGGTATTGCAGTGCTTTGGGAACTGTGCACCAAAAAAAGAAAAAGAAAAGAAAAGAGAAAAAGAAAAAACACAGAGTTGAAAGCAAAGGAGGAATGAAGTCAAGAAAACATGGAAAAGTTCTTGGGTCAGGAAAGTGTAATATCTGTTGTGGGAACTAGAAGGAGTGCCTACAGGCTGAACAAAGGGACAGAGGAGTAATGGAAAATAAGTCTGGGAAGGTAGAATCTGGGATAGATTATGCAAGGCCTTGAATGTCAGGGTAAGGAATATGGGCTTGATTGGTAGGTAATGGAGAGCCACTGAAGGTTTTTGAGCAAGAAGGTAGCAGTACTGCAGAAGGTTAATCTAGGTTAATGTGATAAATACGATGATGAGGTGGTGGCAAAAGGAGAGAAAAGAAAGGGACAACCCACCCTGATATCCTCAGTACATCACTCATCATTTCTTTCTCACTCTTTGTTTGCAAATACTTTATTCTTCAATAACAATAATATGTAATTATACTATTGATTGAAGCTTTTCTTTGTTGACTAAAATTTCTACTTGGGTGTTGTTAGGGAATATGGGAATAGATAATAAGAAAAAGTCACTTTATATTCTCTCTTGATATACTTTATATACTTACTTGGAATATAGTCACTTGATCCTGGGTTCAGGATCTCCAAGATTCCCCAAAAGATAGTTTATTCTTTTTGACCCATGTCCTCCACTCTTTCCTCAGTCTGACTAGGGAGGCAGAGTCACAGAGATTCCTTGAGTGCAAAACACCGATTTAGAACACTGAGTCGGGAGTCAAGAGAAGTATATTCTAATTATATTTTTGGGAAAGCTGTAATTCTAACCAAGCCTCCTAAAATCCTTTGGATTCAGTTTTCTCTGAGAAATTAAGAAGATGGTCCCAGATTTCATAACTATATCGTTTCCTTTGGGCTTCTTGGGGGGGAAAAGTCACATTCTGTCTTCCAGCTCCTCCTTGTATCATCAGCTGGGAACGTGAGTAAGTGTAACCATATCTGGCACACAACTGGGGGACTGTTTGGGACAAAGAATTCCAAGCAACCTTTTTAGCCTAATCAGTCACTTTCTGACAAGGAAAGGACTCATTCCCAAGCTCCTCAAATCTCCTCACAGCCTCTAATCTCTTTATTATCCCAGCTGCCCCACCTCTAATGCTCTGAGGAACTAAATTCCAGTATGTTCAAAGTCTGCAGCATACATTAAAAATAAGAGTATCATTTAAAAGAGAAAAAAACAAGAGCAAGAAGACTACATATTTCCAGTTCCAATGGAAACTAAAAGGAACAGATTCTTTCCACGTACTTTTTTTCCCCGAGTTGTTGAAACGCCATACTGAGGAGAGAGCCAGCTTTCCTTCACACACCCAAACAACAGCTGATTGCACCTCGCGTCTCACTTTCCTTTCCTCATCAGTGAAAGAGGCAGAAACTTGGCAGCTCAAACGTATACACACATTCCCAAAGCCCCATGTTCTCTCATAGGTCACTGTGACAAAGAGTTTCAGCAGACTCCCCACTAGCTGCCTGATTTCCTCAGCTTCCTTATCTGAATTTTTGTTCAAAGTAATGTCTCAAATAGAGAAGCAAGATGATATATGGACATAGCACTGGACGCAGACAAAATACCTGATATGGCAGCCATGGAGATGTGCAGCTCAGATCTCCTTTAAGAAAGAATCTGCCATTCAACTGCCAAAGTTTAGTTAGCTATCAGTCACCAGCTATATCACTCCCGGATCTGTTACAGTTTCAGAGCTAAGCCCTCACTCTCCCCGAGTCTCCCCTAGCCTGCGATTAGGCACAGGATGGGTATTAGGGCCAGGCCATTTCTGCCCTCTGTTGGACTCCTCTAAAGATACTCTTCATTCTGGAGCTTTCCATTGGGTTGACTGCAACTTGAAAGGATCTGCATCATGGCTTGAGGTTCTCCTTGTCCAGTTTGGATTTTTACAGCCTTTTCTTTCTCAGGAATCAAATCTGCATCACTATCTGAAGGTTTTCCCTATCATTCCTCCTCTTTCCTCTTTATCTTTCACAGGTATTACCATCCAACAACTGCTTGCACTCCTAATTTCTTGTCAACATCTGCTTCCCAGACCACCTGAGTCATCTGAAAAAGCAGGCAGTAAGATAGTGTTTGGCATATGCTTTACTCACAATCTGGTTTGTAATAAGAACCTCCCCTGGGTAAGTATGTGGGTTACAGATAGTCTCTGGGACAAAATGGAGACCCAGTTGCTAAAACCTTCACTGATGGTGAAGTGGGACAATGTTCCTATGGTGCAGTAATTCAGGCATATTAGGTAGGCAGAGGGGGAGCAGTGAATATAGGGACAATGGAATTCGTTGGCTATTAAGTTGCATTGAGCCCTGCCAAGAGATAATGAAAAGCCGAGAGCAGTTACCAAACATTAAGAATTAACTGTGAAGGCCAGAGAGCCTCACTGATGGGTTACAAAGAAACCCTTATCTATAGCACTGGGAGAGCAAAAATAGCTGGAGATCAAACTCAGGACTTAAGAGAGTTCCAGGAGGCAGATTTGTAACCAAGGTCAAGGCTTCGGGTTTGGAAAACTCAAGGCCCTGCTACATGAAATGGAGATCTAGGTGGAACCCCCAAAGATTCTGGTTCCCTACACTCCTCTGTACCCTTAGATCTTAAAGAGGTGGCCCATCCTTCCATATTAAGAGCTTGTACTCCCTCCCTGTGGGAAGACACTGCAGGGCCTCTTCCCCTCAGAATCTGCCTCTACCTCCTCTCCTGGCTGCCAGGATCTTAATTAGGGTTAAGTTACAACATACGCCAGAGAAAATATGCTGGTCCTGATGAGGGACCCCAAGGAGCTGCAAGAAGTAACCAACATGTACTGGTAAGACTTGAGTATCTTCCGGATTGGATTTTGATGGTGCTTAATCAAGGGGCTGAAATGCAAGACTGAAAAAGGAGAGTTTATTGACTGGGTCTCACTCTCTTGGAATAGGATTTAACTGCCTGGTAAGGACCTGCCCCAATGGCTCCTAGAAACATGGGGGAAATGACAGCCCCTTTGCTGAGTGAAGTTCAACTGCCTGAATTGCCACAGCAATTGGGAGGATTAAATGGCTCAGTGACACAGGCAAGCTAAAGTCAATTATAAGAGGCCAGAAGCCCTATCAAAGGATGCACCACAGGTCTAGGAACCCCATTTGCCAAGGCCATCAGGAATGGGCTCGTGAGAGGGGTGCCAAACTCACTGCGTAGCTTTCTTCTGCGAGCCAAGGCTAACAAGAGGAGATGCTGTTAGGGCCTGGCTGTTTTATAGCAACAGGAACAAGGGGGGCAAAGCAATAAAGGCCAAGTGGCAGCACTTAACTGCCAGAAGCCTGGGGGTTACAATTATCATAATGACTGGTAAGGTCAGAGGGACAACCCCAGGAGCTTGCCACAAAGAGTTGTGTAAATGATTAGTAGAACATGGAATCTCTCAGGGCAAGAAAGATGTGTACTCAAAATAAGCATATTGCTAAAACAATAGAAAACGAATAAACCAAATGACAACAAAAAACAGGGTGTGTAGTCAAAAGAAAGCAAAGATGGATAAGCAGGAACCTAAGTATGGGGCCCTAGTAAAAAAATCATGTCCCCTTATCATGAGTCAGTCCCCCAACCTAAGTCAGTTTTTAGACCCAAACTTCGTTGATTAAAGAAAGAAGTGGCCAGGCCCTGACTGGCGTGGCTCAGTTGGTTGGGCACCGCCCTGCAAGGCAAAAGGTCCCGGGTTTGATTCCTGATCAGGGTACATGCCTAGGTTACATACCAGCGGCAACCAATAGATGTTTCTCTCGCGCATTGATATTTCTCTCCCTCTCTCTCTCCCTCCCTCCCCTTCTCTCTAAAAATAGAGTTACAAAAAGGTTTTTAAAAAGAGGTGGCCAGATCTCCAAAATTGGCAACACCATTGTACATGTACAGTGTAATGACTCCCTGGTTCTTCCGAAAAGGGTCTTACAACTATTTACTCCGGTAACCGTAAATACAGAAGAGGAGAACACACAGGCATTTATTTAGGATTTGGTTGGTTGTTTTTCTTTTCTTTTTTTTGGTAATGAAATGATCTTTAATTGAAATATTTTCCTTTGTAGTTCACAGCTAGCTGGGCATTCCTCTGCACCACTGTTTCTATTATTATTTTTAAATTTTATTTATTTTTTTACCTTACCTGAGGACATGCTTATTGATTTTAGAGAGAGGGGAAGGGAAGGAGAGAGAGAGAAACATTGATCAGTTGCATTTTGCAGAACCCCAGCCAGGGACCAAACCTGCAACTCAGGCATGTGCCATGACTGAGAATTGAAACCATGACCTTTCAGTTTAAGGGACAATGCTCCAACCAACTGAGCCACATTGGCCAGGGCTGCACCACTGTTGGTGTCATATATGATGTCATGAGAGTAGTGGTCATCAACATTGCAGCTCACGGACTGGGAAGTCCCTAGGATCTCTTTAATGGTTCCAGAGAGCTCTCTAGCTAAAGACCAGTGCCACATCTGTTGGGCAATTTTGACAATCTAATCAAAAGTGATATTTCCACTGTGCCTAATGGATTTTGTTTGTTTTTTTGCTTCTTTCTGTCTCGTGGCTGTTCTTTGAGGGCTTCGATGATCAGGGCAGAGGCAGAAGGTGCTACCTCCGTTGGGGCCTGTCTATTCTGAATGGTCAGTTTAACTGACCCTTTCAATCACCAGTGGCTTTGGCCTGTCATCACCAACCTTTTTTGGAGACAGCCCCAGGGGTCTGATCTTGGGGGTCAGGGCAGATGTGGCACCAACTTCCCCACTGCTGCAGCCCAGATATATGACTTTGATCTTGTTGGGGTCGAACTTTGGCCACATGGTGGAGGCAGCTGGTGTCTAATAAACTGGGATTGGGATGACCAAAGAAAGTTGCACCTACACCTCCTTTGAGCCGAAAGCCAAAAGAACACCCAGGCATTTTGAGGACTGCTGGACAGAGGATCAGAGTTGACAATGATACCTGGAAACCCAAAGCATCAACCTCACACCCCTGTTGGAGTGGGAGCTTATGTGGGCAAATAATAAGTAGAGTACTAGTCAAAGTCCAGCTTACAGTGGGTCCACCTCATCTAGTCAAAAGCAGTCTGGGCTGTTTGGACATCCTACAGAACATCCCTTGGATACATTACACTGATGACATCATGCTGATCAGTCAGGGTGAGCAAGAGTAGTTAGCATATCAGAAGCCTTGGCAAAACACATGTGCTCCAGAGTGGGGAAGATAATCCGTACAAGTAAAGTTCCAGGGGCCTACCACATCAGTGAGTTTTTAGGAGTCCAGTGTTTAAGAGACATGCTAAGACACCCCTTCCAAAGTAAAAGACAAATTGCTGCATCTTCTGTCCCCACCACAAAGAAGGAATCACAGTGCCAGGGAAGCCTCTTCAAGGTGTGAAGGCAACACTTTCCACACTGGGAGCACTGCTCTGGCCTATACACTAAGTAACACAAAAGACTGCCAGCTCCCAGTGTGGCCCGGAGCCAGAAAGGAGTAGCATCACTGTCTTTGTCAGCTCATGCTGCTGTAATAAAATACCACCAGCTGGGTGGATTTTAAACAACAAACATTTATTTCTCACAGTTCGGGAGGCTGGGCAGTTCAGGATTATGATGCCTGCAAATCTGTTGTTTGGTAAGGGCTTCCTGGTTCATAGATGGCCGTCTTTTTACTGTGTCCTCACATGGCAGGGGGAGGGAGGGATCTCTCTTGGGCCTCCTTTACAAGGACACTAATCCCATTCATGAGGACTCCACCCTCATGACCTAATCACCTCCTAAAGGCCCCACCTCCTAACATCATCACATTGGGCATTAGGATTTCAACATATGGATTCTGGAGGGACACAAACATTCAGAACATAGCACCAACCTGCCATCATTCTCAATGACCTACTGGGGGACTTCATGCTTCCTGTTTTTGCAACTCTGGGCTCTGCAGGGTTAGAACTTCAAATGCCCAAAAGGGCATACTCTTTCCACAGGGTCACATTAAATTACATACCATGACTGCCAACTGGGCACTTTGGACTCCTTGTATGCAGGGAACAGAAGGCAAAAAAAGAAATTACCATGTTGCCAGGGGTAGTTTACCCTGATCAGAGAAGAAAGAGGATTGCTGTTACAGTGTTACACAGCAGTCACACCAGTCAGGGAGGAATTTACGACTCACCTGGGTACCTCTTGGCACTCCCTTGCCTGGCTGTGCCCAAGAATAGACAAGTGCAGCAACTCTATCCTGAGAAAGGGCCCCAGATCCATCAGGACTTAGGGTTTGGGCTGCACCACCAGGTAAGCCACTGAGAGAAATAGAAGTGATGGCTGAGACTGAGGGGGATTTAGAGTGGGGGAAGAAAAAATGGGTACCAGTTGCAACCCTGAGACCAGCTGCAGCAGTGGGTGCTGTGCTTCATTCCACTAACCTCCTTCATCCAAGTTTCTCCTCAGAAACAGAGGTCCATGGAACCCTTCCCACATATGTAAGAAGTGAATCCACATGACACAAGGGGTGAGCTGTAGCAGCCATGGAAGTGCTCCATTTGGATTCCCTTCAAGAAAGTACTTTCTGTTCAGCTGCCAAGAGTGCGGTGACCTTAACAGCTTCCAGCAACAGCACCAGCTCCAGCACCTTCGGGATTCACTGTATTATGTTCAAGTTGAGACCACACTCTTCCCAGGCAGTCCCCAGCCAATGACTGAGCATGATTTGGGCACTAGAACTGGCCATTTCTGCTCCACATGATTACCCCCTAACTGCAGCCTTTGGCTGAGACTTTGTTAGAGCTGATCGTGACTTGAGGCTCCCCTTGTCCAATCCTGCTTCCTCTTTCTCTTTCAAGGCTTCTTACAACAAACCCAATAAACTTCTTACACTTCTAACTTTGTCTCAGCATCTGTTTTCCAGAGGACCCAAATGGACGCACCCAGGTAAAAAATAATGTTAAGCAAAAAAATAAAAACTACATATATGTGTACACACAAATACGCACATACTACAATGACAAAGATATTTTAAATGTGAATTAGATGAGACCTGAAAGAAGACATAGAAGAATAAAGCTGGTTTATCCATTAGAGTAAAAGGATTGTGAACCAATTTTTTTTCAGTTTGAATACTTTTATATAACCAGGTGAAAGTCAAGGCACAAATTTTTAATATGACTCCCTTGAGAATAGTAAATTTTAAAAAGGAGATTTCTATAACCATGTGGCTATAAAATCCATATTAAAACACTAGTAATTGAAGTTTTAAAAAAATTATGTACAAAGAGTTGGCATTGTTTCTGCAGTAAGGCAGATTCTTAAATGACACATTCAAGGAAGTTCACTTAGTCCAACTTAATGAAGCCTATATCCTCCACGCACTGACAGGAATACCTTAGTGGCACAGATCGAGGCTGTGTTCCCAGATCGGACCACGCGGGTCTGAGCAGACACGGCAAGAATGAGAATCCTGGCCACATTCTCCTGCATGGCTTAAGTAGAGCTGCTGGGGACATGTCTTGCTCTCTTGGATGCAAGGAGGCAAAGGCAAGTGAAAATTTTAAAAGATTTTATTTATTTACTTTTAGAAAGAGGGGAAGGAAGGGAGAAAGAGAGGGAAAGAACCATGATTGCGCAAGAGAAACATCAACTGGTTGCCTCCTGCACGCCCTAACCAGGGAAACTGGCCCGCAACCCAGGCACGTGCCCCCAGGTATGTGCCTGGACCAACCAGGAATCGAATTGGTGACCTTTAGGTTCATGAACAATGCCCAGCCCACAGAACCACACCAGTCAGAGCCAATTTTTTTTAAAACCTGTCCTTTATAGTTGACATGGTGTTGTTTATACATTACCCCAAAAGTAAGAAAAAAATAAGGATATTTGTTCTGAAACTGCTTTCTGCCTCTAAAAAGCTGAGGGACTTTGAGCCAACTGAGTTTTAGTTTCCTTGTCTACAAAATTTTAATAATTGTGAAAATAAAATTAGATTATGAATATGAACACATTTTGCTATCTAAGTGTTATAAAGTTGTAAAGTACTATTTTTGTTATCAGCTTGGATCCTAAATGTAAGAAAATCGGTCAGGCAACAAATGTCTATTGAGTATCTACTATGCACCAATTACCATTTGTATTATCGGGTTGGCCAAAAAATCTGGGGTTTTTTTCCCATAAAATAAAACACATTTTTCATTTTCACCAATAACTTTATTGATTTGGGTATTTTGAGTACGTAGGCTCTCTCCCACTATTAGTTTCTAGTGGGTAGAGGCCGGGGTGCTGCTAAACGTCTTCCAGTGCATAAGACAGCCTCATGACAGAGAATTATTTGGCCAAAATGTCAATAGTACCAAGAAACATCACAAACTACTTTTGACATATTTGGTCAGTCACAACACCTTCCTCATAAACTGCACAAATCTTTTTTTTCCTTTCAGTTGCATTTTTACCTTTCTTGAAATAATAAAACATAATACACTGAAATTGTTGTGTATCTTCTTCCATCTTCAATATTAAATGGCTGGATAAAAATTCACCAATTTTGATAAACTTTTAAACTATGCACACTGATATGACAGCTGTCACAATACAATCTAACAAAATCGTTTCAAATGAAGTTAAAGATATCTAAACACTACTAGAGCTATTGCACGGAAAAAACTCAACGAACTTTTTGGCCAACCCAATAGTTTTCTATGGCTACTCTAATAAACCATCATATATTTGGTGGCTTAAAACAACACACATGTATTATCTTACAGTTCTGGAGTTCAGATATCCTAAAATTAACTTGTCAGCTGGGCTATATTTCTTCTAAAGTCCTAGGACAAAATCTGTTTCCTGGCCTTTTCCAGCTTCTAGAAGCTGTCCATATTCCTTGGTCATGGCCCCTCCATCTTTAGAGCCAGCAGCATAGTTTCCCTCCCACTTTCTGTCTACTGCTTCTGTTGTCACATCTCCTTCTCTGACTCTGATCCTACTACCTCCCTCTTACGAGGACCCTTGTGATGGCACTAGGCCCTCCTGTATAATCTAGTACACACTCCCCATTTTACAATCCTTAAGCACATCTGCCAAAAAAGCCTCATGAGGAAACATACTCAGGAGTTCCTAAGATTAGGAAGTGGTCATCTTCAGGAAACCATTAATCCGCATTATTGTAGTGATTCAGTGGTGAACACTGGAGGTGAGGCCCCTGCACCCAAGGAGAGTCTATTCTGATACAGGAAAGACAGAAAATAAACAGGTAAGTTAATTGATAAGATGGTGATAGTGCTATGAAGATAATTTTAAAAGGGCATCACAATGGTGACTAGGTATGAAGAGTGGTAGGGGAAGTCACTCTTAGGAGGCTTTTTTGCCAAAGCCTGAAGGCAATTACTGGCACTCTCGGCTGTTTCCCTAGAGTCCTTTGGAGATTTTTAGTCAACTGGGGGCCTGTTAGTTCAGCAAGTGAACTATTACCCTTCCCGCTTATGCATGAGCTCTAAGCAGACCAGTTCCAACTCACACAGTAAATGTTGATTTGTTACCACCATCCTAGGGACTTTAGTCTCTTGTGTTTCTGAATTTCAAGTCAAAGTCAACAACCAACCTTGTGCACAATATCTCATGTTCTTTCTTTCCAATTTGGGCCCAGCACAATGGCTCCCACATAGAAGGGTCGTAAGAGGAAGAAGGGACTGTTCTGCCATTAACGAGGTGACCAGAGAATACACCATCAGCATCCATTAAGCGCATCCATGGAGTTGGCTTCAAGAAGCCATGTCCCTCGAACACTCAGGGAGATCCAGAAATTTGCCAGGAAGGAGACAGGAACTCCAGAGGTGCGCACAGACACCAGACTCAACTAAGCTGTTTGGGCCAAAGGAATATGCAATGTCCCACACTGTATCCGAGTGTGGTTGCCAAGAAAATGGAAGAAGGATGAAGATTCACCAAACAAGCTCTATACATTGGTCACCTATATACCTGTCACCACTTTCAAAAATCTACAGACAGTTAATGTGGGTGAGAACTAACTGCTGATTGTCAAATAAAGTTATAAAACTGCCCCCCCCCAAAAAAAAAGAGAACCAACTTTGTCTCCTTAGGATTAAGAACAGTCCCTGGCACTATTTCATGCATATTGTCTAGCATAAAAGTCCTAAGATTGCATTGCAATGGCAGAGACCAAATTGGGAGTGATTAAAATCACTTAACATTTAAATTTAAATCCTTTGGAAATGATTTCCAAAACCTTTTCAGAAAAGTTCAAAGTGGACTGGCCTTAGCAAGGGTATGGTTTGCTGCCGAGTCCCAGAGGCAGAGAAGCCAGGCCCTGGATCCAGCCGTTTGGTGAGTTGGACTGGTGTCTCTCAAGTTTTGTAGCACATGAAGACAAAGAACTCGACCCTAGGACCAGCAGAGCAACTGGCTTCCCTAGAAGAAAGCCATCATTCTCTACAGGCTGTGAAAGCGAGGGGACAGGGACAAAGTCAGCCAGCTAAATAAGGAATTACAAAAAGTTTACAGAAAGAACAGAACATTCTCACCAGAGCTAGCCAAAGATTAGCTCCTCTTCATTCTCCTCCCAGGAGAGGGTGTGGCTAATTTATCCTGGTGTGTGCCTGGGAATCCTACAATGACCCTCTTGTATTTTGTCACCCTGGGTTGTCCTTTGTTTTCCCAAAATAATTATTTTATTTTATTTCAAAATAACCTTCTCTTTGACTGTAAAGATAAATTAGACCAATTTATATATGCAAGTAAGCATATATAAATTAAATCAGGTAAGCATATATAAATTAAATATCCAAATTATGTGATCATAAATATTTTACATATAAGATTTTTTTAAAAGATTTT
Source organism: Mormoops blainvillei (assembly GCA_004026545.1). NCBI lineage: Eukaryota > Metazoa > Chordata > Mammalia > Chiroptera > Mormoopidae > Mormoops > Mormoops blainvillei. Next base: position 372,462 of record PVJD01000299.1, read on the forward strand.
ATTTATTTATTTTTAGACAGTGGGGAAGGAAGGGAGAAAGACGGAGAGAAACACCAATGTGCGAGAGATGCATCAATCAGTTGCCCCCTGCGTGTCCCCACCTGGGGATCTGGCCTGCAACCCAGGCACATGCCCTGACTGAGAATCAAACCAGTGACCTTTTGGCTCACAGGCTGGCACTCAATCCACTGAGCCACACCAGCCAGGGCTATCTATAAAATTCTTGTTTTCCTTTTTCTTAACAGTTTTATTGAGGTAAAAGTAACATACCATAAAGTGCACAATGAACAATTCAATAGTTGTGGCATACATATATGTGTCACAATCAAGAGTGTGAACATAGCCATCCACTAGAAATTGGGGGTAGTGGTGGGGTTGGATGCGTTCTCCCTGGGTTTTAACCTCTTGTTATCAGCTCGCAAATTTGTACTTTGAGTAACAAGACAAAATGAATCATTCATAAAAAATTTTTGTGCAAAAGTGGGAAGAAAGAAAAACAACTTCCCACACACTTGGCAGGTAGTCAGTAGTTCATTAACCTCAGTCATGCCACTGCACCCTTTCTTCATTGTGCACAAGGTCAGCTAGAATGTAAAGGGCTGGGAAAAGCACCCAGCTGGTGTCCCAGGCCAGCTCCTGGCTGCCCTGTATGGGGTAGGAGGGCATTCTGGCCCTCAGTTCCCCAATAGGCCTGTCTTCCTACAGTTGATTGTCACTGGGTACTCGTTCAGCCCAGAGCTTCAGGTATGAGTTCAGTTCCTTCCCCACCTATAACGCCTCCATCTTCCCTGTGGTCTAAGAGGAGGAGGTGCTAATATATCCTTCATTCCAAAGCCAACCTCTCCTTCATAGGGTCTAGGCTTAATCTTCCTGCTCTTCTCCACTATTCAGCAATGTTATTTGTATACTTACCAGGTGACAGACACTGTTCTAGGGTCCTGGAATATAGCAGAAGTCAAAACAGAAATCCCTGCCTTTGTAAGCTTACATCCTAGTTAAGCAAGAAACTGAAGGCTAGACCCTAACTTCCACCAGTCTTTCTTCTCTGTAGTCTTCAATAAGTTGCTCTCTGGGTTACTTTCCTTCTGCCCTCAAAGATGCATAGGAGAATCTTCTCCTCCTCTTGCAACTTGTAGCTGCTCTCCTATTTCTTTTCTTTCTATTTACCGTTGACTGAGTCAAGTTGTTTATACCCCATGGTTCAAGTCCTCTTGTCCTTCCTCTGCCGCTGAACTCAGAAACTGAAGACCTTCTCCAGTCCTCCCTCAACTGAATACCCCTTGTTCCTCTGCACCCTGGTTTTTCACACTCTTTCTTCCCTGAGTTTCTACTCCACTGCTTTGTCTCTGATCTTCTAGAGCTCCAGCCCCTCCCTGTCTCCTCCACGGTACTTCTCCTGCCCTTGAGTACGGACAAGGCTCTTTCTGCTGCCCTCTCCTCTTCTCCCTCACTCTCCTACTTTCTACTGCCAACTCCAACAGCAGACAATCCTGAGATCTCTGTTTAAGCATTGACTTCTCATTGGTATACAGAAGCTGGATTTCTAACTTTCTTCAGGACTTCTGCACTTGTGTACCTCGCCTTTACTTAAGACACATCCAAACCAGGTACCTTAACCTCCTCAGCCCACCAGCCTTCCACCCCAGCTTCCCCTCTCAACAGTAACAGTCTGTAATCCCTCCAGTACCAGAAGGAACAACTCCTTGCTGAGAACTGTGCTGGACACTAATTATCAAGAAAACCAGCCAGCCCTGAGTAAGGGAAAATTTAATCAACCGGTCAATTACATTTAGGGGATAATCGCAACCTTTGGTAAAGAAGGTTAGAAAGCAGGGAGAGAAGGGTGCCTGGGGCCTCGGAGAAGGGGGGCTGGAGGCAGGAGGGAGAGGGGGCTAAGGAGCTAGGGTCAGCTATTGCCTATTCTGTATCCTGGGCATGGCTACTTCAATCGAGTTTTGCTCCCATTAGTCAGTGAATTGATAAAGGACAACAATGAGAAAAAGCCGGAAACTCATATTACTCCTGGATGGGATAGAACAGAAAAAAGATATGAGACTAAAAACTAAGGAACTCTGAATAAAGTGTGAACTTTAGTTAGTAATAATGTATCAATATTGGCTCATTAATTGTGATAAATGTACCAACCTAAAGTAAGATGTTAATGACAGGGAAAATTGGGGATAAGGTATGTGAGAGCCCTCTGTAGTTACCATCTTTGCAATTTTTGTGTAAATATGAAACTATTCCTACACCATTCATTAAAAAAAAAATAAAAGGAGTAAACTCTAATGAACTCTTGATTTCGAAGCTTTGGCTCCCTAAGCTAATGGGGCAGGACCTATCACTGGGAGAAGCCCTGCCGAAGGGGACTGGCAAGGACACGATTATTATTCCCCAGCCTAGAAACACTGGTGTTAGCTTTGATGTCTTCCTCTCTCAGGCCCTCTACATCTAAACTGTCATCAAGTGCTGTTGATTGAATTTTAAAATACTGTATCTCTCATCTGTAAGTTTCATTGTATCACATGAAAAGCTTTGTTTCTGTATAGGAAAAAAAAATGCTGCAAATAAAATCAAAAGACTCATGAGTCAGGGAAAATATTTGTAATTCAAATAATAAGCAAAGGGTTAATTAATTTACATGAAGAAATGCTAAAGACAAACAACCTAATAGGAAAATAAAAAATGGATGGCAACAAGAATGCACAAAAAGAGAAAAAGAGACTTCAGTCGCTTTCAAAGTACTCTCCATTTGATGCAATACACCTATCGATACATTTTTTCCACTGCTCAAAACAGTTGTTGAACTTGTCAATTTTGATGCTTTTTAGCGCTCCACATCAGCAAAAGGTTTCCCTTTGAGGACTTTTTTAATCCAGGGAAATGAAAAAAAAAGTCACTCGGGGGCGAGATTAGGTGAATAGGAAGGGTGGGGCATGGGGGTCTTGTCGTCTTTTGGTCAAAAACTGCTGAACACTCAGCGCAGTGTAGGTGGGTGCGCTTGTAAATCACCCATCATGGAACAGGCTAAAGAACTGAGAGTCTTCAAAAAAATTCACTGAAGCCGAATGCAGCCTTTCACAACAACACCAGCTGGTGCACTGACACAGACGGGTTCCTAGAACACTCAGCTAGCAGAGGAGGCCTGTACTACAAGGGCCTGGCCTCCAGAAGGTAATTTCAGGTTTTTTGGGGTGACCCTCATACAAGATGCCATTTTTTGCCAATCAGATTGGCAAACTTTTTAATGTTTGGAAATTTATGGAGTTGGCCAGCTGTGAAAAAAAATAGGCATTCTCAAATATGCTTGGTAAAAGTGCAAATCACTACAAACTTTTTGGAGCGCAACAGGCAATAATGATCATTATTTGAAATGCAAATATCCTTTGATTTAGCAGCAATTCTACTGCTAACGTAGCATATGAATATAATTTCAAGATATGCCAAAGTGTGTGTGTATTTGTGTGCACGTGAATCTATATCTGTGTCCATATTATAAGGATGATCTTTTCAGCATAATTTCTAAAAGTAAAAATCCAAAGTAAGATCCATGAAAAGGACACTCAAAAAATAAATTATAATACATCTATACTATATATGTTAAAAGGAAGAAAGTAGGTTTGTATATGTCAATATGAAAAGATCTTCCAAGATAGAATACTGAGTTTTTAAAAAGGAAAATATGAGGAAGGAAGGAAGTTAGAAAGGGCAGAACAATATTTATAATATGATCTCATTTGTGAAATTAAAAATACGTATACACACATACATAGAGGGCCAGTTACACAGTTTGCAGCCCAATAGTACAAAGTGACAATGATGTGGGGGTTCTTGTTTAAAAGTTCAGACTTTCAAGACACAACAACCGAGCTTTAAACCAAGCCTGCGGCTCTTCTGAATGCAGGGCTCCACACGCAGGTCACAGGCCATGAAGTTGGTCCTCTCTCTCTGCACAGTTCACCCTCATTATTTGCAGGTTTGATATTTGCCAACTCCCCTACTCACTAAGATTTATTTGTAATCCCCAAGTCGGTACTACTCACAACACTTTCATGACCAGCCACAGACAAACAGGAAGCAGCAAAAACTTTGAGGAAGGGGCAGGCACATTTCCAGCTGGAGTCAAACACACAAAGCAACGCCCTGCCTTCTTATTTCGGTTTACATACAGTAAACAAGTATCCTGTTTGTGGTCTAGTCAGTGCCAAGTTTCTTGCATTTGGTGTGCTTTTTCTTGGTGCTTTTGCTATTTAAAATAGCCCCCAAATGTAGTGCTGAAGTGCTGTTTAATGTTCCTAAGAAGGCTGCGATGTGCCTCACAGAGAAAATGCACGTTAGATAGGTTTCCTTCAGGAGTAAGCCACGGTGCTGTTGATCATGAGTTCCATGTTAATGAATCAACCATATCCATTAAGTAAGGTGTCTTTAAAAAGAAACACACAAAAAACAAGGTTACGTATTGATCGGTTGAAACTGTTAGGATCAGAGGCTTACAAGAACCTAACCCTCTATTTCCCCCAGGAACAACACTTGAGTATTTGCTAATTCAGTATTCAAGGCAAGTTTATAGAACATAACTGTTGAGACAAAGAGTCAACTGTGTATTTGACTTGCCGTATATATTATATATGTACATATATATTGTACTTAAATTTTGCTTGAAATACACAAGAAACCTTTAAGAGTGGTTACCCTTGTGGAGCCAGGCTGCGGTTAGGGAAGAGAAGGGAGAATTTTGTTTTTCATTTTTTACCTTTACGTACTATTCAATTTTTTAAAACTCTAAGCATATCTTATTTTTATTTTTGGAAAATAAATTTAAAACCATATATCTCTCAAATTCCCCTCATCTCTTCCACATCTAATGCAACATAAATTAGGTCCTCACTACCCCAAGTCTAAATTATTGTAATTACCTCCTGCCCTTTCTTCTTCTAACCTTTTCTCTTCTCCAACCTTTCCAGAAACCAGTGCCAGATGGATCTTCCTAAGACACCACTTTCAGCATACCATATCCCACTGAAAAGTCTCAACAATTATCCACTGCCTATTATAGTAAATCTAACTTTTAGAGTCTTATATACTCAGGCCTCAACTTGATCTCTCCCTGTCCCCCAATTCCAACTCTACTCTCTAGCCGCCTCTTCTCACACCGCACCTCATCCGCCCCCATGCCACGCCAGTTTCTGCCTCCATACCTTCGCCTGTTGATCTCCCGGTGTGGGCCACACCTCTATCCAAATCCTGCCCACTGTGTAGTTTCAGTACCACTGAAACCTTTCTTAATTTCTTTTTTCCTGTAATTTTTCCTATTTATGATTTTTTCAGAGCGAAAGCATACAAGAAGTGCTTCATTTATGTTATTTCTGATGCTCTAATTATATATTGTATTTATTTAAAAACCACTTAAGCACTTACTATATGCCAAACACTATTCTGATTACTTTACAAATATTACCTCCTTTAATCTTCATGATGGCCTTATGAGGTAGGTGGTATTACTACTCCTATTTTAAGCGTGGAAATTGAAGCACAGAGAAAGGCAGTAAGTTGCCCAAGGACACTCAGCAGAGCCAGGACGGATGCCCAGTCTGACTTTAGAGTCAGGCTCTTAACTATATAAATTCTGCCAGCTGACTGTTCAAATGAATGAATTATATGACAAGTTCCTTGAGGGAGGGAACTTTATCTCCCGTTTCTTGTCCTGAGAGCCCCATATAAGGTTTAAGAAAGTCTTATCACCTGCTTTTCTGGGTCTCATTTTTATGGGCGGCTGACGCTCCTAGTCCCGGGAATGGACTTGAGCCTGGGAAAGCCGGTATTAAGCTACGCACGGTTCTCTTGAATTTGGGAGCTGCCTCCCTCCTCCTTGAATATCTCATCTTTCTCCTACAGATGGCCGAGCCGAGCCCTTTGATTACTTTAGCCCTCCCTTCTGGCTTCCTCCTCCTCCTTGCCAGGAGCTCAGTGAGTCCTGTGGCCACAAGGGGGCCGGATGGTCTAATTGTCTAACCACTATACTGTACACCTAAAACTAATATAAAATGATATTGAATATAAACTAATTGAAAAAAAATTAAAAAAAAAAAAGAGGGTGAAATGGATGTTGACTTTAATGGGAAGATTCACTGAGTCCCAGGCGAGCTAAGGGCATGATTTTACTCATTCGGCCAGCTTCTGGACTTTCTACCCTGTAGTCTAACTACATTGGGTCCTTCCAGGGTGCAGTGGGGAAAGTCACTTTTTAGGATTCACGTGGGGCTGGGTCTGACCCTTTGCTCTACCGCTTACTGTTCCCCGGCTCTCTGAGCTACTGTCAGCGCTCCGAACTTAAGTATGCTGTTGCTAACACAGCAATGGCTAGCAGTGAGGACTGGCAATGCGCCGAGCACAGTCCTAAGTACTTGACATACACGAACTTGTCCATCATTAAACTCTATGAGGATGTGCTATTATTATCTTTACTTAATTTTTTAAATATTTATTTACTTTTTAGAGAGAAGGAGAGGGAGGGAGAGAGGGAAAGAAACATCAATGTCAGAGGGAAACATCAATCAGCCGTCTCTTATAAGTGCCGCAACCGAACCTTCGACCCAGGCATGTGCCCTGACCAGGAATCAAACCCAGTGCCTTTTGGTTTGCAGGATGACGCCCAACCAACGGAGCCATGCCGGCCAGGGCTATTGCCTTCACTTTACAGAGGAGGGAACTCAGGCGTGCAGAGGCGAAGTAACTTTCCCAATGACACGTAGCTGGCAAGGAGCAATCTGGCAGCCTTTACAGCATTGCCATGAAGATTTTTTTTAAAGGTAATATATATATAATCACTGACATATGAAGGCTACCCTTGGCTCACACTAAGGTATGACCTTACAGTATTTTTATGACAAGTGTTTAATTCAAGTCTGTAAGTGACGGGGAATTATTGAAGAATAACATGGTAAGATTCACATGTTAGATGAGGGTGGAAGGGTATGAGGCTAGAGGTAGGGGCCTCTTGTAGGAGGCTATTTTGATAGTTTAAGGAATGATGAATTAGGGCATGGTGGGGAGACTGGGAGGAAAAGTCAGAGAGTGAGAGAAATGAGCACGGTAAACAAAGACAACATTTCTCCTTCTCACCCGAGCAGCCAAAACCTTATGGTTGTGAGTAATGCCAGTGGCTGGCAATGGTCTCCAGAATGGATGAGAGTAGGAAGGATGTATGTCCCATAGCTCAGCCTCACACTGGGGACTTGGTCCTTTCTCTTCCATTTCAAACTTTAGGCTGTGTTTCTGTGTGTGTGCGCTAAGGGTGTCAGAGGCTTCTAGAGCTCACCATCATCCACATTATCCCCATTTTCCCTTTGCATACAGCTAGACCACACACCTCCAGCCCCCACCATGGTTAGACACAACCATGAGACCAAGTTCTAGCTGAAGGAATGTGAAGGGAAGTGATGTACACCAGTGCTTCTCAAACTATATGTGGCAAAAAGACAAGTTTTTTTCTTTTCTAAAGCTTTTGTAAAATGCAGAAAAGACATAACTTAAGACCCAACTTTTTATTAAAGTCAGAAGACAGGTAAAATCACTCCATCAAAATTGTTGTAAGACATCCCTGGTTGGCATGGCTCAGTGGATTGAGTGCCAGCCTGCAAACTGAAAGGTTGCCGGTTCGATTCCCAGTCAGGCACATGCCTGAGTTCCGGGTCAGTTGGGGTCACGTGAGAGGCAGCTATCATACATCAATGTTTCTCTCCCACTTGTTCTCCCTCCCTTCCCCTCTCTCTAAAGATAAATAAATAATCTTTTTTTAAAAAATGCTGTAAGATTTTCTAAAGGCTTACTTTCCGTATCTGTACCTATCATGTCCTGCATCTATATCTGTAATATTATGCCATTAACAAATTGTTTGCAAGTCGGCAGCAGTCTGTGGAGCCCATTTGGGGGGAATGTACCCTTCTTCTAGGCCCATGAAAACCTCCCACGTGCTCCTCCATGCCTTTTGCAGGCAGGCCTCCGTTAACCTGGTTCCTGATGGTTGCATGGAAGAGGGTTGCCCTGCCCTCCAAGGAACAAGAAATAAGCTTCTATTGTAGTTGAGCCATTTCCCTTGTTTATTACAGCAATTAGTCTGTCCTAACTAATACAACGTGCTTCTACTATTTCACAAGGGTCATTCTGTTCAGAAAGAATTCTCGGTAAATCTTGGTAGTGAGAGGTTAAGAACAAGTGTTAGGATGGAATGTGGTCCACACTCTCTGGATGTCCGCGGAGCAATGGTCAACGATAGGAAAAATGTTTCAGGTTCCGGAGGTCCCTTAAAGTATTTCTGTAGTTAGCCTCACTCTGCAGGATCGCATTTTAGGATAACATTGCACTTGGGAAAAAGTCAATGTTTTTTCTTAGGTTTAAATATTAAAATGGTTTAGTAGAAAGATGTCCATGAAGCTGCCTTGGATGTAGCATCTACTTAACAAGTATTTGCTGGTTTTTAATTTCAATGTCCAAGCCTTTCAACATAGAAACATTTTTTCTAGGATGAGACTCTTCTTCACTTGTTTTCTGTTGGTGTCTACTATGCCTTGATAAAAGGAATTATACTTTTTGAATTATAACTTTCTTTCTTCCTCTGTAGTTTCAGGATCTCTCCTTGCTCTCAGGGGAGGGATAAAGAGTGTTGGCTAGACAGAGAGATCAGTACAGTACACAGAGAGTCATAATCCACTTTCTCAGAAGTAAAAGGAAACAGCCCATATGCCTAGGTTGGCTGTTCCTTCAAGCAAGAGAACGGATCCCCCAAAGAAAGTGTGCAACATTAAAGAAACCGCCAGCTCTTGGCACACTTAAGGTTTATTTCATTCACTTATTGAGCTGCACAGACATTGAATAATTGACTTGCCTCACTGCCCTACCACCAGGAGGCAGTAGCGTGCTACCTAAGAGACAGGTTGTGGGCAGGTACCTGGGTTCTCCCAGGTTGTTTCAAATCACTAAATAATCCTGAGTAAGTAACTGCAGCATTTTCTCTTGTTCAAAATGAGAAAGAGGATTATTTGCCTCCCAGAAGGAGAAGTAGCACATAATTTTTCTATAGAAGCTCTCTAATCTACAAGAAAAGTTAACCAAAGACCATTCTGAAACAAAAAGCATTTTTTAAAAAAGATTTTATTTATTTTATTTTTAGACAGAGGGAAGGGAGGGAGAAAGAGAGGGAGAGAAACATCACTCTGTGGTTGCATCTCGTGCGCCCCCTACTGGGGACCTGGCCCGCAATCCAGACACCTGCCCTGACTGGGGAATTGAACTGGAGACCCTTTGGTTCACAGGCCGACACTCAAGCCACTGAGCTACACCAGCCGGGGCTGAAACAAAAGGCATCTTAATTTAATTCTGATACAAGGTCAAGCTCTTCCGATTTTTAAAGGAAGAACTTGAATCACCAAAGTAAATAACTATACCACAAAAATTTATGTCTATTTAAATTCTATATTATAATAAATTAGAGCAGGAAGGAGAGAAAGTAAAGAAAAAAGAAAAGAAAGTGGAAAGAAAGTGGAAGGCAAAAAAATAAATTCACAGGACAAGAGACTGATAGATGATAAGAGGAAGGAGAGGGTGAGAGGCAGAGGGGCAGAAACAAGAGTGAAAGGGAGAAATGGGGAGATTAAACTTGGTGAGCAGAGCTCTGCGCCAGGTGCTTTATGTCCATCACTGCACATTTGTTCAATGCACATCCATCATATATTTGAAGTTTCAAGCAGGGGAGTGACATGACTGATACACATTTGAAAGGTCACTCTAGCTCTAGCTGGTGTGGCTTTGTGGATTGAGCATCGGCAGCGGGTGAATGAAAGGCTGTTGGTTTGATTCCTGGCCAGGGCACATGCCTAGGCTGTGAGCCAGGTCCTCAGTTGGGGGCGTGCAAAAGGCAACCGGTCGATGTTTCTCTTACACATCGCTGTTTCTCTTCCTCTCTTTCTCTTTCCCTTCCCTCTTGCTAAAAGTAAATAAAATCTTCAAAAACTAAAATAAAATAAAAAGATCACTCTAAATGCTGGTAGACCATTTCGGAGGCTATTGTAAAAGTCTAGGAAAATGATGCTGGCTTGGATTAGAATGGTGGCAGATATTCAGGGAAGCAAAAACAGTCATGGGAAGTTTTCTTTTAGGAGGAAGAACTGTAGGAACGAAGCCCTTTTAATATGTCCCCATTGTAACTTATACTTCTCTCATCATAGCTTTATTACATTTTATTGAAATTGCCTGTTTACTCACCTGCATTTTCTTCTCAGCCTGGGCTGCCTGGCATGTACGGGAACCATCAGTCACGTGTGGCTCTGAGTTCCTGAAATGCGGCTAATGCATTGTGAGATGTGCTCTAAGTGTAAAATACACACCACATGAGACAAACTTCACTTGAAACAAAGAAAGTATTTTATTACTAATTTCTATTGATTACACATTAAAATGATAATATTTTAGATATATTTGGTGAAATAAAAATGATTAAAATTAATTTTCTTGGTTTCTCTTAAATGTCTTTTTTAAAATTTCAAATTACACATGTGACTTAAATTATATTCTTATTGAACAGCACTGTGATAGACTGTGAAAAGTGAGGTATCTCTAAGGCCCTGTGCTGAATAAATACGCACTGAATGAATAACTCAGTTATATTCAGCTGGGCACATCCAATTTCTAACTACAGGTATGTATTAACGATGACAGCTTTTAGCTTTAATGTTGGCTGACATTGTTGACAATGCTGACATCACTGTTGGCTGAAAAAAACGGTACTTTCTAAACCAGCTAGACCCAAATATTGCCCAGAACTTGGCCAAAAATTTTAGAATACTTCTCCAATTCATTACCTGTCTCAAAAACTCTAGGGATATGAAATACAGACACGTGCTATGTTACGGACATAGTTCGCTTTCAGCTCAGCCGCTCCAGCAACTGCGTGGCACAGATAGAGCTCTGCAATGGAAGACATCTTAAGGTGTGAGTTCTTAGCAACAGCTAAAACATGAAACATAACACCTACACATGAAAATCTGTGAAGTTCTTTTGAAGTTGTGACTTCATTTTAACCAAATAGTTCAGCATCTCGCCAAAGTCTGTGCTTCTACTGAGCTCAGGTGCTTGAGGACAAGGGAATTTGACTCGTCACAGCCAGTTCCAGTCGAACACTTGCATGTCATTGAACACATCAGTACTGCTCTTGTTTTATTCCCCTGCAGCCTGATGGGCACTGTGCTCAGCTGTCACATCACATCAATCAGAAAGAAGAATTTTATGAGCCAGTAGGGGTCTGGTACGTTGTATCTAAGGACCCTTCTAATTAATTCATTCATTCTTTAACCTAAGGAAACAACTCAAAAAATCTCTTCAATAAGTTTTCACTATTCCACAGTCTGACAGCATTAAAATAAACTAGATCTTGGCGTTCTGCTTTAGTTTTTTTCAAACATACTAAAAGGCAAATATGGCTAAGGGCAGTGACACAAAGAAAATGCACTCTTAATTCCTCCATCAAATCACATGACTTGGAGCTCCCAGCCCACACTCTCCTAATGAATGATGTAATGGAAGCTGGGGCCCCAGCCTCCCTAATCGCTTTGGACATGAATAACTTGAATAATGTGTAGAAGCCTTTTCCCCCCTGATCAGTGTCAAGAGAGCTTAGCTCTTCCATATTTAAACAAACTTCTCAAGTTCCATATTGACAAGAAGTTAGGCCCTACCAGTTAAATTAAGCACACTTTTTCTCCCCTGAAATTTTAAGTGTCCACATTCCAAGATCAAGAGAGCCCACATCTGGTAAAAGGGCTATAGGATGGATATCTCCACACTAAGCTTTATTGATGAAATGAAGTCATTGTGCCACATGGTCCCCATCCTGGTATTTTCCCTGTTTATAGTATGAGATGTGGTATGTTCATTCATTCAACCAATATTTGAGTGTTTTCCATGTGGAAAGCACTTTGGAGGATATCAAGATAAATAATACTAATAGCTATCATTTAATGAGTCCCTGTTATATTCTAGAGCCTTTAAAATGCACAACATTGCAAGGATATTAACTCTGTCTCACTGAAGAGTAAAGAAGTTTCCCACATTTCACCAAGGAGCTTACATTTCACAAAGATTTCTGGTATATAGCATGGTATAGAATACAAATATATGAAATCCTAAATGCTATTTCCTTTTTTTAAAAAATTATTGATTTAGAGAGAGAGAGAGAGATGCGTCCATCTGTTGTTCCACTTATTCATGCACTCATTGGTTGATTCTTGCATGTGCTCTGACCAGCAACTCTGGCATATCAGGACAATGCTCTAACCAACTGAGCTGGGGGCCAAGGTCTAAATGCTGTTTCTAATGAAATCAACAAGTATGTCAGATGTTTAATCTGTAGTACCCTACAGTATCCTGAACTAAGCCCTCCCCAAATGTTTGTTGACAGTGCTAACCAAGAGAGAGAGAAATAGGCTGCTTTCTCTCTACACTAAGAACAACATGGCAAAAGATACTTATCATGTGTGAAGCAATAAGGCAAAAATCCCTAAATCTGAATAGGGAAAAACTAGGTAAATTACTTACCATTGAGATTAAAAAAAAAAAATCTGAATTAAACCTGGACTGAATTTGGTACATATAATCTTACCCACTTTAAGTAGAAACATGTATTACAATAAAGTGACACAAAAACTCAAAGTCATCACCATGGAAATGTTCATTACTTACCAGGGTGATTTTTGGGCAGTCGACCTCCACTTGGCCAAATTCCCATGACACCAAAACCTTATTCCAAGTGCCAGGTGGGGGCCGAAGACAGAGTCTTGGAGCCTGCTCTTCGGGCCTCTCAAGATGTAATTTACATCTAAATTAATTTCAGAGGGAAAAACTGTGTAAAATTGTATTTTTAAGGTCACATTTTAATTTTTTGTCCAGGCCACCTCATTTTCTACACTCTTAATATGGCTCCCTTAACGCAGTCTCAGCGCAAGAGATCATGATGACAGAAGTTATCAACGAGAAAAGACCACCCAAACACACTCCAGGGTTCACGAGACCTCGGCCCCATCCTAAGCGCCCCGGCCGCCAGCGCCCCCTCCCGGGTGGCGGGCGCACCACGGAGGAGCGCAGGCCGACACGGCCTTCCCTGGTCTTCGGAGCTTCCTTCTCTCCCCTCCCGCCTTCCTTCTCACCCGCCGGGTCCCGCCCCGTCCCTCCCCCGCAGTCCCGCGCCTTCGTACCCACGCGCAGTCCTGCCCGGGGCTGCCGTGGTTACCGCAGTCCCGGCCTGGACTGCCCACCCATCCGTACGTCAAACGCCCTCTTTTACCCTGAAAAGTTTCTAGACGGTAGGGACTATTTTCTTCTAATGTAACCTTCCACCAAACTGGAGGGAAAAGTTACCCGAGGCCGGTAGAGGCCGGGCGCTGGGGGACTCCTGTCTGTTTAAAAGAGGTCCTTCTTACATGAAGATGAGTAATTGGGCACCCCCAAACCAGAGTTTTTATTGTTGGGGTAACTGTAAAACGTTCATGGTGATGCTAAATATTTAAGATGGAGATTTAAAAAAATTAATATAGACGAGATTCCACTAGACAAATGGTTCTTGTCTTCAGAAATGATTTGTTCTGCTGACTCTCCCGTTATCTGTTCCTTCTCCAGCTCCCCAAACCTGTGCTCAGCTCTCAGAGAACAAGGCCCCCTGGGAATGACTTTCTAAATCCTGGAGACAAAAGTCAAAGAGAGAAACCACCTTTTTGGGCAGAATAGGTAAACTAGCCTGCAGAAATATTTAATAATTAGGAAAACCCACTAGACATGTATTTTTCAATTTGTGACAGGATAAATCAGTTTGTCAAGGAGTACTAGGGAGGGAGGGAGGGAGGAAGGAACGAAGGAAAGGGAGTCGGAATAAAAGGCTAGAAAAATATTACATAGTAAAGAATATTCTTTTATGAATATTCTCTGTGTCATGAGAGAATAACATTTGCCTGTACTGAGTTGAGATGTGTATTTCTTACTGTGGGTTGCTGTAAAAACATGTTTAAAAACCACTGCACTAGACAGTGGACTTATTTTAGGATGCTTGATTGGAAAGGTTTGAAAGTCATCTAATTTATTCCTCTATACTTAGACAGTATTTCATTTAAAGAATAATGCAGACTTTAATTATCTTTCTTGCTTGTCATCTTCCCATCTCAACATCTGCTAATAACGATTTGTGAATAGTTTATCTCTTTAAAGCCGTTATTTCCGTAAAGAAAGCTATAACAAAGTATGAAGGCAAATCTGCCAAACTCCCCTTTTTTCGATGGCTCTTCTTTTACCCAGCGTCCCTAGGGCCACGGACATATTCCAAATGTGTGCAAAAGAGCTGTCTGTAGTGCATCCCCAAGAAGCCTAGGTTGCTGAAATATCATGTAATCAAATATTCCTGTGGATCTATTTTATTTATATTATTTATTTTTAAAATGATTTTTAATTTTTAATTTTAATTTTAGAGAGAGGGGAAGCAAGGGAGAAAGAGAGGGAGAGAAACATCAATGTGGGGTTGCCTCTCATGCACCCCCTACTGGGACCCTGGCCCCACAACCCAGGTATGTGCCCTGACTGGGGAATCAAACCGTTGTTACTTTGGTTCTCAGGCCATCGTTCAATCCACTGAGCTACACCAGCAACATAAATGGGTCTGTTTATATTTATTTTAGTTGACCCTTCATGCAGAGGTGAGGAGCACCGACCCTGTGCAGTGGAAAATTCATGCACATCTTTTGACTCCCCAGTTGTTCTTCACTATCCTGGGAGATTGGTTCCAGGACCCCTGTGGATAGCAAAATCTGCAGATGCTCAAGGCCCTTTTATAAATGGCATAGATGAATGCATACAGTCAGATTCCCAACTACGAAAATACTGTTTTGGATCCACAGTCGGTTGAATCCACGGATGAAAAACCCTCAAATACTGAGGGCCAACTGTACATTTTTTGAAAAAAATCTGCTCATAAGTGGACCTGCACAGTTCTAACTCGTGGTGTTGAAGAGTCAACTGTAAAATATTTCCCTTTTTCTTTAGTGCTTATTTAATTTTTTTTTTTTATCTTTCTGTGTAGGTAATATGAAAGCCTGAAATGCTTGAATTTGACTTTATCCCTTCCCAGCCGGGGAAACTGTCTTTCATGCTAACCAGGGCTGCAGTTGGTGACTGAATTTTCTATCTTTATTCTTCCCATGTCCCCATTGCCCACACTCACTTCATTCTTGTGATTTTCATTAGTTCAGCATCCACATCAGAAGGCCCAAGTGTACGTGTCGGTGAGGGTGCTGATAGTGGAGGGAATATTTCTCGTTGTCAACAGTGGGCCACAGACCCAACAACAGTAATATAATTATTATTATTCACAGTTTTGTTAGTAGCTAACATTTACTCAATATTTTTTTGTGCTAGGCACCAGGTCAGCGAAATCTAATAGCTCCATCTCATAATTGAAGAAACTGTGCTTAGACGAGGGCCAGTAACATGCCAGTGAATGCTTGGCGGGACTCCTCGTCAGCTGCTGGCCTCGTCTTCACTTTTTCTCACCAACTTCCTGAATATCGGGCCTGAGCAGTTTCCCCCAAAGGCCTCCTGCCCAAATGGCAGTTGTGATATCAATGAGATATTTTATGTTCCTTGAAGTCATGCCTTATTAACTGGCATCTGCGGTGTACCAGGCACACTCCACAGATCTCTCCACCAGGCAGGAGGGGATCCTTGCAAATGTGGACTGAGGAAGGTAAATGTTCACAAAGCTTTGCACACGTGTGCCCTGGGAGAGAGCAAAAGCAAACACTGAGAACTTACTTAACTGGTTTTATTTCCTTGGCATATTCATCATGGGTCGGGGCTTCTATTCAGCTAGTTGTTCCATGTATTGAGTATCAGCCTGGCAATAAATCTCGGAGTTGACCCAGCAACTCCAATGGGGCAGTTGTTGGAGCTCTGTGAAGGAGAGGGACAGGGGATGGGGAGAATCTTAGTGCAATTAGAAAAGCAATATTTTGAAAAATGGCTTGCTTTCTTTTTTTCCTTTCTGAATAAATGGTTTTAACCTTAGTTGGCCTTTGGCTTCCACCTGCCTGAGGGAGATAAGGATTTGTTACAGAAGGAATGGTGGTGGTGTTGGGGGATGTGAATACTGAGATATTTAGCTTCTGACATTCAAAATAGAATTTTACAGCAAAATCCAGTTAGTAGCTTGAAAGAAGATTTTTTTTTTAGATTTTATTTATTTATTTTTAGGGAGAGGGGAAGGGAGGGAGAAAGAGACAGGTAGAAACATCAATGTGTGGTTGCCTCTCACATGCCCCCTACTGGGGGCCTGGCCCACAACCCAGGCATGTGCCCCAACTGGGAATCGAACCAACTACTCTTTGGTTCGCAGGCTGTTGCACAATCCACTGAGCCACACCAGCCAGGGCTGAAAGATTTCTTAAATTTCTTTTTGGATTTAGAAAAAATTTCTGTAACTCCCGCAACAGTCCAGCCCAGAGGACTTAACTCAGGGAGTTCTTGTTTAATAAGACTGCCAGGCCTCAATGCCTGGTGCCACATGGGGGAAGGACACAGAGTGGAGGAAGGTGGAGAAGCCTGTGTTTTCTGGTCCTGGGGGTAATGAGAAGAAGAAGGGGGAGAGGAAAGAGGAGGGAAGGGAGAGCAGTCAGATGTGTGTCCTGATTTCTCCTCTCCAGGCTTCTGTCTAGAGATGACAAGGGGCATCAGATAAATGGAGGGGATATCAGGGACCTACTCCTGTTTGGGCGCCTGTGAGGAGGCACAGGATGCTTTGAATACACACCTCGGGCTTAGCACATCAGGTAAAAACACAAGCGAACTGTAGTCAGGCAGGAGGCCCCGAGGCCTGGCTTTCCTGGGGTGCTGTCGGAGAGGGCCACAGTGGCTGAATGTCTGGCTGAGGAGATTGCTGGAGGGGTGACCTTAGTGGGGTAAGGTGACACAGTAGAGGGGACTGCAGAGTGACCCACACCCACTGCCTCCCCAGGGTCAAGGTCAAATGGGCCTTACAGGTCCATTTGGGACCTGTAGAGCCAGAGCTGAGGGGAGGGACTTTGAAGGAGAGCCATGAGGCCTGAGCAACCTAAGGGAGGCCGGCTCATAAGTTATACCCACATGTTCTTGAACCACAAACTTCAGCTGCAGATACCAGCAGGGCCAGATGGGTGGAGAAGTACATTACCCCAAAGGCTAGAGGAATCCAAGAACTGCCCTTGGGGGGCTCTGGACTCTCTCCCTCATCATATGGTTGCATAAGCCATACTTGTCTCCTGATATACTTGGAGAAAAGCTGGGGAAAAGGGTGAAAGTCTGAGAATGCTGAGAAAACCAAGCATTACTTTCCTAAAAAGAATCAGTGTTACTTGAAGGGATTGTTTCAATTATTCGATGAGACTTAACTTCCTTTTTTTTTTTTTGCTTTTCTTTAAATTATTTTAAAAGATGATTATGAAATATTTAAGAACCACAGAAATAAGGAGCAATATAAGGAACCTATATACCTACCACTCAGTGTAAAAAATAAAACCTTACCAATACAGTTGAAACTTCCATGGTATCAGTCCACAAATGCCACTTTTATTAGGTTGAACGATATGAAATTGCCAATATTAGAATTTTTTTTAACCTCCAAGCCCCACCCAGCAATTTTATATGATTGAACCTAATATTTCACTTTGATCAGTACCTTGATCATTTTGTGGCCACTTGGAGTGTCTCCTTTCCTCTCCCTCCTTTATCCACATCCTTAAAGACAAGATCTGAACCACACTCCTTTCAAGAAGTTTTCACTGAAGACTTGAACCTACATGGAGCTTTTCTTTCTCTTTCCGGAATGTACTGTCTGTCTCACACAGTCAGCATTGTTTTAGATGTCCTAGTCTTTAATTGCCTGGGTCACTTAAATTAGCACTTGGCAATATTATGTTATCTTTTATTTTGTTAATTAATGTGTAGAAGAAATAATAGGCTTTTACTAAATATTTCTCTGAGTAAAGACAATAAACTACTTATTTCCTGGAAGTTATTACTTGCAGCAATTTTATAAAACATGTTTGAACCCAAGACCCACACTGTTTAGAAGAGATAGGCTAAGCTGAGAGATCTGGGAAAGAATCAGAGTAGGGAGCCTGTCACTCATGAGTGTAGTCAAATTTCGTGTCCCATAAAACACTTCCATTATGGTATAGGGTATCTTAAGAACTAATAATATAAGCCACTGTTTATGGAGGAGCGAATATAAGCCAGGTGCCATCCTAGGCACTTTATGTATTTTACCTCTGATACAATAACCCTGCAATGGAGGTAATTGCAGATTCTATCCAGTTAACCATACTGACTCCCATTCTCAGCCATGAAAGTGTTCTGTGGTAATTCTTTTTTTAATCCAATCTTTATACCAGTGTATTAGTGTAGCTAGGCCGTGCTGAATTAACAAATTAACCCTGGAATTTCAGAGGCTTAGCATAATAAGGGTTTATTGTTGTTCTGGTACAGTCTGTCGTATGTTGGGCAACTCACTAACTAGTTCAGCTCTCCTCCCCGGGCTGACTCGGCCGGCCAACTAGGCCGTTTCCATCTTGCGGTCCTACAGTCTCCCTAAATGGGAGGTGAGGATGGGAAGTAACCCGCTATTGACACTTGTGTTCCCATCTTCCAGGACTCTATCTTGGGGCCCTACCTAACACAGCTGCAGGCAGGTCTGGGAAGTGTAGAAACCATGAATATTCAATGAGCCACAGCCAATGAATCAGGGGAAGTAGGAGCAGGTATCCCAGGAAGGTCTCTATATTTTTCGGACTTGAATCAGAGATAACCTCCTCAGTTCCAATGGTATCAATTCAACTAGCTGAGGTCGCCAGACCATCTGATTGTCTTTCTGGTTTTAGAGGCTCCTGGACTTTCCTAGGTGTTGAAGAGTATCTTGGGCAAAGATAAAGACATAAAGTAATAATAGTAATAATAATAACAATTAGTACTTACTTTAATAATAATAATAATAAGCAATTTGTTAAATTGAGAGGAGTCTCTAGTTTTTTTTAGTATACATGTTTATATGATTATTGTGAGATCCATAATTTCTCTGGGAAGACAGGGAGTAAAGCATCTTGTCCGAAGAGCCCGGGTCCTGAGACTTTCTCCCGGGTTCATGCACAGGCACATGAATGGGCTTCAAGCCTGAATGTGTTGGCCACATTTTGTGTATATGTACAAATGTTCATTTTTCTAGAGGAGATAATCCATGGCTTTCATAGAGATTTTCAAGAGGTTCGCATTGCAGAAAAATTTAAGATTCACTTTTCTAGGATATGACTAAGAACTATGAATAGGAGAAGCAGAGCGCAGGGGCCTCCAGGAAGCCGGGCCATAGGAAAGGGAAACTCAGTCACCCCTCACTCACAATGCTTATACACCAACGCATTTACATGCAAACCTAGAAACGTAGGTTATTTCCTGAATGAATAAGGGAAAATCATTTTCCTTGGTGAACCTTGGCACCTTTCATAGTTTTGAATTTTATTACCTTTATGTTTCAGGCAATAGTAAACACATTAAAAATGAATCCGATTGTCGTAGGAGATGGCCTCCTTGCTACTTCTCACTCCTGCTGACACAATAAGAGACCCAAAAGGATCTTACCACTTATCTACACCAGAAACCTTTAAACCTTAATTCTGGAGAATACTTCAGTCTCCTCATCTGTCAAATAATGATATTAATCCTTCTGTCCTCCAAAAGAATGAATCAGTAAGTTAATGCCCACAGTTGTGTTCTGGAGATTATCCATGACTGTATTAAAATGCAAACACTGCTAAATTAGAAAAGAATGTATCCTAGAGAGAAACAAAAAGGAAATTTTAATTAAATTTTACTTTGTAATCTATTATAATGAACAAGCCACAGAACAAGTGTGTCTATAAAGTAATCCAATTCATTTTTCCATGAAGCTTTATGGAATCAATTCAATTACTTTATAATTATACCTGCTCAACTATGTAGGAACAATGTAGATGAAACAAGTATTGCTTTGCTACTGAGTACCTCTTAAATAATATTAATTTAATTCAAAGTTTAACTAACTTATTATCTTCCATGAAATCACACAGCAACTCACAGAGAAGTCTTGATGATCGATGAAGTTGTTGCTCTTGGATTTCTTGCAAAATAAATTTGGAACACAGAGACCTTCAATTGCTTCTTACTAAAAGCTAATGAAAAACCCTTTTGCATACTCAGTCTGAAACTTCCTCTGGCTATTTCTTACCTCTTGAGAATTTTCTGAGCCCCCAGAAAGGTCCTCAGCTCCCCTAAACATAAGGTGGTAGCAAATAATATTCTTAAATAAAATTTAGGAGCAGCCTCCAAAGCTCCCCAGTTTTAAAAATTGAAGATATGGGGCATCATTGGGTCACAAAACCATACAGGTTTCAAGCATACAATTCAACGAAACATCCTCTGCACACTGCATCATGCGCCCATCGCCCAAAGCAAAGTCTCTTTCCGTCCCCATTCATCCCCACTTTGCCCAACACCATCTATTCACAGCCTTTCCCTCTGGCTATCCCACGCTGTTGTCTCTGTTTCTGTGAGATGTGCGTGTGTGTGCGTGTGTGCGCGCGTGTGTGCGTGTGTGCGCGCGTGTGTGCGTGTGTGTATTTTTTTTGCTTAATCCCTTCACCTTCTTTCATCCAGCCCCCAACACCCCTCTCCTCTGACAGCTATCAGTCTGTTCCATGCCTCTGTCTCTATTTTGTTCATCAGTTTATTTTGTTCATTAGATTCCACACATAAGTGAGATCATGTGATATTTGTCTTTCTCTGATTGGCTTATTGCACTTAGCATAATAACCTCCAGGTCTGTCCATGCTGTCACGAAAGATAAAATTACCTTCTTTTTTTAAAGCCAAGTAGTATTCCGTTGTGTAAAAGTACCACAGCTTTATTTATTCACTTATTTACTGATGGGCACCTAGGTTGCTTCTAACACTTGGCTATTATAAATTGTACTGCTATGAACATTGGAGTGCATAGGTTCTTTTGAATTGGTGTTTCGGGAGTCTTAGGGTATCATCCCAACAGTGGAATTGCCAGGTCAAAGGGCAGTCCCATTTTTAGTTTTCTGAGGAAATTCCATACTGTTTTCCATAGCGGCTGCACCAGCCTATATTTCCATCACAGTGTTCCAGGGTTTCCTTTTCTCCACATCCTTGCCAGCACTTGTTGTTTGTTGATTTGTTTACAATGGCTATTCTAATTGGTGTGAAGTGATATCTTGTTATGGTTTTAATTTGCATCTCTCTAATGGCTAGCGATGCTAAGTATCCTTTCATGTGTCTCTGGGCCCTGTGTGTCCTCCTTGGAGAAGTGTCTGTTCAGGTCCTTTGCCCATTTTTTAATTGGGTTTTCTACTCATATATGTTGACTGCTATTGACTTCCAGGCTCAGTGCAATCTGCTTTCTATCCTTAGCTGGGAGATACTCAGATGGTGAAGATTTCTCCACTGTTTTTCTAGCTTTTAGATTTTCCCAAATGAGTAGCTCCCTTTGAGCTCTGGGTTTTGACCCCCCTGAGTGTGTGTTGTACGGAGCACTATGCTGGTTTTTAAAGAAACCTGGCATTGACTCTCACGAAGCTCCTTTCTGCCTGGTCTGACCTCACGATCCTCTGCACTCTCCACCCCAACACCTACCTGTCAGCCTCACACTGAACCTGAGCAGTCAGTGATTGATTGGGTTTGTATATTAGCAAAAGGACAGCAGGGGGCCCCCCATGGCTCACTGCTTTTGAAGACATGTTGAAATCATTTGTCTTTCTGCTTTGACATGCTCCAAGCTACAGGTGGTTCCAATTTTCAACTCGTGGCAGAAACCATAAGCCAAGGGAGCAAATAAGTGTTTCCGTGAAATGTAGAAAAGAAACACTCTCCTGCTATCTAACTGTGAAATGCCCAACTTGGTACTTCCATTAACTTTTGACCTTCTTTCTAAGAAACCCATAAGGTGAGGATTCAATTTTTCTAAATTGGCTGCTGAAGATGGGTAGGTTTTTAGCAACAGTATTGGATCCAGTTTCTTCAATACACAAGACAGGTTGGCTTTCAGACCCTCCAATATGTTATAAAGGCAACACAGGTTGATTTCTAAGGATCCATCCAGGTTATTTACTCTGCTGCTTTGGTTTCCCGTCATTTTCAAGCGGGCTCAGACAGAAGAGAGATCGCAGCTATCAGTTCTGTTACTTCACAGAAACAAACTTGTGTGTTAGCTGAAGACAGCAAAATATTCCAACATTACCTCCAAATTAATATGGCCATTCCCTCTTTAGCATGGGGAATACGTTTCTGGAAATGGGCGCCTTAACTGTATAGTCCTTTTTGAGGTTCTACTCCAATTTTGCAAGGTGGTAGAGTTTTCTTCAAATCCTCTGAGTTATAGAGTGTCTCTACCCCTAATTTCCTCCAGGCGCCAGTCATTCAAATGTTGATCAATTTTCCCATAAGGATCAACAGCAAAGTTAGGACACTTTTCATAATGTCAAAGAGCTTACTCCATTCCCTGATTGGCTGTGGATCCTTAACCTTGTTTCCTGAACTTTCTTCGAAGGTGCCTCCCATCCCTGCAAAACTCCCATTTTAACATTCAGCCCAATACTCTTCCTTTATTTCTTTGGGAGCAGGCATAGCACCGTCACTCACACACATTCTGCCAGCCATTATGGGTGAAAACTGTCTCCCAGGGCACAAACTAAATTACAGAAAAATAGGTCACAGCGAAGTAAACAACACACGGCAGAAAGAACTCATTTAGCTGAAGTAGCGGCTTCCCAGCTCCTACCTTGGTACAGGCCACCATCATCTCTCATCTGGATTGTCCCAATAGACTTCCAACTCCTCTTCCTGCATCTACCCTTTCCCCTACCAGTTATTCTCTTCAAGCAACCGGAGTGTTCCTTTAAGAGTGTTAGCCAGGTCATGTCACTCCTCTGCTCAAAACCCTCCAATGACTTCCTTTTCACTGAGAGTAAAACCTGAATTTGGCTTCACTTTCTTCAGATCTGTGCTTATGTGTCACCGTAATGATGAAGTCTCCTCTAACCGACCCACATAAAATAACAACTTCCCCGGCCCTACCTCTGCACCAAACTCCCAATTCTCCCACCCTGCTCTTTTCCCCATCCATAGCATCAAACACCAAAACACACGTATTTCTGTATTTAAGGTATGGCAGGTCTTATACTCCAAGACGGCCACAAGATTTCCTATTCCATGTATTTTTCTTATAAAGTGATGTTTCTAGTACTCCCTTTGAGAGATATTCCCTTACTCCTCGAATCGAGGTGGGCCTGTAATTGTGGTGGAAGTGATGCTATGTGACCTCTGAGGCTAGGTCACAAAGAGCCATACAACCTCTACCTGGTCCTCTTGGAGCAGGCAGTCTTGGAACTCAGCCGCTATGATATGAGCAAGCCCAGGCCATACTGATGGGGCAACAGCCAGCTGTTCTGGTCAACAGCCCCAGCTGCTGTCCAAGCCAACAGTCATCATCAACTTTTAGACTTTTAAGGAAGCTTTTGAGATGACTTCAGCCTCAGCCAACACATGAGATTCTAAGTGAGAACTGTTTAGCCTAGACTAATCCCCTCCCAGAAACATGATAAATAATAAAATTGTTGTTTTAAGCCACTAAGTTTTGGAGCCATTTGTTATTTAAAAATAGATGTTAGAAAAATTTGTTTATGTGTATATTGTATATGTTTCTCCCCACTAGTGTCTGTTACATGAGTTTAGGGATTATCTTCTTTGTTGTTGTATTCCCAGCATCTAGAACCAGTGTTTGGCATATAACAAGTACTCAATAGATATTTTTTGAATTAAAGATGCAGTATGCATTTTTGGTATGGTGTGCTAATGGTTATTGGTCAACAGCATGTGGTAAAGTCTGTTGGTTTTGACCTCATTGGCAGAGAGCATAAGTTGGCAGTTCAGCATGACAAAATATATGTTTCAACAAGAATACTTCAGAGGCAAATAACATTATAAAAAATTACAATAATTATTGCAGGAAAGCATAAAATAGGATTAGAGCTTCATGTAGAATTTGTCTTTTGCTGATTGATTCCATTATCTCACAACAGGCTCTTCCAGATCAGATCTAGAAAGACTTCAGAAGTATTTTTAAAAGGATTAGTGATTTTCTCAAGTCACATAATGAAGTTCTAAGAATGAGTACTTGAAATCACTCATGTTTTTGATATACAATGGGATGAAGTGGAATGAAAATGGGTGGCAGTGTGGGCACCCATGTGTAAGAGTATATAATTTGGAATGCGTACTTCCACTACCTATTTTCATAGACTGGTGCTTTGAAGGGAGTGTGTCTATAAAGAGAAGAAATAAATATGATTCTGGATCTCCCTAATCTTGCACCAAGTACTTTGACTTAGCATTTGGAATTGAACAAATATATATATATATATATATATATATATATATATTTTTTTTTAAATAAAGTAACTTTGTGTATTAGTGTCTTGGGTAAAACTTAAGTTGTTGTTGTTTTTAAAGAAACACCACTCAAAGGGGATTAGCTCAGTCCATCCCTTCCTCAGTCATCTGCTTCCCACCACTCTCCTAATACTATCTCCAAACATTTTGGGGTCAGGACTAGTGGGGAGGCAACTAACTAAAGTCAGAGAGCACTGTGATCTCCTCTGGATTGCGTTGTGTGGCCACACTCATCCCGTAAGTACCAGGCTGGGCGGGCTGTTCCTCAGGGGTTAGGGCTCCAGACGGGTTACAGAGGGTGCTGAGCACCAGGCTATGGCTGAGAGTCTGCCCTTGTGGAGGTATCAGCAACTAGCGCCATGGAAGCCAAAGAGGAAGGTGGGTTGGGCAGGGTACACAATAACTTCTTCCCAGTCTTCCCACGTGCTGTCCTTTGCCCTTTC
The DNA here is from genome assembly GCA_004026545.1 of Mormoops blainvillei. Lineage (NCBI taxonomy): Eukaryota > Metazoa > Chordata > Mammalia > Chiroptera > Mormoopidae > Mormoops > Mormoops blainvillei. The sequence goes on from PVJD01000299.1 coordinate 397,462, forward strand.
ACGTAGCTCAGACATGGCCTCTTGAAGCAGCTCTCACTGTGGGTATTGAAAACTTGCTTGGTTCTGGAGCAAATATTTGTGCGTTGCTTAAAGAGCAACAACAGCCTCAAATATCTAAGGAAAATATGAACATTTTATCATCTTGGGAGGTAAAAAAACGACAAAATTTCTTAGCTTCCTGGAAAACAGGTTAGTTTTTGTTTGGGGTAAATAACGTGGATTGTCTAAAATGGACTCATCAATTTTTTTTTGAGCAATCCATCTCAGCCATGATTGAAGCAAAAAGCACAGATGTGCAATCTATAGTTTCTTAGAATTGAGTATTTTTACTGAGTCTACTCACAATGATTTCAAAGCAGTTTTCATATACGAACCACTCTGATAAGCAATCATGTGTAATTTTTTAATCCAGAAAGGTTTCAGGGTAAAATGGCTTTTAAAAGTTCTTCACTTAAAGCTGCCATAAAGCTACTTGGCTGAATGTCTCTTGAGAAAGAGTGTCATTTTGCTGCCTTTGTTCCAATGACAGTTGTTGGTGCCACTGGGCCTCACCATCTGGCCTGTGGCATGATGTTCCCCTCTTGATGAGGTACAAGCCTTGAGTGGAAAGTGGGGAGAGTTCCAAAATCTCCCTCGAAAGTCCAGGCAAGTGAACTGGGGAATATTTTCTTTGGAAATCCCATTTTTCTCACCCATCAAAATTTAGATACTGCTTCTGAAGCTAATTATTCTTTATTTTTTTTAAAAAAAATGTTCTTATTTATTTATTTATTTGCAGGCCCGGACAAACTTGACTAGAAAAGCAGCCCGGGCAAGGTTAGGCTGAGCCCATGACGTGCCACACACCTCAACCAATTGGAAAGCCAAGAAAAGGGGAGGGCGGAAGTGACGAGCCGTATCCCTCCGCGGGGCGAGAGGGTCGGTGGGGGGAGTCGGTGTCTCTCTCCCCCGCGCCAGCTCCCGTACACGGAGCCGCATTCCTTGGCCCTCCCACCCCCCCTCCCTCGGGGGCCCCCCCGCCCCCCTCGGGAAAAAAAATCCATCCCAAATCACTCGAACCCGAGGGAGGTTTCCTTGCACCCTCAGGGAGACGAGCTTTCAACAGTTCCCTTTTCTCCGTCTCCCCCCAAGCCCCCGTCCCCTCCCCTGCTCCCACCCCCTACTCTCGGCGCCGAGTGCAGGTCCCTTTAAGGCGACGGCGCCTTCCTCGGGTCAGACTAACGGCGGCGACGACCACGGGAGGTGAGTGAGCGAGCGAACCTTCTCTCTCCCCACCCCCTTCTCCCGGGGGTTCCGTTATCTTTTCGCTTGGCGAGGCGTTCGGAGGCTAGACAATGAGAGGGGGATGGGGCGGGTACGCGAGGGGTGGGGGCGGGGGACCGGTGGTGGCGCGCGCTCCCGCCCCCCGCGAGTGGCGGCGCGGCCCGCGGCGGCGGCTGGCGTGGGGTGCGGTGCGCGAGCGCGTATGTGAGTGCGTGCGAGCCGCGGGAGTAGCGTGGCGAGCCGAGCCAGGCCGGGAGGCCCCTGCCTGCCTGCCGGCGCCCCCGCCCCCCGGCGGCAGCCGCGGCGCGCGCGCGCACTCGCGCCCCACGGACCCGCACACACCCGACGGCCACACGCACGCCCGGCGCCAGGCGTCTCGGAGGAGTGGGCGGGTGCGGGCGCGGGTGCGGGTGCAGGCGCGGGCGGCGGCCCGCTGGGGAAGGGGCGGGGGCGCAGGCGGCGGCGAGACGGCGGGGCGCGGCGCGGCGGGAGGGGCGGGTGAGGGGGAAAGGCTGCGCTGGGAGGTGGACGGGAGGAGCGGCTGGGTGACGTCCCCCTGGGTGAGAGAGTGCTCGGCCCGCCCCTCTCCCCTCACCCCGTGAAAAGAGTGGGGCACACTATTTGAGCGCGAGGAGGAAAATGAGTGATAGCTTAGCCTCTCCCCTGTGTTATGTAATCCCCACTTGGTGCAATAGTACATCCCAAGGCTTAGTGCATTGCAGTTAGTTTATCAAGTCTCCTCCCTTGGCCCTAAATTTTCTTTGGGGTGGTGCCGTGATTTCTAAAATAGAATGGAGCCAAAAAGCTTTATTTTTCTGGTTATTATATCCTGCCGCGGTGGGTGCCATGTTTATCCCAGGGACTATTTTTTGTGCCTTCTTTCCACTTACCCTGAAAAGGAGTGATGTCGTTGATCCACTTGCTTTCCCTCTTTTCTGCGAGTTGTCCTGGTTTCCTTGCCCCCGTAGGTATGGGATTCCCTCATACTGTTAATAACACAGGATGTTTCTGTGATCACTAGTTACGGACATTCTTAGCTCAAAAAATAGAGTTGAGCCCTGGCTGGGTAGCTCAGATGGTTAGAGTGTCATCTCAATAGCTCCCTGATCAGGGCACATTTAAGAATCAGTGAATGCATAAGTTGAATAACAAGTTGATAATTCTCTCTCTCTTTATCTCAAAAGTAAAATTTAAAAAAAAATTTTTAATGCTAGAGTTGAGAAGAACCTTGTAAAGCATTGAGCCCAAGCTCGTTTCTGAGTTGGAAATTAAGGTACAGTTGTACTATCTCAGAACAGCCCTCTACACTCTTATTTAGACACTTCCTACCTCAGCTCAAACCCCACATGGCTATGTCGGAGGTGTATCTCAAACTAACTGAATGAGAAAGGAACTGGCAGGAAGGGCTGCTTCTTGGTAAAGAACATTGAATTTTGAGACCTCCATTGCTCTTGGGACTGGGGTGTTGAACTCTAAATTCGATCCACTTAGCACAATCGTGCTTAACTTTGGAGTGCATAGAAAGTACCTTGGAGGTTGCTAAAAGTGCAGTTTGGCGGGGGTGGGGGTGGGGTGGGGTGGGTTGCTCATCCCTAAGCCCGTTGGGTGGGATGGCGAGGGAGGTGTCATCTCTGCATTTTTAACTCGATGTCCTTCAGTGAGACTGATTGAGGTAACTACCACATTGAGAATTGTTGGTCTAGCATGAAGGCGCTCAATCTAGAATGTTAAAACGGTATTAAAATTGCAACTTCAGTCCTTGGTTTCCTACTCCTTTTCTATGGGTGGTATATCTCAAATGAAGTGATCTAATGAATGAAGGCTTTTGGGAAAAACAGGGTTTTGTTAGTGTTTCCACCCCCACCTTGAACCAGTGGTATAATCTAGGAAAGTAGATCTCAAAGTGTGATCCACAAACACCTGGGAATCTCCTTAGACCCTTGAGGAGAGCCAGGAAGCTATAATTGTTTCCAAAATAGCACTAAGATGCTATTTATCTTATCTTCTTCACTGGCGTTTGCAATCATGCTCCAAAAGCAAGGCTGGGTAAAACTAGGGTAGTGTCTTTGCACAAAGCATAGATACTGTGAGAGACACTGCTTACTTGAGAGTATCCTTGATGAAACAGAAAATGATTACTTTTATTAAATCTTAGCTCTTGAGTACATGTCTTTTTAATTTTTAATTATCTGTGACCAAAAGGGAAATATGCATAAAGCACTTATGCTGCCTGCCAAAGTATGAATGATGTCATAAAGAAAAGTACTTGTGAGATTGAGTTGTGGAACAGCATTGTTTCATGGAACAGCATTTTTACTTGAAAGAATGACTGACTACAGTTTTTTACAGTTAGGTGTTTGACAAATGTTTTCCTGAGTGAAGCAAACTTGTCACTTCCAGGAAAACAAATGACAGTATCTGTTACCAATGATAAAAAATTGAGAGTGAAATTAGAATTGTTAAAAAGTTCACATTTTAGGTTTGACAGTTTCTTAGTACCTAAAGGACTTTTCTTATAAGTGTTCATGACTGTGATTTTTTTATATTGTTTAATGAACTGTGTCAGTGTTTGGAAGATGGCATAAGTCATAAATGCATATTTTCCAAATGACCAATACATGATGTTTCAAAATCACCATGGATAAAAATTATTTCAAAATGCAAGATACACCAATGGATTTTAATATAGCCAAATACAAAAAGTTTATTAATTGGGTTTCAGATTCCACAATACAATTACCCTTTAAAAAACTACCATTTCTGAGCTTTAGTATTGTATCAGTATACACAACAATCTGTAAAAGTTTTTGGAATACTTCTTTTTCCTACCAATTGTGTGAGGCCAGATATTCATTATATATTTAACCAAAACAACACATAGTAGCAGGCCGAATGCAGAAGCAGGTATGAGAATCCATCTGCTTTCTATTAAACTAGACATGAAAGATTTGCAAAAATGCTAAACAGTGTTCCTCTCCTCGCCATTTTGGGGAAAAATAGTAATTTTAATAGAAAATGTTATTTATGTTAACATGTAATGGGTTTTTGAAAAATGTATTGATAAGTTTTAAAATTTTTTTAAATTTCTAATACGGTAAGTATCAAAAAATACAATCCACATCCGTAAAAGCTCTTAGGGTCCTTGATAATTTGAAGTGTGAAGGGGTCCTGAGACCAAAAAATACGAGAATCACTGTGTCTGTCTTGTGCTTGTACTCCTGAGATCATCCAAATCTGCCTCTATTTAGGAACAGCTGGAGACTTTACAAATGTTAGTTGCAGTTAATAATAGGAGAGACAGTGGAAGTCTTGGGGAAGACTTCTAGAGCAAACTTTGGTTTGAATCCTGGCTGGGATATTTACTAACTGTAACTTTGGGCAAGTTACTTAATCTCTCTAAACCTAGGTTTTGATCTCATCTGGGCAATGTAGTGCTTAGGACAAAAAAATTGGGAGAATTCATGAAATAATGAATGTAAAGTGCATAATAGTGCCTGGCCATATCACAGTAAAATAAAATACGTTTCCAGATAATGTTTGAGTCTTTATTTTCCATGTATGTCATTTTGTTGAAGGTGGAGATCTCTGATTTAAATTACAAACCCTTGAGCTGGTTGGTGCCTTCGTAATATTAATATGGTAAGACTTTGACATTGTTGTTTGTGATATTAAGCCATAGCGACAAAAACATTTTTACATGTAACTCTGGGGAGGAGAGGAGAAGGAATATATAGACTAATATCGCTAGTATTTAGTAGAGTTAAATGCAACCAAGTGAGTAGAAATGGAACTTAGACTGCAGCAGTCAGTGAAGAAAGGTTTTTTTGGGAGAAGGACTTATGAATATTAAGCCCTTTATTTATTTTTTATTTTTTTTAAGCCCTTTAAAAATAGGGAAATTATTTGCTTGCTTTAGTTGTTTTAGTAAATAGCACATAACTAATATTTGGGTGCTCCTTGATAGGAAATTTGTTGCCACAAAAGTGGAAAGAATTTTGTGTTTGGGAATAGTAGACAGATTATTAAGACTATTTAAGAACCCATTGTGAATACTATCTGTGAAAGAATCTGTGAAGGACAATATGGGCTAGGTGAAAGATTGGATAAATAAGTTTACTACAAGTTTAATAATAATTTGTTTTATAACCCTATTAAGGACTTAGCCCTGTAGGTTTTTTGGAATTAATCCTTTTTGAAGCAAAAAATTGAGGTAACTTGAAAACAAATGCTAGTTGTCTTGAGCATTATTGTTTGTTTCTCACTGCAAGAGAGAAGTATTCTTAAAATTTTTTAAAAAATTTTTATTTAATTTTTAGAGAAAGGGGAAGGAAGGGTGAAAGAGAGGGAGAGAAATGTAAAGGAGGGAAACATCGATCCTCTTGCACACCCCCAACAGGGGACCTGGCCTGCAACCCAGACATGTTCCCTGACCAGGAATTGAACTGGCTACCTTTTAGTTTACGGGATGATGCCCAGTGCACTGAGCTACATCAGCCAGGGCAAAATTTTTGTTTTTTAAAGCATTCTTCTGGACTTCCAGTCAAGATGGAAGCATAGATAAACACTGTTCGCCTCCTCACACAACCACATCAAAATTACAACTAAATTATAGAACAGCCATCACTCAGAACCATCAGAAATCAAGTGGAGTGGAAGTCTTACAATTACGGAGTTAAAGAAGCCATATCCATACAGACTGGTAGAAGGGGTGGAGAGTCGGAACGGACTAGTCCCACGTGTGGTGGATAAAAGTTCAGGAGACATATCTGGGAAGTGAGGAGTCTCAGTCCCAGATCAGGCCTCCCCAACCCAGCGTTCTAGTGCCAGGAAGATAAGCCCCCATAACTTTGGCTGCAAAAACCAGCAGGGATTGAGTTGGTGGAAGGAACTTCTGGAGTCCCAAGCAGCTCTGCTTAAAGAACCCACACACAAACTTTCTCAGACTCACTCCCTCTGAGCTCCACTACCAGGGTAGGAGCTTGAAAGGCACCAGTGGCATACATGGAGAAGCTGAAGTGTCTGGCATCAAGGCAAGAGAGGGGGAACAACTTTATCTCAGACAGAAAGATGGGCAGGGACCATTGTCCCCTTCTGAGCACTCCCCCCACAGAGCCACAGAGCTGGCAGGCTGGCCCCATATCTGAGACTCCATCAGCCTGGCTAACACCGTTGGCTCTACCAAGGCATTCCCGTGAGACTCCATCCCACCCAACTTATGGGCCTGCCCAAGTTGTTAACATGAATGACTGGTCTTGGCTTGTGCTTCACAACTTTCTAAATCCTCTCAAACAAGCAATAGCTGGCCTCAGTGAGACCCCAGCTCCTTACCTGTAGCTAAATGGCCCCAGGCCTGGCACTGGCAGCAGCCTAGATTTACAGCTTGGCTATACCTGCAAATCTCCAAGCCCAACACAGGTATCAGCCATCTCACATTCCTTTATACCTCAGGCAGGGTGGCCCTGGGACAAAACACAGGAGGGGCTGACCTTGTCCTGCACTGCCTGGGAGACCCAAGGGCTTATGTACCAAGTTCATGGCTCAGACCACATCAGAGAACCACCACCCTGCCCCTGCACAGCTGATTCTCCACAGAGGTTGGAGGTTGGTGGTCAGTGGTCACTGCCAGTCCTTTCAGGTGACTGGCCTGAGTAAATCCCTCCCATTGACCTGCCACAGCAATCAAGGCCCAAATATAAGAGGAGGGTATACTTAGCCCAAGCGAAGGGCACACCTCGAGTACTCAGCTTGGGTGATGGGGGAGGAGGCTATGCCATTGGACCCTACTGGACACCTGCTACATCAGGCCACAGTACCAAGACAGGGAGTTGTAGCAGCTCTACCTAATACATAGAAACAAACACAGGGAGGCTGCCAAAAGGAAGAAACAGAAACATGACCCAAATGAAAGAACAGATCAAAACTCCAGAAAATGAACTAAACAAAAGGGAGATAAGCAATTTATCAGATGCAGAGTTCAAAACACTGGTTATAAGGATGTTCAAGGAACTTAGAACCTCAACAGCATAAAAAAGATCCAGTCAGAAGTGAAGAATTCACTAATTGAAATAAAGAATAATCTACAGGGAAATAATAGTAGAGTAGATAAAGCCAAGAATCAAATTAATGATTAGGAGTAAAAGGAAGCAAAAACAACTGATCAGAACAAGTAGAAAAATGAATTAAAAAAAATGAGGATAGTGTAAGCAGCCTCTGACACAGTTTCAGGAGGTCCAACATTCATATCATAGAGGTGCCAAGAAAGAGAAGAGAAAGAGCGAGAAATTGAAAATCTATTTGAAAAAATAATGAAAGAAAACCCCTAATTTGGTGAAGGAAATAGACATATAAGTCCAGGAAGCAGAGAGAGTCCCAAACAAAATGGATGTAAAGAGGCCCAGTCCAAGGCACATCATAATTAAAATGCCAAATGTTAAAGTTAGAATTGTAAAAGCAGCAAGAGAAAAGCAAGTTACCTACAGGGGAGTTCCCATAAGACTGTCAGCTGATTTCTCAAAAGAAACTTTTCAGGCTAGAAAGGATTGGCAAGAAATATTCCAAGTCATGAAAAGCAGGGACCTACAGCCAAGATTGCTCTACCCAGCAAAGCTATCATTTAGAAATGAATGGCAGATGAAGAGCATCCCAGACAAGAGAAAGCTAAAGGAGTTCATCATCACCAAACCATTATTATATGAAATGTTAAAGGGACTTATTTAAGAAAAAGATCAAAACTATGAACAATAAAGTGGCGATAAATATATAACTATCAGTAATTGAATCTAAAAAATAGTAAGGAAGCAATAACAGAGACAGAATGATGAATATGGACAGTGTTTTAATGGTTGCCAGATGGGAAGGGCGTATGGAGGGCATGGATGAAGAGGAGAGAGGATTAAGAAGTACAATAAGGTAGTTACAGAATAGCCATGGGGATGTAAAGTACAGTATAGAAAATGGAATAGCCAGAGAACTTATATGCATGACCGGGGGACATGAACAAGAGTGGGGGATTGCCTGAGGGAGTGGGAGATGCTGGGGTGGGGGGCTAAAAGGGAAAAATTGGGACAACTGTAGTAGCATAATCAATAAGATATAACAAAACATTTTTCTGTTCCAAATGTTCTTTTTATATTGATTTATGAGTTGGTATGTACTAGCAGTAAATTGAAAATGTTAAATTCTGAATTTTTTATTCCTGAAATTGACTTTTATAGCTATGAAAGAACCAGACATTGAAAGGAATTCAAAACTTCAAGAGCTAAGTCTGTCTGGGGAGCTTTGGTAGAAAACAGATGTTTTCTTAATATTAAATGAGATGAAGATAGGTAAATATTTGCTGCCCATTAAATACCTCAAAAGTAGACTGCCTGGTGTATCTGCAGGATTCTTTTTCCTGCTTTTAAATAAGAGATCGTTTATAAAGAGGCTCTTTGTATCTCACCTTTTCAAAAATAGGCTTTTACTGGTTAGCCGATTATGTAGGACTTGAGTTTAAAATAGACTATTATATTTGCCAGCCTTTAAGTTCTCCTTACTAAGGTACATGCCTGGTACACCCATATTATGGATGGAAAGATTAATGACAAATACTTAAAAGGCTGTGGGAATTGTTAATAGTTCTTGTGAGGTGAAGTGTTGAGTAAAACCTACTGAGTGCACAAAAATCATGTTGCTTGTACAGTTACTACTATAAAGTACCAAAACCATATAGGTTACCGGTTACCAAGATGTTGAATGATTGATTGGATTAATGGAAGATGGCAATGTTCATCTCATCTTACAGCACCTCTGACCCACCTTAGATTAATTCCTTTTTCTAATTATTGTGCCACATCCTAAGAAATGTGTATATACAGTTCACATGAAAATTGTTCCTAGAAGTAAGAACAAGTAAACAGAAAATTCAACAAGGCTACCAGTTTGATTTAATAAGTGGCAAAAAGATAGTGATAGAATATTGTAGTATAAAATATCACAACCAAAATATGAGTAGGTAATTTTTTCCTAAGCTTTTTTCCCCCTCAATTTGAGAGGTACAGTTAATATATAAAATGTTAAGATCTTTGAAGTGTACATCATGGTAATTTTATATATGTATACATTGCGAAAGGATTCCCCCTATCTAGTTAATTAACACATCCATCACCTCATATATTTATCTTTTTGTATGTGTGTGAGAACATTTAATTTCTTGTCCCTTAGCAAATTTCGGTTATGTTATACGGTGTTATCAACTATAGTCACCTTGTTATATGTGCGATTCATAGACCTTTTCATCTGATCCCTCAGCTTTTTGTTAATAAAATTTCATGCATGTTAAAAAGGTGAAAGAATACTACCAAGGAGTACCCACACCACCTAGACATAACAGTTTGGGTTTTTTTTAAGATTTTAAACTCTTTTTAGGGAGGGGGAGGGAGAGAAAAAGAGAGAGAAACATCAATATGTGGTTGCCTCTCACATGCCCCCCATGGGGGACCCAGCCTCAATCCAGGTATGCACCCTAACTGGGAATTGAACTGTGGTGACCCTTTGGTTTGCAGGCTGGCACTCAATCCACTGAACCACACCAGCTAGGGCTAGACATATCAGTTTTTAAAGTTTTTAATGTGTTGGCATATTTGAGGTTTTTAAGAAAATGCCAAAATATCTGTTTTTTTGCTGAACCAGTAGAAAGTCACAGTCATAACACTTCCACTAAATATTTCATGCATTTTCTAAGAATAAATACCCTCTGCTACATAATTCTAAAACCATTATCTTTTCTAAGAAAATTAAAAATAATTACCAAATGTCATTTGGTATCTACAGCATACCTTGGAGCTATTGCATGTGGGTTTGTTTTCAGCCTATTGTAATAGAGTGAGTCATGTGAATTTTTTGGTTTTCCAGTGTGTATAAAAGTTGTTTACACTATACTGCAGTCTATTATAAAGTGCATAATATAGTGTTATGTGTAAAAAAAAATTAAGTATACCTTAATTAAAAACACTTTATTGCTGAAGAATGCTAACCATTATCACAGACTGTTGGAGAAATGGCACCGATAGACTTACTCAATACGGGGCTGCCATAAACCTTCTCCTATTTGTAGAAAATGCAGTATCTGTGAAGCACAATAAAACGAGGCATGTCCCTACTCTATATTGAGATGTTCCAGTTGTCCCAAAACGTTATTTATAGCTTTTTTATGAACCAGAATCCAATAGTTTCGCATGTTACATTTTGTTATGTCTTTTTAGCTTTTTTTAATCTTCTTCGGTCTTGTAACTGTATGACATTGACATTTTTAAGAAAACAATGTTTTTTATATATTTCACATTTTTCATTTGATTATATGCTTATAGAATGCCTCACCTTTTGGATTTATCTCTTTTTTTCCTTGTGGTGCTAGTTATTCCTTTATTACTGTATTTCCTATACTGGAAGTTAAATTTAAATGCTTGCCTTGAGTTAGGGTAAACATTGTCAATGACTTCTTTTTTTTCTTATAATGAAAGAACAAGTCACAGACCAAACCGCTGATGGCAGGTAGGGTGTGGATTGTTGACTAACATTTTTCAATTTAAACTTATTACTGAAGTAACTGTTGGCTTTTGAGATATAGAGGTACTTCTGTAACTTTAAGCATAACAGTAAAAGACTTTGAGAAAGAACACAGAAGTAAGATTGCATCATGATTTTGGTTCACTGCCCTCTGAGAAAATGATTCAGAAGTTGAAGAGGCGCAAGAAGAGTTGAGATATTTAACAAAAGAAACCAGAAATTTTGGGAATGGTGATTAGAGGTCTTTGGAGACTTATTTTCACAAAAATTATTCACCAGTTAATACTGAAAATAACAAATATTGATAGCAAAAATACTGATAGTAACCATGATTTTGGAGGGTTAACATCATAATTGCATCAGTTTTATGAGGGGAAATTAGGTACTTGGGCCAGAAGTGTAAAGATAAAATCAGGTTTTACAGGTAGATGATTATAGGATGAAATAAGCTAGGTGTATATGAGTTTTATCAGTGTTTTTACTGTATAAGATGTAACCATTTGAATAACTTAGAAGAACCTGTTATGATTATCTTTTCTGTTGTAGAGAGGATAAATGTGGGATAGTTAAAAAAAAATTTTTTCCCCTTTTTCAGAACATGGATTCAGTTTCATCAGGGTTTCTCAGTCTTGACACTATTGACATTTTGGGCCAGATGATTCCTCAGCTGGCGTTTGCTTTGTAGGATGTTGAATAGCACCCCTGGCCACATAGATGCCAGTAGCACCTCTCCCCACTCCCACCCCCAGTTATGATTACCAAAAGTGTCTCAGACATTGCCAAATGTCTTCTGGGGGCAAATTATCTCTCTTTCAGTATCACTGAGTTGGATAAAGTCCACTGGCATGCATGAAGGCTCCTTCATGATGTCCCTTATGTGCTAGGTTTCCTGTTATATAACCTGTGCACAGCTGTTAAACCCGAGCCCCCTCATCAGATGTGCCACACAGCTTGGGGCTATGACTGGTGGAAAACACCAGGAATCTGATGAAAGTTTTTGGCTTCATTGGAAATTTTATTGAGGATAGAAATGAGTTTTTCATTTGTACATCAGGGTCTAGGCCTTCTGCTTTTTATATTCCCCAGCTCCCAATTTGCTTGGAAAAGAACTCTATTAGCTATGTGCTATGTATAGAGTTTTTGTTAGGAGTAGTTGAGAAATTTGTTTGGTATTTTTGAGGTCATCTCTCTGTATGACAGGTCTTTTGGCTTTCAGGAAAAGATAGTTACTTGGTAAAGGACTTTTAATTAAAGTAACTGAGTCTTCTTTGTTAACCTTTGATTGTCCTTAAAAAATTTAAACTATATGTAAATTCTGCCAGTCATGAAAATGATCATGTCATCTTGTTACAGGAAGGGAAAGGGAATACATACACTTGGGATAGGGTAAAAGCAGAAGTAATGGGAATTTTTAAATCTAAGTTATAAGACTGAAACACCTCAAGAATTTCAGGAGAAAATATAATTTTGTTTTATGTATCTAAGACAATTATTACTTGTGGACATTCCAAAAAATATTACTTGTGGACATGGAATTTTTCTTTTTTGCCAAATGACATAGGAATAAAATTGAAGATGGCTGACTAATAGCTGGGGGTTAATATGGATATAATATTATTTTTAAAATGAACAGAAAGGCTCCTAGCACTTGGACTTCGGCCTTGGAATGTCAATCCGCACCAAAAGGAATTAGGGCCCCCTTGGAAAAGTGTCTGATTCTAGGTCTGGGAAACGTATGAGATGAGCCTAGAACATCTTGTCTGTCAGCAAGGATTTTATGGAACATTACAAAGCGTTGTGTCAGGGCTCCAGAGCCAGCTGGTGAAGCTCTCACTGGCCAAAATAGGGCACTTCGAGTTATCAGTAAAGATAACTGTAGTGGATCATTATACATCAAAAATGTTTAAATCTGACGTCATAACAGTAGTTTAAGAACAAGTTTATCGGTCACTTTGGGGAGACACTAGTGCATTTTGAAAGTTGGTACATGGAAAGAATCAACAAAGAGTGAAGAATTAAGATTTTTACTATATGAACTGTATCACTGGGTAACCAAATAGTAGATATACACATATTTTTAATAAAAGCATTCCAGTTAAGAAATGAAGAAGGAATGATAGATTTATAATGACTACATCCAGACATTGAACATAGCTCCTGATGTAAGAAAACACCACCCTTAAGAGTTGACTGAGTGGGGGATTGGGGGTGTGGTTCAACCTGCAATCCATTCATGCCATGTGTACGTGATCAACAATATCCAGACTGTAGAAACTACAGGAGGTGACCTGGTTCTTCAACAAACAAATTACAAGGGGGAAAAAAGATGAAGGAATGCCTGTAAATTAATAGACTTTAAGAAACTTACCAGGTAATCATAATATGTGGACCTTACTTGGTTCCTAATTCAAATAAACTTCCAAAGGTTGGTATTTGAGAGAATTTGAAATTTGAATACTGATTAGAGATTCGATAGTAAGACTGTCAGTGTTTTAGGCATATAATAATACTACGATTGTTTTTTTGATGTATGACCTGTTCAAATCCGTATTTTTCAGAGCTACATGCCAAAATATTTATGAATATGATATTAGGGATTAGCTTCAAAATGATATGGAGAGGTAGCATAGATGAAACAAAATTAGTGTTGAGTTGATAATTTTTTTAAAGATTTTAAAAATTTGATTTAATTTTTTTTTTTTTTTTGCATTACCTTTTGGTCCACTTATACTCTCTTCCCCCCAGCAATCACCACGCTGCTCTCCATGTCCAAGTTGATAATTTTTGTAGTTGGATGATGGATTCATGTCTATTTTTGTATTTAATTAAAACATACTTCATTTTAAAAATAGAACAAAGGGATCATTACAATCTTGATTTAGAGATTCATAATTGTAATATGAGGAAAGTGTTCCGTTGGTTAAATTGTGACTCTTAAATTTACTGCCCATACAAATTTTCCTCTTGGTGTAGCACTGTGTTCCCCATGTGCTGGCCTTTAAATTCTGAAATTCACATTTTTACTTAGCAATTTCTCAGAAGAAATGAAAATGTCCCTAAATTGAATAAGGATTGAATTTCAACATAATTTAATTTTTTTAGTATGTGAAGTATTCAAGTCTATGAATACATTTATTATCCTATATAGCAAAATAATAAGAAAATAACACCAGGCTTTTGTTGTTGTTGTTGGGGTGTGTGTGTGTGTGTGTGTGTGTGTGAGAGAGAGAGAGAGAGGAGGGGAGAGGGAGGGAGGGGCAGAGGGGAAGGAAGGGAGAGAGAGAAATTAAAGGTTTGGTTTGGTGTGGAAAGAGAGTAAAGATGACTAGAACGACAGCTTGGGAAGATCTGTACGTTTTGGTGCTGTGTATGCATATGGTAGTGGCTGTCTTTGGTCAGAAGTTGTTGAAAGTGACTGCATGCCAGGAATCACTTGAAAGACCACAGAGAATGATGGTGTTTCTCTCTTGAGTATCGTGGTAGAAATATTAAATTCAGCATTTTATCATTACTGAGGATTTTTTAGATAACGAAACTACAAGAAGGATGCTAAATTTGCATTTTTCATTCTTAAAGTTTGTGATGTATTTAGGTTATCTCGTGGCATGGCCCATCTTTTCAATGGAGTTAAATTTTTGAACTCTGAGATGGAGATGTTGAAATGAAAGGAGTGATCACATTCTGAGATAAAGAGCCTAGGTCAGAATTGAGGACCAACTGAGAAGCTTGGTTTCTGTGTGTTTCAGAGATGTTTTGGATGTAAGTCTGTGAACTATGCTCAGTTCGCAGAGCTGTTAGCCTTATTGGTTAATTCCCTCGTTTGGTGTAAAGACTTGAAAAATATTGTCATAGTTGAAGGGTTTTTTTCCCCATTTTGAATCTTTTAATTTCCATTGGTTGTCTTTTCAATATCTACCTTCCCACTCTGTTTCTTAGAGTACCTTTTTCATGGGAGGAATAACATAATTTGACTTTGGTCAGATGGAATAAACTTCCATAATAAACTAATAAGTATGCTTATTAGAAGTCATTGTTTGATGAAATTAAACATGAACTCAGTCTCTTAAAATATTATAAATACTTGAGATAAAAGACCAGCTTTTGGATATGCTAAATTTTTAATGTCCACAGACAGGATGTTGAAAACCACAACTTGCATTCAGATAGCTTTGTTTATTTTGAAGGAGCATTTCCTACAGATTGCTCAGCACACGTATGGAGAGTTTGCTTGCAGCTGGTCAGAGCTGTAAGAAGATCCTTGAAAACCATCTGTAGAGGTTATCCACAGTTTATTCTGCTGGGTGGCTGATATTTATGCGTTAATCATCTGTTGGCTGTGGGCTCTCAAAGTTATATAGCAAAGAACAATGCAGAAAATTAAGTAGGGGAAAAAAGTTTAAAGTGTTATCTTTCTCAGTGAAATTAGACTGGAAAACACAAGAGGTCTGTGTTGTGTAGTCCTGGCTCAAAGAATGCCTGTGATATGGGTTGGGTTTCTTTTTAACTCAATTTATGGCTAGCATTGTCTTTAATATATGTAAATTAAATAGGAAACTAAGAAAATTTAAGTTTATACTTTAGATCTTTTTCTTTTCTTGCGATTCCTTCTCCTCTTTGTGGTTTTGTGAAGACTGAAATAATTAAAAACTGTATTAGAGACCATGTAGAATCAAGTTAATCAATTTACCCATTAAAACCAGGCACTTGGCTATAGCTAGTTAACTCACTGGAAGCATTGCCTGGAGTTTTTAAATTTTCACGGGGACAATGCCACCTGTCAGGCATCTCACAGACTAATGCTATCAAATTGTTTTGCTTTGTTTTCTTTTTGGCTTGGGTGGTGAAAATTTTACTGAGATACTAAGGGCACTGAGAACCTTTGCATTAAAGGCTTTGAACCTTGAGCAGTAATGCCACTCCCACTCCAAGACAAAGAAATTGACCTTTAGTCAACTAATATCGAAGGGCTGCATAGCAGTAGCTCTTTGTTTACATTGTGGAGATGTAGGGTTTGTTTTTAAAAGAAGCATGTATGTTTTTAAAAGCAGCTATAGCTGACTCCAAAACCATGGTGGAGTACAAGACAGTAGTAGGGCCGGGACTAGAGTGTGACAAGTGAGATTCTTATCTCGGGTGCAAAATTTAAGAGATTGCAAAAAGACTCAGTAATAAAGAAGATAGTATTTTAATATATTGTAATTTTGGACCCATGGAAATAGGGGGAGGAGAGGTTAGGGGAGATGGTACAGGGTAACACAATGGGGTAGGTTACCAATGGATTTAAGAATCAGATTCATTGTTTTGTGTAAAACATTTTTTTCCACTCTAGAGTCAATATCTTAATTTTTTTTCTTATAGCATGGCGGACACCGACCTATTTATGGAATGTGAGGAGGAAGAGCTGGAGCCATGGCAGAAAATCAGTGATGTCATTGAGGATTCTGTAGTTGAAGATTATAATTCAGTGGATAAAACTACTACAGGTAACAAAAACTCTTTTGATCTTACACTGTTTCAGTTGACTCAGTTGAAGGGCATTTTTGTTAAGAAAGTGTGAGGTAGGGAAGAACTCAGGAATACCTCATTGTGGCACTGGTACTACCTTTATTTTCCAGTGTCTCATTTGTAAGTGCTTCAGTTTCCTCATACATAAAGCTAGACACACTATATTTAATTCATTAGAAACATTGAGAGTGGTATTAACCAGTATTTACCATACATCTAGCAGTTCTCTTACCAAATGATGTATGAATGGAAATGCAAAGTGGTGGTGTATGTCAGTGCCCATTTATATACCCAGTCAGAAAACAGGTTCCCATGGTCTTGGGCTGTTTTTTTTCCTTTGTTTGTTTATTTTACTTGAACTTGGTTTCATTTGTGCTTAGTAGAATTTGCTTTGTGTCTGCCTCCAAGGACAGTTTACAAACTTAGGCTTGTTAGCTTCTTTTTCAAAAAGGTAATGTTGGAGGGTCTAGTTTTTAGCCTTGAATTCAGAAAGTGGGTGGTAGTCCTTCCCCTCCAAACTGCACCTGTTGCTTTCTTATTTTTATCTTCCTTGCCTTGGGACCTGAAGGCAGCATTGATTTGGGCTGGACACAGTTTAGGGTCTTGTGGGCAGCTTTCTATGCATGGTTATGAATACCAGTCGTGGTGATAATAAACCTTTTGAGTCCTAGAGGTTTGCTTGAGCTGGATAAGCAACACATTAAAATCTTGGTTCAGTGAGCTTGTTATTTAACTTCATTAATGAGGAAATGTGACTTGGAGATGGCGGCATTGTGTCTAATTGGTGGAGTGAGGGACAAGTAGGAGGAGAAATTGATTAGCAGTTGGATTTACAAATAAAGCTGGAAACTTTTGGGCTATAGAGACCTACAAAAACAGGAAGAGGGAAGATTAGAACAGTATCCTTTTAGTGTCATCTGTCCCTGCCTCCAAGTGACTGTGCCTCCCCTTCCCCACAGTTTCTGTGAGCCAGCAGCCAGTCTCGGCTCCAGTGCCCATCGCTGCCCATGCTTCTGTTGCTGGGCACCTCTCTACATCCACCACCGTTAGTAGCAGCGGGGTACAGAACAGCGACAGTACAAAGAAGACTCTTGTCACACTAATTGCCAACAACAATGGTAAGTGGGATCATTGGGAAATTCTTCCTGGGCTAGAGGGGTGAGAGAATAAAAAGGGTCTTAGGAACAGCTGTGCCTGTTTAGCTTTATTTAGGTATAGATGTGGTGCTGTTAGTTGGAGAGTGCATTTAGTAAGGCTTTTCTGATAGAGAAGTGATTCAGGAGGTGGTGCTGTTCCTTCTGAGGTAGTGCTGAACTGATGATGGTGTTTCAAGTCAGAGTGTATCCAGCTGATTCTTGCAGCTGATAGTTCCTAGGAGAGAAAATGGAAACCCCAAATTCGTAACTATTAAAGAGATCTGGGTTGAGTTTTTTGTTTGATTGTTTTTGTTGTTTTTAATTAGAAGAGTTTCATTAGTTTGTTAAGAATCCTCCCAAGGCAGATTTATTTTGTATTTTCACTGGCAGATTCATTTGGTTATTGGTTCCTGGGTATGGGAAATAGGGTTGTTGTCTACCAGAAGAAAATGGTGAAATGGTAGTGTTTTTAGTGTATTTATGGACTAGAGAGACTATTTAATATTGGTTTTTATTTCATTTCTGATGTCTATTTATACATGCTGAAGATGGTTATTGGCAAGTTATGGCTCAAGATTCAAACCTAGAATAAGCACTTTCATAGAGTATTGCATTGCTGCGAAGAACTTTATTTTTAATTTTATTTTCTTTAAAAATAAAATAGCTTTATTAATATAAGAATAATATTTGCATCATAGAAAAAGTAGGCAGAAAAATAAAAGAAAAATATTTTAAACTATAATCCCACTTTCTGGATATAACAATTTGTAACTCTAATTCTGTACATATACGTACTTCTGTATACTTCTATGTTATATGTAGTGATTACTTTTTACAAAAGTGGATTATACAGACTCTATATTACTCTTTGCCTGCTTTTTTTCCCCAAAATGTAGTGAATATCTTCTCATTTTACTAAACATTTGTCTGTAATATTTTTGATGACTGTTTTCCCTTTGCTAGGTTAACTAACAGTAGGTTGTAAGAGGGTAATATTGCTCTTTTAAAGAGCTGTTGTGAACATCTCTGTCTGCCTTTTCTCATACCCTTACTTACCTCTGAGAAAACAGAACTAAATGTCAAATTGTTGAGCCAAAAGGCATCACAGTTTTAAGGATTTTGGTTAATATTTTTTCTTGGATTGGCCATCTGGAAATGTGTCAGTTTATATTTCCATTAGAAGTGCATATGATGTTCTTATTTTGAGGTATAATATAACCACTTAATTCCCTACTGTTGGATGTTTGATACAGTTCCAATTATTTGTGAGTACAAATTACTATAGTGAACATTCTCAGGCATTATATTACTCACTGTATAAGCATATCTGCAGTATAAAGTGAGATTGCTGGGTCAGGCATTTAAAATTTGATGGTGCCAGTTTGCCCTAATTGGTTGCTCTAAGTAAGTGCCCAGCAGTAGCTCTTTCCTGTATTGTTGCCAACTTTAAGTATTATCAAACTGAAATCTTTATAATTTCCATAGGTATTTTTTCAGCCTTTGGATACTAAAAATACGATTTTTTTATCATGTGGAAAATCCTTAGAATTTTTTCAGCTTACAAATGGGAACCCTCGTGTATATAAAGATGAGAACCACTATCCAGAGAATTCTCTCATTTTTACAGATGTGGAAACTGAGGCCTGGAGAGTGTAATTTGCCTAAGGTCAAACAGTTTATAAGTGACTAAGCTGGATTTGGATTATTTAGACCTCAAAGCTTGTGACCATTCCACTGTATTTTACTGCTTTCCTTGGTTTCTCTTAAGATAATCTGTCCAAGTTCTGTTAGCAATCAGTTTAGCTAAACTGTTATCTGAGAGTTCCAAGCCCTGTGATAAGCATCTCATGACCTTGTCTCCTTGACTCCTTGAATGGACTTGATTCCTGAGCCCACCTAGGGCCCATGTGCAAAATTTTAAATATACAATATATGTAAGTTTATTTTATTTATTTCAAAGACCTCTAGTATTCAAATAAAATGTTAATCCAAGTTCATGGTTAAAAGAAAATGGATATTGACTGGTAACCACAGTTATATAATACACAGAATATCTGTGTATTTTTCCAAGAACTGTTCAAGTGTGTAGGTAAGCACACATTAATAGGCCTAATTTATCTGGCTTTTTTTTTTTTGGTATGTACATAAAATTATGTAACTTTCATTTTTATCAGATACTCTTGAACTGCTAGCATTAGTGTAGGGATAGACATCACAATAGAGTGGATAAAAAAATGTTCTCAACAACCCAGTTCCTCTGTTAGCCTTCAGTTTAATTGTATTGGTTTATTGTCTACTTAATACATTAATAATGTAGCAAAGGCGAATAATTTTTAGGCAGTTTAATATTGTTTCACTTAGTGTACCAGGTTCTTTAGAAAGCTAAAAGTTGTTTGTCTTCCTTCTCCCCACCCTCCTTTTAAACCAGTTTTAAAATCTTTCTGGCCCCTGGTTACCAATAGCCACCTTCTTCATAATTATATTTTAAAAGACTGACCCTATTTTGGGCATTGATTGACTTTTATAATTTATCTGTTCCTCTTTTTTTTAAATCCTCACCCAAGGGTATGATTTCATTGCCCACCTTGTCCCCCGTCCACCCGCCCCCGCCCCCGCCCCCCCAGGGAAATGTCGATGTGAGAGAGAAACAGAAACATGGGTCGATTCCCTCCAGTATACAACCCAGCCGGGAATCAAACCGGCAAACTTTTGGTGTATGGATCAGTGCTCCAACCAATTGCGCCACCTGGCCAAGGCTGTTTCTCTTACTTTCTTTGCCCTCTCACCATAAAAAAGAATTTACTTGACTCTTGATTTTAAGGAACATTTATTTGTATATGGGAGGGAAGCCAGGGGTTGGGAAAGAGTAGGAGCACGTTGATAGTATTTATTATTTATAATGGTCTAGTCCAAAACGGGGTGGTGTTTGTTTTATCATTACACTTTATAATTTAAACTTGTGTAACATTTAATGTGGATCAAATGTTAACATATAATTAAGATAAAGATTATTTTAAAGGAATGAATGGACAGGTCAGGGGGAATGGACACAATTTTGTCTTACACTCTTGGTTAAAAAAGATTGAATTTTTTCCTATACAATAGGAAAAGAATAGTTTTTTCTTTTAAATAAATGATACTGGGACAACTAACTGGATAATTTTCCACATTGAAAAAAATGAAGTGTCACCCCTACCTTATACCATATACAAATACTAACTGTAAATGGTAAAAGACCTAAATATAAGAGCTAGAACTATAAAACTCTTAGAAGCAAACATAGGTATAAATCTTTATGACCTTGACTTTGGCATTGATCTCCTGGTTGGTGCACCAGAAGCATAAGTACAGAAAAGTTAGGTGAATTGGACTTCATAAAAATTAAAACCTTTTATTCTTCAAAGAGCACAATCAAGAAAATGAAAACATACAATCCATCGAATGGGAGAAATATTTAGCAAATAATGTATCTGATAAGGGACTTCTATCTAGAACATTTAAAGAATTAGTATAATCCAGTAATAAAAAGACAGAGAATCCAATATTTTAAACGGGCAAAGGATCTGAATAGACATTTCTCCAAAGAAGATATGTAAATGGCAAATAAGCACCTGAAAAGATGCTCAGCATCATTTGTTGTTAAGGGAAATGCACATCAAAACCACAATGAGACACCACTTTACACCCACTTAAT
Organism: Mormoops blainvillei; assembly: GCA_004026545.1. Classification (NCBI taxonomy): domain Eukaryota; kingdom Metazoa; phylum Chordata; class Mammalia; order Chiroptera; family Mormoopidae; genus Mormoops; species Mormoops blainvillei. The sequence goes on from PVJD01000299.1 coordinate 418,606, forward strand.
AAAAAAGATGGACAAGTGTCGGTGAGAGTATGGAGAAATCGAAACTCTCATATATAGTATATTGCTGGTAAGAATGTAAAATGTGGTCTCTTTGGAAAATGGTTTTGCAGTTTCTCAAAAAGTTAAACATAGAGTGATAATGTGACCCAAGCAAGTTATATTCCAAGCTATGTACCCAAGAGAATTGATACTATGTTCAACACAGATACTTGTGCACAAATGTTTATAGCAGTATTATTTTTATAGCCAAAACTGGAAATAATCTAAGCTGCTGAATGGATAAACAGGTGGTATATCCATAAAATGGAGTATTATTAGGCCATGAAAAGAAATAAAGTACCTATATATGTTATAACATGAATGAATCTTGAAAACATAATGCCAAATGAAAGAAATTAGACACAAAGGCTTTATATTGTATGTTTTTTTTTTTTATATGAAATGTCCAGATTAGGCAAATCCATGGAGACTGAAAGTAGATTTAGTCCTTGCCAAGGCTGGGGGAGAGGAGAATGAGTAATAACTATCAGTGGGTGGAGGTTTCTTTTTGGGGTGATGAAATGTTCTAGAATTAAATAGTGAGTGATGATAGTTGCACAAACCTTGTGAATATACTAAAGACCTCTAAATTTTGTGTATGGTATGTCAGTCACATTTCAATAAAACTTTTTTTTTTAAGACAGTCTCAGGATAAAATTTTGAAACATTTTTACTGTTCTTTTTGCTGTTCTTCAGAATTACCACTCAGCATTTGGAAATTATTCCTATAGCTCTGACTGATCATATGTTTGCATTGGAAGTGAAATGAACCACTGCTTAATTTTTTTTTGATTTATTTATTTATTTTTAGAGAGGGGGAAAGGAAGGAGAAAGAGAGAGAGAGAAACATCAATGTGTGGTTGCCTTTCATGTGCCCCCAGCTGGGGACCTGGCCTGCAACCCAGGCATTTACCTGACTAGGAATTGAACTGGTGACTCTTCGGTTTGCAGGTCGGTGCTCAGTCCACTGAGCCATACCATCCAGGGCCACTGCTTAATTTTTTGAGTTGTGAAAGATATAAATTTAATGTTATAAATTTCTTTCTGTATAACTCATGATTTTCAATCCCTCTTTAGCTATTTCAACTCCATTTTTAGCCCTCTTATCTGGATTTTAATGTTGCTATGTAAGTAGACTTAGAAAAATTAAGGAAAAAAATCAAGGCCTTCAGATTTGTAAAACAACCAACATATTGTGAGAAAACTTGCTGTGAATCTCCTTCCCTTATTTAATCAGTTTATGGCTGTGTTACCTAGTTTATATATTGAGAGTAAACTTAGAGGCAGGAGATTGGTTGAATAATTCTTTTCAAGGCTTTTTTAAGCCTCAGGATTCTGATTGTCCCTTTCATCCTGAAGAAAATGAGCTTTGTATGACCTTTGAATTGTCAGAATTTCTTTCAAAAAATAATACAAATGCAGAAATCATTTAAAAATTCATTAGAGTTGTAATTTATTAGAATTCATTGGAGTTATTAGAATCCATTCAAATAATTCATGAGAAATTATTAAAAATAATAAGTAAACTTTGTGACTTGCTATATGCTGACTTGCTTTCAATTGAATTGTGAACCTAATCTGGGCTTAGAAATCCACGTTTTAAAATTTGTTTTTAGAGACAGGGGCCGGAGGGAGAAAGAAAGGGAGAGAGAAACATCTATGTGCAAGAGGAAAATCCGTAAGTTGTTGCCTCTTGTACACCCCCCATCTGGGGACCTGGCCGGCAACCCAGGCCTGTGCCCTGACCTGGAATTAAACTGGCAACCTTTTGGTTTGCAGGTCAATGCCTTATCCTCTGAGATACCTGTCAGGGCGAAATCCACTTTTTTGTTTGCGCTATATTTTTGGAAAAGTCTTAACAATCTACCAGAATTCAAACATGACCCTAAAATGCTTGTGCTGACATTCTTTATAATAGAGTTTGTGCAGATTTTATGGAAACCATGCCTGTCTTTTGAGACTTGCAAATGCTGGTTAATGTCACATAAATGCAAAACATTTCCATGATTTCCTTCCTGTATTTAGCTGGAATGTAGAGTTCAGTGATTATCTTAAGAATTGTTAGACTTAGATAAATAACAGATAATTCATTTTCTTTTGCCCTAGCAGTGAAATTAATAAATAGAAAATACATGTTTTTGTTCAGTTCAGTCAGTGTTTTTCAGCCATAAATTGTAAAGGGATAAAAGAGATAGATGGAGAACCTGTAGATTAAAAGAGACAAGAATTATTATATATTTAACTTTATTGAGTATAATTGACAAATATAATTGCAACATATATAAAATGTACATTGTAGTGATTTAATATACATTGGGAAAAGATTCACACTATCTAGTTAATATATCTATCACCTCATATATTTATCTTTTGGAGGTGTGGAGTAAGAACATTTAAGTTCTCAGCAAATTTCAATTATGTAAGTGTTATCAACTGTAGTGAGAATTATTATATTTTTTGAGATAATGGTGTTGATATTTGCTCACTTTTAAGTTATATTTTAGAGATATATACTGAAATATTTGTAGGTGAAATGATATGATTTAGAACTTGTTTCAAAATAATATGGACTCTGGTAAGTGGGTGGTAGGTATATATGAAACGAGACTGGCTATTGGTTGAAACTCAGTGATGGTACATGGGATTCATTATAGCGTTATATATATTTATATATATAACTTATATATATATATTGTTATATATATTTATATATATATACACACACATATATATATATTTTTTAACTTCTCCATAATCAAACATTTAAATTTAAAATGTACCCAGTCAATAAATTGCCAGTATAGTTAGCACAGATAGAACTTGTTGGAATGTTTTGTTTGTCTGTCACCCTCCATAATCACTAGTCTGCTGGCCTACCAACTGTGAGAGTCCAGTCCACTGATGGGCTCTCAGTTTCTGGGAGAATAGTGGACAAGCCATTGTTGGCCCATGAATAGCCATATATATATAATCTCCACTCTTATGGTCTTGCTTTGTAAAGCTAACTGCACAGACTCCCATTTGTCAAGTAGAACATACAGTTCGGAGCAGTCCATCTCATTCTGGGGATTTGAGGTAAAAAGTTGAGGCAGTATTTTGCTTTAATCTTTGATTTAAGTATATTGGCTCCCTGAAATTTTCTTTCTGGTTTTAGAATATTTATAAATTATGAAATGTAGTATTGAGGATTTTTTAGCCAAATATATAATACATAGAGGACTTAAAACCACTTTTTTCTCACAAATAAAAAAGAATTTAAAATATTTCAATGAGAATGAAGCCCACTTTATTGGTATGTATTTATTAATATTTATTCACAAATGAATCATTATCTTCTCAAGTCGTATCATTTTTACTTGATATTGTTTAGTTTTTGACTAGGTCTTTTCTTTTATCAGTCTTGATGGCATAAAGAGAAAGAAGGTAGCCTATCAAATCTCTGTGTTCCCATACCTGTAAAACACTGTGGTTGTTGGAGAGTGTTTTGCATTTCTGAGATTTGACTTACTAGGAAGAAATGCCATTCTTTAAATCCTTTGTACTTGCTGAATTAATGTTTCTTAATGAATATTCCTCTTGTAATAAGATTAAGGGGAGTTAGCAAATTACATTCTGACAAACAAGATTTTATGTAGTTAAAATACGGGGGTTTGGGGGGGGGTTTGGGGTTTGTTGTGTTTTTTTTTAGAAAAATGTGTTTTGTTTGTAAGAAAAAGAAACGTGTTATTTTCTTTTGCTGATTTGGTGTGGGCAAATATGTGTGGTTACTTAAATAATGAGTCAAAATGATAGACATGTAGAAGTCTTAATGTGTTAAGACATCCCTGGTTAAGGTATGTAGGGAGATGTTAGTGAACCTTCCCTACCTACCTGTTTTTCTGTTAGTTGTAGATTTGGGTGAAGCTTAAATTTTTGGTGAGTTTGGTGACATTAAACCTGAGGTGAGTGACAGTCTTGGATATTTTGATATCTGGGACACCATTTCTTATCTAAGATCATGTTTCTTATAAAATATGGGGTTGTTTTCTATTACATTCATTTTTTCCCTCCCTTTTACTCTTTAGCTGGCAATTCTTTGGTCCAACAAGGTGGACAGCCGCTCATCCTAACCCAGAATCCAGCCCCAGGTCTGGGCACAATGGTTAGTCAACCAGTATTGAGGCCTGTCCAGGTCATGCAGAATGCCAATCATGTGACTAGTTCCCCTGTGGCCTCACAACCAATATTCATCACTACACAGGTGAGTAGGACTCTGACTTCTGGGACTAGTAAAGAGGAAAGACTGCGAACCTTTGGAGGCTCAGACTTAGTCTTTAGCATCATTAGAGATGACTCTAAGCCCTGCCCTTTGACCTGGCTTTCTCATTGGCTGTTTTATAATTTGATGCTGACTTTTGTAGAAAGCCTAACATAGCTTACTGCTGGGTGATTCCTCTTCATACCCCTTAGAGGGCTATTAAGTGATTTGAGGTCTGAGCAGAAATTAGTGGGAAAGCTTGGATTCAGAAGCCTTAACACTTGGGCCTGAAGGCTTCTTGCTCTTTGCTTTTTCTTAAAATGGAGTAGTAAGTTGACTTTTGGAAATCTGTGTGTGAAATTGGTGACGTATAGGCAGATCTTTGAAAGGGAAGAAAAGATGACTTATTTGATCTGTAATGTGAATTGAAGTTGCAAGCCTAATGCTGAATGTGGGATGTAAAGGCAAATGCTTCTTTTTGCCTGTGGCTTCCTGAGTTACAAACTCATCTCTTAGAAATTTTGCCAGAGATTTATGGTCTTTGAAGTGGACTTTGGGGACAATTTCTTAAATTGTTTGTATGTTGAATCACTCTAGTGAATACTGTTAATGTCATTTTTGTTTTTTCCTTATATGCCTTTAGCAGTTTAGGGGCCAGTCTTTCATTGAATTCTTTTAAGCTGAGATTTTTCTTAAGACAGGAAGTAGGTTTTCATTTTTGCTTATATGTACCAAAGCTTATTCTTAAGTTTTGATATTTTGTCTCTCAAAAGTTAGCCAGGAAATTAGGAAAATTCCCAAATTTCTCCATTTCAATCCTTTAAAAACCCTCTCTCTACAGAGAGGAACTGTTATTAGGTAAGAGTGTGGGAATTTTTTTGGATGTTGGCCCTACTGCAATCTCTACTAGTGTTAGCTGATCTCCATGTTAAAGATCATTTTGCTTTTTAATGCAGGGATTTCCTGTAAGAAATGTCCGGCCTGTACAAAATGCAATGAATCAGGTTGGGATTGTGCTGAACGTACAGCAAGGCCAAACGGTTAGACCAATTACACTAGTCCCAGGTAAGGAAAAATGTCTGTCCATGTGGAATAAACTTGCATCCTGAAGATTTGTTTTTATTGTGTCAATAGGTCATTTAAAAAGTATATTTAAGGAAAACCTAAAAGATAAAAATCATATTGATTTAAGCCCTTTTTTTGGAAAACTTTCTAACCTTTGGCCAGGGTGGTGGTTTTATTTTTTTTTTTAACTTTTTACCACCCTTCATGAAGTAGTAAAACAGGGTTTAAATAATCAATTTTATGTTTCTCATGTTTTAGTCAGTTATGAAGTTTATTCTCCTGGAAGGATTATTATTAATGTAAACTCCCAGATTTTACATCCCTTATAATTCTACTCACATACATGGTGAGATTATAAACTTTATTTTGACTTAATTTTATAGTACAGATTTTCAGATGTATATTAAACAAATTACCCCTTGAGAATAAATACTACTGATGACTAGTTAGTTGTTTTTGTTTTTTTTTTTAAGAAACTGAAGTGAAGGATAACTTTTGAAAATCTTGTAGTTTTCCTCCCAGTTCTTTATTTAGTGTCTAACTTTACTATAATTCAGACCAAAAAGGAATATCTTAGTTGAGTTGTTGTAAGGATATTTCTGTAGCTTAAGTTTTTGTTGTTGTTCTTGGAGCCTACGGTATGTTTTTGGCCTTTAGTCTGCTGAGCTTATTCTATCTCATTCTGATTTTTCCTAAATATAGGTCAGTGGAATTGTCTATAGCTGAGCCAGGAAACTCACCTTTGGGACACCCTGGTAGAGTGGCATAGTCAGTCTTCTATTTGAGTTTATATGAGAGAATGGAAGACTCCTTTAGTATTCTGAGAAAGATTGCTTTTTTTCCAGGACCACGTCTGCCCTTTGGGCCTATGTATACCCATACTGCCTCCCACTCTGTACCCATTCTTTCTCTTCCAATATCAAGGTCAAACTCCTCCTGATCATATTTTTAGAATGGAAAAGCAGTGTGGTAAGGTGTTTTGGGAGGAATTGATGGGAATCTTCTTTCTTCAGTTTAATGTTTTTAGGGCTAGTTATTTAGGCTAATTTTTTTTTTTTTTTAATCAGCCTGCATGCCTATTACTTTTTTGGATTTTAGAACTGTGCTATTCTTGGTAACCTTTGATGGTCACCAATCAGTTTGGGGAAATAATCTTTTCCTATTTCAGTATTTGCAGTAAAGATAGGGGCAATGTATTTATTATAGGTGAGCTTATTGACCAAGATTTGGTGCTTTTCTTTGTCTTTCTTTTGAAGCCCCAGGTACCCAATTTGTTAAGCCTACAGTTGGAGTCCCACAGGTGTTCTCTCAGATGACCCCAGTGAGGCCAGGCTCCACAATGCCTGTGCGGCCCACCACCAACACCTTCACCACCGTCATCCCAGCCACTCTCACCATTCGAAGCACCGTCCCACAGTCCCAGTCCCAGCAGACCAAGTCCACTCCCAGCACTTCCACCACTCCCACCGCCACACAGCCGACCTCCTTGGGGCAGCTAGCTGTTCAGCCTCCAGGCCAAGCCAACCAGACCTCGAATCCCAAGCTAGGTGAGGCTTAGGAAGAGGAGCTGGCAGAGATGGGACAGGGTGGTGGGTGGAGAACAGATGATTATCACTTGGCCAACATAGCTCCCTCCTTCCCCTCTCCACCTGCAGTGAGCATTACCAGCTTTGTCACTGTGAAGCGACCTGGGGTTACAGGTGAAAATAGCAATGAAGTGGCCAAACTGGTGAATACCCTTAACACCATCCCTTCCCTGGGCCAGAGTCCCGGGCCAGTGGTGGTGTCCAACAACAACTCTTCCCATGGCTCTCAGAGAACCAGCGGACCTGAGTCTTCAATGAAAGGTACAATAACCTGAAAGACTCTGAGCAGCCAATCATTCAAAAACATTAATAAATATATGTTGTATCAGAATTCTATACTATGAAATAGAGAAATAAAATAGAACATAGTTGCTATAATCTGTTCTCACAGAAGCTTCAGTATAGTAAAGGGGATAACCGCTTGTGAAAAGTGTGACTTAATCAGCTACAAAGAATCCTGTAATGGCACTTTGCAGATTAGTGAAATGGATTGATCAAATATGGGTGGTACAATCAAAAGATGGCTTCGTGGAAGAGATGGATTTCTGAACAAGGTTTTAAAGTGAGGATTTGGTAGAGAGGTTTTCAGGTACAGAAGGATATGATTGTGAGGGCTTTCAGTGGTCTTGATCAGAGGTCAACAGTCTTTTTCTGTAAATGACCAGATAGTAAATATATTAAGCCTTATGCACAATATGGTCTATATTATAGCTACTCAGCTCTACCAGTGTGGTGCAAAAGCAACCATGGACAGTATGTAAATAAGTGAGCATGACTGTGTTCCACCAAAACTATTTCTGGACTCTGAATTTTGAATTTCATATAATTTTCATGTGCCCAAAGATCTTATTCTTCTTTTGCGTTTATTTCAACCATTTAAAAATGTAAAAACCTATAACAAATGGTGTTGGGAGAAACAAATATCTGTGTGCGAAAAAATGAAGTTGGACCCTTACCGTATACAGAAATTAACTCAGTAAATCAAAGACCTAAACATAGAGCTAAAACTATAAAACTCTTAGAAGAAAATACAGGGGGAAATCTTCATGATATTGGATTTGGCAGTGATTTCTTGCATATGACACCAAAAACAAAAGCAACAAAAGAAAAAATAGATAAGTAAGACTACATCAAAACTGAAGTCTTTAGGGCAACAAAGGATGCTATCAACACCAAAAAGGCAAGCCATCGAATGGGCGAAAATATTTGCAAATCAAGTATCTGGTAAGGGGTTAATATTCAGAATATATAAAGAACTGCTACAACTCAACAACAAAAGAACAAATAGCCCAGTTTAAAAATGAGCAAAGGTGTTAAATAGATCTTTCTTCAAAGAAGATACACTATGCAGATGGCCATTGAACCCTGAAGCAATACTAAACATCACTAATAAGTAGGGAAATATAAACCAAAACCACAGTGAGATACCACTTTACATCCTTTAGGATGGCCCGAAAAGCAGAATAACAAGTGTTGGTGAAGATGTGGAAAAATTGAAACCATTGTGCATTGCTGGTGGAAATGTTAAAATAGCATGATTTTTACTATTGATATTTACTACAAAAAAATACATAAAATTACCATGTGATTTAGCAGTTCCACTTCTGGGTATATACCTAAAAGAATTGAAAGCATGGACCCAACATTTGTACACCCATCGTATTATTCATAATAGCCAAGAGGTGGAAGCATCTCAGATGTCCATCAGCCTGTGAATAAATAAACAAAAATGTGGTATATACATATAATGGTATGTTGTTCAGCTTTTCAAAGAAAGGAAGTCCTGGCACATAGTACAACATTTATGAACCTTGAGGACATGTTAAGCCAGCCAGTAACAAAAGGACAAATAGTGTATGGTTCCACTTATGTGAGGTACCTAGAGTAGTCTGATTCTCAGAGACACAAAGTAGAGAATGGTAGTTGCTAGGGACTAGGACAAATGGGGGATGGAGAGTCGTTTAATGGGTGTAGCGTTTCATTGTTGCAAGATGAACAGACTTCTGGAGATTGCTTGCACAACATTGTGAATGTACTTAACGTAACTGTACGCTTAAAATTGGTTAAGAAATAAATCGTATGTTATGTATATTTTACCATAATCAAAGAAAAAGTAAAAGCCCTTAACTCATGGGCCAAACAGAAACTGACAGCCGGCTAGATGTGGCCTACGAGTCGTAATTTGCTAACCCTTGACCTAGAGCAGGAAGAATGGTAAAAGGAATATCCGTCATAATGACCTCTCCTGCTCGCCTGCCAACCTTGTCATGCCCCTCAGGGAGTGTAACCTTTTCCAAAAGGCCAGTAATATTATCCAGTACCCTCTTGTTAATCTTATCAATGCTTCTCACTTCTTCTAGTGACCTCTTCCATTCCCGTGTTTGATCTCCAAGATGGTGGCCGGAAAATATGTCCGCGGTGTAACGCTCAATTCCGTGTAACTGAAGCTTTGAGAGGTCACATGTGTGTAAGTGATATCACCTGTGATGGGGACTCAATTTAAAGAGCTACCACTGTGTAACTCCTGTCTTATTGGGAGCTTGTGAAGCAGGAGATTCTAAAATGACTTGGAAGCTTTTTAAAGGGTTTCTTTGTCTTTTGGACTGTTTTAGAAGAGTTATGTACTGTGGAAGGTCATAGGATACATTTAAAAACCCTCAAAAAGATCAGAACCTATGCAACTTTAATTCCTTAGTTGCAGTAGATTTTGAAACTGCTCAAGACAGGTTAGATAACCAGAATGCAAACCAAATTGGCCTCAGTTCACTTTCTGCTTATGTGTTATTGATTTATCAGGAGTTATTAACCAGTTCCCATTTCTAACCTTGTTGGTTTTTTGATATTAGTTCAGATGGAAAGGTTGGAACAACTTCTGCTAGGGAGCTCAGAACCAAGTTATGCTAGTGAGTGGTTAAAGAAGCTATAAAGCAGGAAGGAGAAGTACAAGATACGGTGTTTGGAGTGACATGTGGCTGTAATACATATACACTAGAAAAAGAGTGACACTTGGAAATACTGTTAGAGAAAACTGGTGGGTGAAAGCTGGTTGAGACCACCTAGAGCCAGAGAGATCGAGGAGTTAGCATACCCTAGACCCCAAGATAACCAGAACGATTGCATGTCTTCTTTCTTTGTAGTACTGTTGCCCAGAAATGGTTGAATACCAGAAGAAAGGAAAGTCCCTGGATTCAGAACCCAGTGTCCCATCAGCCGCAAAGCCCTCATCGCCTGAGAAAACAGTTCCTGTTGCTTCCACGCCCTCTTCAACACCAATTCCTGCTTTATCACCACCTACCAAAGTATCAGAGCCAAATGAGAATGTGGGTGATGCTGTCCAGACCAAGCTCATTATGCTAGTAGATGACTTCTACTATGGACGGGATGGTGGCAAAGTAGCCCAACTCACAAACTTTCCTAAGGTCGCCACATCTTTCCGATGCCCACATTGTACCAAAAGGCTAAAAAACAACATTCGGTAAGTGTTGAAGAGCCATGGAGGTTACCTTGGACAAGACAAGACTGAAATTTTTTTATGTTTAAGTCTTTTTCTTTGGAGAATAGTCCTATTATCCAGTCTTGCTAAGGATTATCATTAAATCAACAGTACTGTAGAAGGTGAAATTGTGGTAATAAGTGAAATATAATGGGGTAGAGTAGGGAAGACAGGTGTTTCTCCTTCCATAGAAGTCTTAGTTTTAAGAACCTTTTTCTGCTTCTTAAAGTGGAGGGAGGGGAGCAGGTAATGTCTGTTCTGTGATTCTGCTGTTACACGTCTCCAAGGGTCCTGATTTTTCTGTATGTTTTCTGTACTTTCCCTTTGTGTGCTGTACTGCAGATTCATGAACCATATGAAACACCATGTAGAACTTGATCAGCAGAATGGTGAAGTGGATGGTCATACTATCTGCCAACACTGTTACCGCCAGTTTTCTACTCCCTTCCAGCTCCAGTGCCACTTGGAAAATGTTCATAGTCCCTATGAATCAACTAGTAAGTTTGGAAACTCTTCAACTCTTAGGATGTACTTAGCTCTATATCATTGAATGGCACTAGGGGGCGCTGGTGATACTTATTTATATGTGGATAACAGTATCGAGGAAACTCTTTGCATATTCGTAAGTCAATTCCTTACTTCACTTGCCCTGTTTTCTTTCAAGCCTGACTTATGTTCTGTTCAGCATGAATTGAGTTCAGTGCTAGATCCTGAATTAGCAGGGGCTTTGGTTCAGGACCACTGGAGAGCGATACCTGTAGTGGATTTATTATCTAGATCCTTTTATGGAAGGAGCCTCTATATTTGTACTTCCAATTTAGTTAGTCCCCTGATAGGTTTTATGTAGGATAAAAGATAATATTTATTATAAACTACTTTACAGTGGAGACAGTGCTTTTAAAACATTAAGTCATTCACTTAAGGCCATACACTCAGTAAGGTGACATTTTAAGACTTTGAGCCCAGTCTTCTAGAATATTTCCTGTGTCCTTTAATGGATTTCTAGTTTTGTTGAAGACACAAAAATTACATAAATAATAGGAAAATATGAGAACAATACAGTATATTTATTATAAATACAAGAGTTGTATGTTTCACCAAGAGTAGGTGAAATAGTTCAGAGAAGGGAAAAGATCCTTGTGGCGAGATTTCACAGAAAGTCATGTTTAAGTTTTTAGGGTCTTTAAATACAAGAAGGATTTAGATTGATGGTAAGTAATAAGAAAAGTTTGTAGGTGATGGGAAAAAACATGAGCAGAGGCATAAAGACCAGAAATCTACATAGGATTTTGATGCTTTTGCTACAGATTAAAAATTTTGACTAAAAAAATAATAAGGACACCTGTTCTGTCATTTAACTGAGAGGACTTCGAGCCCAGAACGTGAGTGTTCCGCTCCTCGGCATTTCTCGGGTCTCTGGCTGTGTTAGTCTCAGGCATTACGTTCAGACACATTTTCATACAGATGAAGAGAAGACCATACGTTCCTGTGTGTTTCTGAATCTGTTTCTTGTGAGGCAGAATTGCTTTCCCTTTTTACCTCTTTGGCCTTGATCATATTTGCACAGGGAATGGGATTGCCATGAGTGGCTTAGACTAGTACTATTCAAAGAAATATAAGGTGAACTATACATGTAATTTAAATTTTTTTAGTCGTTATTTAAAATAAAGTTTTAAAAAGCTGAAATTAATAGTATATTTTATTTAAGTCTATGCAAAATATAGTTACTTTAACATATAGTCACAATTTTAAAATTAATGAGATATTTAACTTTTTTCCCATTAAAAAAGATTTTTAATATTGTGATAAGTGCATGGTGACAGATGATTGCTAGACTTAATGTGATGATGACATCGTAAGGTATATAAATGTTGAATCACTATATTGTACACCTGAAATTAATATTGTATACCAAGTCTATTTAAATTTTAAAAAGTGAAAAATAGATTTTTTAAAAATCTGGTGTATATATTGTACTCATAGCAAATCTCAATTTGGACTTAACCACATTTCAGGTGTTCGCAAGCCACATGGGCATATTAGACAATGAAACATTGGACTAATCACTTGGGAGTAGAGTGAATATTGAAATCAGTCATCATATCACTATGCTGTAGTGGCAAAGTAGCCAGTTAGGCCTAGGCTAGGACCCCAGAGTCTTCGCCGTCAGCGATAAGAAGCCCAGATAACTCATCTGCACCTCCCAGTGAAAGCATTTAACTCATTTTTATACAGAATCTAGTCAGTGAGTTTTTGTTAACTCCATTTGTGTGTGGACTATACATAGGAAAGATAAGTGGAATTTTTCCTTTATGGAGAAAGGAAATAATGCAGAACCTCATCGGTCTTTTTCTTTTGGCTTACCACCCTGTTATCCCAGACTTTTAGGGAAAAAATAGTTTGCTTTTACTTTCTGGTGTTTTTAAATTAAATTATAGCTATAATTACATTTTGTTCCTGAATACTTTGGTATGTGTCTCTAAAAATGACATTTTTCTCTCTGTAACCAGAGTACCCTTGTCAACACCTAACAGATTTAATAATAAAAGGTTTAATATCTAGTCCTTTTTCAGATTTCCTGAAGTGCCCCCAAAACATCAATGGATTAAATATATTTAATTAGAATGACAATGTAATCTTAATAGCATTGTGGTTTTCTTCATACTGTTCAAGGGCAGTAAACTGAGGAAGGAGTAGGATTGAGGAGAATGTTTCAGGGGCTTAACCAAGTTCAGGTGGTGGAGGATACTGTCTGGAAAAAGACTTGAGAGAGGGAAAACTAATTGCTTGATAAAATCGTGGAATACATGGAGTGATGATGTTGGATGAGCCTTATATCCTTCCATAATTTGGAAAATGAGAAGCAGAAGCTGTGAGCAGTTTATACCTGTTCTCTCAAAGTAAAGAGACTGGTTAGGTGTTAAGGTGGTGAGGTTAATGGTGCTGGGAGGGACAGTGTTGGGATAGTCACTTTGGAAAATCAATTCTCCTTCTTGAATCTTTTCCATACTACCTTCTTCCCTGTTGAACAGATGTAAAAGGTTACTAGAGATCTGTTAAATCCACTGATGTCTTAGGTTCCTATCTCACCGATTTTCTTGGTATAAGATAGTACATATAAACCTTAGCATGGTATTTGTGATTAGAAATTGCTTGATGTTATAATTACAGATGTTGTGTGACAGCTGTAACAATAGAGCTGATAACATAAGTTGTAGGAAAAGCCTTCAAGGTTGAATGAGGTTGCCCTGGGAAAGCATGTAGAATAAGGAAGGGTTGGACAAAAGGTTGCCAAACATCAGTTCTTCAAGCTATTCTTAGAAAAGAAAGAACTAATTTAAGGAAGTTGAGCAAATGGAATTAAGAGGTAGGTAAGGGGGGGACAAAACAGGAAAAAATACTGTCCTGCCGCTAGTAAATGTTTCCCAGACATGTCATGCACTTCCCTGCCTCCCTGTCTTTGCTTCTGTTTTTCTCTTGGCTCCTGTGACTGCAAACTCCCACTCTTCTTTCAAGGTTTAGTTTATGTAGTTTACAGCTTTTCCTCCTTCCTCTAAGCAGAGTATTTTATTTTTATATGTATGTGTCCCTTTAGCACCTAATGTACCTTTAGGCAGTGGTTCTCTATGGGTTGCAGACCCCTTTGAGAATAAACACAAAACTTGTGAATCCTCTTTCTAGGAAAATAGACAGTTTTCCTCTTTTGCTCATAATTTCAGTGGATACTTGGATTTCCTGAGACCTCTTTCCTGGATCTCAGAAGAAAAACCCCTGGGCTTTTCTGCATGTTTGTTTTACTTTAAAGAATTAACTTCACTCATCTTTTTGGGGGTGGGACCAGGGGTTGGACATTGCCCAGTAAATGCTTAAATCTTCAAATTTACAATTTCTATACTTGTAAAAATTTGAAAATAATTTCAATGACAGTAAGAAAAATATAAATAACCACCTATATTTTGCTTTTCAATTATAAAAGAATTTTATAATTATTTTGCTTTTATAATTGAAAATATGGAACAATTAAAATTTTTACCAAAAACTCAGACAAAATGGACAGTTTCAAAATTATTATTTCAAATTTGTTAATACTATAATAACACAATAACTCATAACAAAGCAAGAACCTCTGTTCATGATTCTCAGTTTTTTGAGGACAGATTCTTATTTGAACTCATTTAAGATGTTCAATAATGCTTATTGAATTATTCATATGAGATAATCATTGCCTATCCTTGAACAAAAAAATGAAGTAATATAGTATTTTGAAAGAATTGATTTGGTAATGATATGGAAGGATAGATATTGTATTTATTGGCAAAATAGGAGGAGCTGGAATTCAGCTGATTAACAGAAGGAAATTGTTTGGGCTTCTACCAAGTTTTTGCCTATGAGATTTGGAGAAGTAACACTTCCGAGGTGCACTTTGAAGTACTGGTGGCAGAACACAGGGGTATGGATTCCGAGACAGTGCCTAAACTCCGAGCTTAGAAAGAGACCGGGTTGTGAGAATGAAAACAGTAGGAAGCAGGATGCTGCTGCTTTGAGTCAGAGCTGACAGTAGACAGTCCAATTAAAAGGGCCTTGTAGGCAATTCAAAACCTAGAGCGGAGCTTTGGTAAGAAGTCTGAGCTAGAGACAAGGTTAGTTATCAGCCACACAGATATAAAGACACAGCCATTTTAAAGAAAGAGACTAAATGATTTTCTAACTATGGGAAATGAAGATATGGAACTTAGAAAATACAACGAGTCAGTGGGATCTCAGTCTTAATATCAGGTGGACTTACTGATTATTTTTCTTCTTACAGCCAAGTGCAAGATCTGTGAGTGGGCATTTGAGAGTGAGCCACTGTTTCTCCAGCACATGAAGGATACTCATAAGCCTGGGGAGATGCCTTATGTTTGCCAGGTATTATCACCTTTTTCTCTAGAGAGCTTTAGCCATTTTGCTCTTTGACTGAACACAGAGAGTCCACTCATGACCATGGTTGAACACTTACCACACACATGCAGTTTTAGGAACACTGAGGAGATGTGAAAGAAATAGTAAACACAGATCCTGTTTTCAGGATTCTCAATGCAGGAGAAGAACATGAAGTTATATATGCATGCACTGCGTGAGTATCTGTGTCCCGAAGTTGCCCTTTGCAGAGGGACAGAGAAAACTGTTCCCCTCATTCTCTTATCCAAAGAATGTGAATTGTTCTCAGACTTTCCTGGCCTTTCCCATTTTTAGCTTAATTCACAGCTAAATTTATCACAAATGTAGTCCTGTATTACAAAGTCAGAAAAATGCTTTGATACCTACATTTAAGAAATTTTGTATTAAAATATTAAGAAATTTAATATTTTAATATTAAATTAAAATATTAAAATTAAAATATAAATTAAAATATAAAATATTAAAATATTAAGAAATTTAATATTTTTGTTGCTACTTCTTTTTTGAGACCTCAGCTGTTTGCTGCACTCTTAGCTTACTTCCCCTCTTCTGTGACTCAGGTGTGTCAGTACCGCTCCTCACTCTACTCGGAGGTAGACGTCCATTTTCGGATGATCCACGAGGATACTCGGCACCTGCTGTGTCCGTACTGCCTGAAGGTCTTCAAAAATGGCAACGCATTCCAACAGCATTACATGAGACACCAGGTACCAGGCACTAAGCAATCACTGTATTCTTATTTTTTAAAGTTATAGATGCTGGGACCAGGGCCGAGCTAGGGAAATAATTTTGATAGAGAAGAATATACAGGGTCCGGCTCAAATAACCCCCCTGTTGTATTACAAAGTCTTTTATCACAAAGTTATAAGAATGTAATTCTGTAACATAACACCTTCACACTCAAACACACCATATGACACTTTAGGTGTAATGCTCAAATTAAAGCTCTAAATTATTATACTCATATTATTACCCTACCAACCACTCTCAAGTAGGTGTTACTTCTGCTGGACCCTGCACATGCGTTTGCAAAAGTTTACTGAATTTTGATTATGTACATTGCATTAGGCTTAGGTGCTAAGAGATCTCCTGACAAACAAGACAATTACACAGTCCAGTAAAGCTTGAAGAATGTTGTATTAGGGGAAATAGAGAACACAGAAAAGAACATGTACATATTCGGGGAGCCTAGTAAGGCTTCCAAGAAGAAGAGTGTTCAAGACCTGAAGGATGAGTAAGGGTGAACCAAGTGAAGTGGAGTCAAACAATGTGCTTGAAAGCACAGAGCGAGAGTGTGGAGGTTCAAGGAACTGAAAGAAGTTCGTGTGAAGCGTAGGGTCCAGGGGGAGGTTGGCAGGTAGGGAACAGATCATGGAGAATCTTGTGAGCCATGAAAAGGTGATTCAGCGTTATAATAAGTCATTGGGAAGCCATTAAAAGGGTTTTTAAGTCCTTGAGTGATACGTTCAAATTTGTTTTTAGTTATGATTACACTGGCTACGTGAAGGAGAGTAGATTGAAGAAGATTAAGACTAGATGTAGGGAGACTAGCCAAAGGCTTTTTCAGTTTAGGTGAGAGACGATAGTGGCTATTGACTTTTGAAATGAAGAAAAAGAAGATAGAGTTGAAAAATATTGACAAGGTAAGTGATGTTTATGATTTTAGGGATTTACAATTTAGGGATGGTAGTAAGGGAGTAGCAGGTTGAGAGTAGTGCTTAAGAATCTGTCTTGAGCAATTGAACAAATGGTGGGACTGTTTACTGGAGAAAGTAAAATTGGGGGAAGGATATAAATTTGAGTATTTTTAGTTAGCAGTATCTGGGGCATCATGTAGTTGTCTATTAAACTGAGAGTTGGAGATGTAGACCTGGGAGAAAAGCCTGGGTTGTGGAAAAGGTACCTAGTAGTCGTCATTCTATAAATTCACTAGATTTTAAACTTTTAAGTATCATCCCAACTACCACCCCTGCCACTTAGAAAAGATGAAGGTTTAGGGCACAGTCCTGATCCCCAATCCTGGACCATAGTCCTAGTAGGAAAACCAGAAGATGTTTGGAGTCAAGGAACCTGGGAGGAGAAAGTATATGTTGAAGAAAAGGATGTGATCAAATGTTGCAGGAAGGTATCAAGCAAGAGAGAAACTTAGAGGCTGACCTTTAACTGGAGCTGTTTTGTCAGTTAGTAGGGTGAAAGTCAGATTTCAGCAGGACAAAGGAGTGAGAACTAAGGAAATGGGGACACCTTCTTTAAAGAAGTTTGTTTAAGAAGGCAAGGACTGAGAGTGGTGGGTCCTGGCAAAAGAGGTAGCAAGGGAGAATTTGTGACTGTTTGTTTTTAAGATGGAATACATGTGACTGTTGAAAAATGCTACAAGAAGGGAGGCACTAGAGGAGAGTGAAGGTACACAGAGGGCACAAAATGGAGAACAAGATGGGTACATCTATGCTTAATGTGCACATGTGTGCAAAATGCCCACACTCTTACTTGTAAACACCCTCTTAGACTCACATACTCATTGCACCGTAAAGACTGCTGAAAATCCACCACAGGTTTATTTTCAGACAGCAGCATGGAGATGGTCACTTGCAACTCAGCTGAGGTTGTACAGTAGCCTTGTGTCTCAGGGACGAAAATCATAGGCATGCATCCTGTTGTTGAAGGACTTCAATGCATAGCAGTCTGAACCCTCAGAATGGTCTGTCTCACAGGGAAGCAGATCTGTATAGATTGATGTTTTAAGAGGAAAAAGAGCAAGCTGTGAGAAAGTACAGTCATTTCTGTTGTCAAAGGAAAAATAGGGAGGTGGTGATTGGAGAGGTATATGTTCACAACATGGTTATATGCACAGACCATCCATGAAAGAAACCCAGGAAACTGGTAACAAGTTGTTTTTATGGAAAGGTACTGGGGGTCAGAGTTGAAGACAAACTTAAAATATGAAGGTGTACAGAATAAAAAGTATGATTTTTTTTTTTTTTACCGTGTACATCTTAATTGCATTTAAAAAATACGAAAGAACAATGTCCAGAAGTAGATAGCACTGTCCACACTGTAAAGATAAAACTCGGGCAAGTAAATCTTGAGCTACTCATCCAAATTATTAAAGCAAGTCAGGAAGAAAGGGTTTGAGGACCTAGTTATCCTGACTTTGAGTCCCGCTTTCTTTGGAGACTGGGAGGTGATGAATCTCAGTGGGAGGTTTTGCTGTTATCTTGTGTATTTTCTTACTCTGAAATTATCAACAGAAAGATGGGAAGAATGGTATGGTTGGCACTGATCTACCTTCTCCTCAGGGAAGAAAAAGATTCTCTTTTTTTCCCCCCCTTCAGAAGAGGAACGTTTATCACTGCAACAAATGCCGGCTGCAGTTTCTCTTTGCCAAGGACAAAATTGAACACAAGCTTCAGCACCATAAAACCTTTCGTAAACCCAAGCAGCTGGAAGGCTTGAAACCGGGCACCAAGGTAAAGAGTTTGTCAACATTTCCTTAACAGGTCCAGGAGAGGAACAGAGATTTTTAGTATCCAATGTCTAATTGTTTCTTCCCTTGACCAACAGGTGACAATCCGGGCTTCCCGAGGGCAGCCACGAACTCTTCCGATCGCCTCCAGTGAAGCACCTCCCAGCACCTTGCAGGAGGCAGGACCACTGACCTCCTCAACAGACCCTCTACCAGTCTTCCTTTATCCCCCTGTTCAGCGTAACATCCAGAAGAGAGCTGTTAGGAAAATGTCAGTGACTTCTTCTAGAGGCCGGGGGCTGGGTGGGCATGACTGTTCCTTCTACCGGTGTAATCTGGTAGCGCCCCCCTTTTTTTTGTCCTCACTCAAGGATGTGCTTTTAGAGAGAAGAAAGGGAGGGAGAGAGAAGGAGAGAAACAGTGATGTGAGAGAGATCAGTTTGTTGCCTGTCATTCACATCCCAATCATTCACATCCCAACTGGGGACTGAATCTGCAACCTAGGCATGTTCCCTGACTGGAAATTGAACCAGCGACCTTTTGGTTTACGGGACAATGCTCCAACCAATTGAGCCACGCTGGCCGTTGCTAGTCTGGTAGCCTTTTAAATAGGATCTGTTGTCTAAGCTCCCTACAGTTTGGGGAGTCCAGAGGCAGTTAAGTAAATCTTTTTTGTTTCTTGACAGGAGTGTCATGGGCCGGCAGACATGCCTGGAGTGCAGCTTTGAGATCCCAGATTTCCCTAATCATTTTCCTACTTACGTTCACTGCTCTCTGTGTCGCTATAGCACCTGCTGTTCTCGAGCCTATGCCAACCACATGATCAAGTAAGTCACGACTGAACCAGTGTTTCTGTCTGGGAGTTCAGATTCTCCAGAACTCTTTTTTTTATTCCCTCCCCTGTTTATAGTATGTGTTTTCTTTCAACTCTTAGAGCTGTTTTGTTCATCTCTCTAAGCAGATTAAGAGGCCAACCCATGTTCATTTGGGTTTGATGGGCTGTGCTCTGATTTTGTGGAATCTTCTCAAAAGTGTGGTTCAAGGATGAGCAGCACTACATGGTGGAAGCTTCTTAGAACTGCAGCCTCTGCCTCCCACCCCACCAGGCCTTCTCAGTTGCAGTGTGCATTTTCATGGGTTCCCCTCCCTCGCTGTGATTTATATGCATATTAATAAAAATACTTATAGGAAAATGGGCATGGGTTAACGTTTGGATGGATTGACAAGGTGTCTCTTTTGTTGGGTCGTTGTCAGTGGCTGGTGATCTCTAGTTTAGCCAACAGAACCCTCTAACTCATACCACTTATTCTTTGTCTTTCTCAGCAATCATGTTCCACGGAAGAGCCCCAAGTATTTGGCTTTGTTTAAAAATTCTGTGAGGTAAGGAAAAACTTACTGGTGGTCTCTGAATTTTTCACATTTTTACTTTAGATCCTTTTAACTGTTTTGGGGTGGGTGGGTACCTGAATTAATTTGGGAGAGATAAGAAAGGACACTCCTTTATTAAGGCCTCAAAGCTTAATTCTCTCTAGTTCACCGCTGTATTTGACTTCTGTACTCTTGGCTGTCTTTCTTAGTGGCATCAAGCTGGCTTGCACTTCTTGTCCCTTTATTACCTCTGTGGGAGATGCCATGGCCAAGCATTTGGTATTCAACCCCTCTCACAGATCCAGCAGCATTTTGCCACGAGGTAAGTGGGAGACGCTGGGGTTAGCGGGACAAGAAAAGGAAATGCAAGGATACAGGTGATGTTACATGAGCCAGGAGCACCCAAACCAGGAATAACTCGTCAGTGTTTTGATATGCCCCACAAAATTGGAAGCATTCTAACCTGAAATTATGTAAGACTTGAGTAGGTAGTAGGTTTCTTTGTTTGGTTGAAACCCTAAGACACTGTCTTTAGAAGGCTTGTTTCTTCACTGAGTTAACTTTTTTTTGTCTCATTTTCCATAGCACTCACTTGGATATCTCACTCAAGGTAACAGAAACTCGCTTTACGGTTTCATTTCTGTTTTGCAGTGTGTTTGGTCTTTGTTATTATTATTACTATTAGTTACTTAGTTTTTCTGGTTTAACTGAGGTTTTTCTTCTGCTCTTTGCTAACGCTTTAGGCATGGCCAGCCTCGTGACCGAGCGCATGAACGGAACTTGAAGAATATGTACCCTCCTCCTCCCTTTATCTCTAGTAAAGCTGCCACTGTGAAACCTGCGGGGGCCACCTCAGCTGAGCCTGAAGAGCTACCAACGCCCATGGCCCAACCACTCCCGTCACCAGCTTCAACTGCAACCCCACCACCAACCCCCACTCACCCCCAGCCATTAGCCCTCCCACCCTTGGCTACAGAGGGGGCTGAATGTCTGAATGTTGATGACCAGGATGAAGGGAGCCCAGTCACCCAGGAACCTGAGCCAACCTCGGGGGGTGGGAGTAGCAGTGCAATTGGCAAGAAGGAGCAGCTGTCCGTGAAGAAGCTTCGCGTGGTACTGTTTGCCCTCTGCTGTAATACAGAACAGGCAGCTGAACACTTCCGAAACCCCCAGCGACGCATTCGCCGTTGGCTTCGGCGCTTCCAGGCCTCCCAGGGGGAGAATTTGGAGGGCAAATATCTGAGCTTCGAGGCAGAAGAGAAACTGGCTGAGTGGGTGCTTACCCAACGAGAGCAACAGCTACCTGTTAATGAGGAGACCTTGTTCCAGAAGGCCACCAAAATAGGACGTTCTTTGGAGGGAGGGTTTAAGATCTCTTATGAGTGGGCTGTGCGTTTCATGCTGCGGCACCACCTGACTCCCCATGCCCGGCGTGCTGTGGCCCACACCCTGCCTAAGGATGTGGCGGAGAATGCAGGACTCTTCATTGAATTTGTACAACGGCAGATTCACAACCAGGACTTACCGTTGTCTATGATCGTGGCCATTGATGAGATCTCCCTGTTTCTGGACACAGAGGTATTAAGCAGTGATGACCGAAAGGAGAATGCCCTGCAAACAGTGGGCACAGGGGAACCTTGGTGTGATGTGGTGCTGGCCATTCTGGCAGATGGCACTGTCCTCCCCACCCTGGTTTTCTACCGAGGACAAATGGATCAGCCTGCTAACATGCCAGACTCTATATTGCTAGAGGCAAAGGAAAGTGGCTACAGTGATGATGAGATCATGGAGCTGTGGTCCACCCGAGTGTGGCAGAAGCACACTGCTTGCCAGCGCAGCAAAGGCATGCTTGTGATGGACTGTCATCGCACCCACTTGTCAGAAGAGGTGCTGGCTATGCTTAGTGCCTCTAGCACTTTGCCTGCAGTGGTCCCAGCAGGCTGTAGCTCCAAAATTCAGCCATTAGATGTATGCATCAAACGAACGGTCAAGAACTTTCTGCACAAAAAGTGGAAGGAGCAGGCTCGGGAAATGGCAGATAGTGCATGTGATTCTGATGTCCTGCTGCAACTGGTGGTGGTCTGGCTGGCTGAGGTGTTGGCTGTCATTGGGGACAGTCCAGAGTTGGTTCAGCGGTCCTTCCTTGTGGCTAGTGTTCTGCCTGGTCCTGATGGCAACATAAACTCACCTACAAGAAATGCTGACATGCAGGAGGAGCTAATTGCCTCCCTAGAGGAGCAACTAAAGCTGAGTGGGGAACAGTCTGAGGAGCACTCAGCTTCTACTCTGCGACCCAAGTCATCTCCTGAAGAGACAACTGAGCCTGAAAGCCTTCACCAGCTCTTTGAGGGTGAAAGCGAGACCGAGTCCTTCTATGGCTTTGAAGAAGCTGACCTAGATCTGATGGAGATTTGAGTGTTGGGGTCATGAGGGGTTATGGAGGGTGGGGGGAAGTGTGAGGGAGGGTAGAGGGGTTAGGGAAAAGGGGGTATACCAGGTGGGGTATTTGGTTTATATTTTTTAATTTTATGCCACCACTGGCCCCTGATGTTGACTTATACTTCCCTGTGGATTTGTGGATTATTAGGAAAACCAATAGTGATCACGTCTGAGCCGAGGAGCTGTCATTCACTTATGCTAAAAACAGGTTTTTGTGACTTTTTTTTAAAATTTAAATCACTGTGTTTGGTATTTTTCTGACAAAATCAAGAAAAGAAAAAAAAATCTTTCGTGGACAAATGTTAAATTTTTTTGTTTCCCCTTTTACCTCAATTGTGTCATAGTACATCTGGATTTGTTTGTTTTACTGTGTGGCCAATGTCTTTGGGCATGATGCTATCCAACCATTGTCAATGTGAGAACATTTCTGAAGATGGGAAAGAAAAATATGTAGCTCACAAACTGGTTTATTATATATATGGATAAAAAACTTTTTTCATTGTGGTCTTAACACTTTTATATAAAAATGAAAATGGAAAAAAATCCCACTGAACTCTCTTCCTTCTCCTTTCTTACCTTTTCTCTACAGAGAAGTTGGTTTCTACAGCAATGCGATATAAAATTGTGGCTTTAAAAATGCATGAAACCACCTTTAATCATCCAGAATGAATAGATTTTTTTTTCCTCACCACCCTCCCTCCAACAAAAACACGAGAAAACTAAAATTCTTTGCACTTGCGATCCTTGGCCCTTTCCCCATTCTCACACCATCACTCTGGACAAAGGATCATACATGTCATTAACAAGCAAGAGGTATTGAGGTGATCAGTGTTAGGGTGGAAGCCATTCCCAGTGTGGGGTTCTTAATCCTGCAGAGCCCCAGGGTCAGTCCCTGCTTTGTCGAACTTCATTTTGTTAAGTGGACAGCCTGCCTGTTCAAGAGACCACATGTCCTACAGCCAGGAGCTAATTGTGCAAGAAGTTAAATGTTGAACTTTAAGAAGAAAATACCACTTGTTGAAATCCTGCTTACCCTGTGGCTTCTCCTATTTCTCTTAATGCTTAGAGAAGAATCTGACTTGAAGAAATACATGGGGGTGTGCACAAAGAAAGACACGAATCTTTATTTTTCACTGCCAGCTTCAAGGAAAAATTTTTTCTACAATTTGCATGAGGGATTTTTAAAAAATTGTATGTACTCATGGTTATAAACTGAATTGTACTGTAACAGAGAAAAGGAGCAAAAATCCGAGTCCATTTTTCCCACAGCGACACCATTCTTCTCTCCAACTTGAGTCAGCAGTGTTTCCTTCTATGAGCCAAGGAGGCAACCTGCACAGGCTTGTAAATGGTTCATCTTTAAAATGTATGTAAGCGAAACATTTAATAAAAATGAAGGGAAGTGGGTTTAAAAACAGTGTTTTCCCTTCCCCCAGGTGACCCTGTTTTGATAGGCTTCAATAGACTGGCAGATGCTTAAGATGTTATGGGCCTCCTAGGACAGG
Organism: Mormoops blainvillei; assembly: GCA_004026545.1. Lineage (NCBI taxonomy): Eukaryota > Metazoa > Chordata > Mammalia > Chiroptera > Mormoopidae > Mormoops > Mormoops blainvillei. Next base: position 442,742 of record PVJD01000299.1, read on the forward strand.
TGTGACATTTGGTACCACCTGTTTCCCCTTACCCCAATTTTTTTTAAACCCCCAGAACACTATAATATAGTGAACTGGAGGGATCCCTCCCATAAACAGCTTGGCCATCTTTGGAACCTGTGGCATCTGAAAAGTGAACAAAGGATCCATCTGGGCTTCTCTTCCCCAAGCCTTTTGCCTGATGCCATTTTGATAGAATATGGACTTTCAAGTCAACCCTTTGCCTTTCAGAAAGATCAAGAACTGTGGTCAACTCTATCTACAACGACCTAATCCTTCTCTTTGGTAGTCACCGCAGCAGCCCAGCCTTAGCAGAGCTGGGTTCCTGGCCTCTGAACACTGTATGACTCTCCTGATGAGTAATTTTTGTGAGACCATATACCAACTGTGGGTCAGCTGGGTGTTGGCCAGGAAGTTATCTTTGTGGATTCCACCCGCATGGCTTAGTAGTAGAAGGACTTTTTTAAAAAAAATAATTCAGTTTAATCAATAAAGTATTTATTGACTACTTTCTGTGTTGAGACTGAATGTGTGGAATATTCAAACTGAAAGCTCATGGTTTTCTGTAATGTACTGGTTTGTTGTAATCATGATGATACAAAGGGATGTTTTGATTTCTCCCTCTCATCTCATTGAATTTCTACATGTTTTTGGGTTTGCTGTTCATACTTTCTCAAAAAGATATGCATCAAAACTACCTAGGGTATTCATTTTAAAATTCGGGTTTAACACCATTCTGGAGATGGAATTTGGCTAATCCCCCAACCGATTTGACTCTGCCACATTTAGGACATTTTAATGAACACACTAAACTTGTAAGACCTAGACAGTGCTAGAAATTAGTAGTTGGTCTGGACAAATAAACATTTAGGTTACAGTTGAAATTACTTAGTATTTCTCATACAGAGGTTGAATGGGAAGGATTGAGGCTGTCCCAGCTTGGGGGTAGCCATATACAGAACAGCTCTACTAGATGTTTTCACTGAAACTACATTTACAGTCAACATTAACCAGAAACTGTATTTTAGAACCTAGTGCATGGGTGGAAATGTTGAAAACTATTAAACACAAAAGCCAGTTAGATTATCCCACAAGGATTATGCCTGGCTTCTACACAAAGCTGCCTTCGTAAATGAAGACAGCAATGGGTCTTCAGTATTGTCACACAGAGAACTCCGTATGTGCTATCGAACCAAGAGCCAAAGTTCTCTGCTCAGGGAAGAAGATGGCACATGGCAGTACTTTGTGATTTTACTCTTGGTATAACCTAGTCAGACAGAATACAACTACTCACCAAGTGTTTCAAAAGATTTATTTTACAAAAGAAAAGTCTATCTTTGAACCAGCCAAGTTCAAAGTTTGAAGAAGGGTACAACTTCAGTTCTGGGTAATGCGTCTGTATTTCATTCAAAGCCGCTAAAAAGGAAGATAGCATAATAAAATTGTGAAGCCACAAGGAGAGGAATCTAAAAGGAGTTCTATCCAACCAAAACACATTGCACCCAGAGAATTTTTCAGCTGAGATTTCAAGGGGAGGGGACGGGACGGACTAGATTTCTGCAAGCCAAGGGGCTGCCCAACTCTTCTACCACCTAATTTTCTGTAATTTTAATTTCAATCACCTGATCATGTGGGCAATATCCCAGTTGGTCTCTGCAGAGAGCGGTCCTTCTATTTCAACACCTTTTTCCGTCACAGTGGCAATTTGAAACTGAAAGAAAGCAGAGCTCAATGAAAATGTCCACCCCCACATGAAAGACATCTCTGGAGCTTGCCAAAGGTCAAGTAGGAGACCTTTTCCTAACATGAAAATAGAAGACAGAAAAATGGGGCAGACTGTTCTTCAAAGTACAGATACCCCGCCCTAGGCATTGGCAAGTATTCAAAACCTGCCAATTAGATCCCCGTCACCTTTATTATTCACTGCCCTCCTCACCCGGTTATAAGAACGGGCATCTCGATAGTACAGGACTCGCATGCAACGTTCCACTAGCTCTCGGGCCTCCGTCTGGCTCAGCACTGGCTGCTTCTCCAGAACTTCTCGAAGCAGAGGCTAGGGAGATTAGGGAAAAAACATGGGAGATGACAGGGGCTGAATACCTGGGTATGTGTCCCAAATCCATGGTGTAATGTACACAAATGAGTGAAAAGGACACATTCTACTACTGCCTCACCAGAATACACTCTGCTTGCTTGTGCTAAGAGCCACTTGAAGGGGAAGTTCTAGGATGTCCTCTCTTTGTATGTTGTCTACTGACTCCTGGATATGCCTTGTCATTGGAATATAAGTGTCACACCTCTGGACTACAAAAAGAATCATCGGCCCTGCCATAGGGATCCTAGCCTGTTCCTCATGTCAGAACTATAAAGGAAAAACATGCACACAACCACTAACTCCTACTGCCTTCTGTCTTCCCCTTTCCCTGATCTCTTAATTCACTACTCACCTGAGCTAAGTATGCACCATAACCAGTGGCCAGCGAAGGGGCTTCATAGGCTACACCAAGCATGTCCACGTAACCTAGGAAGCTAACAGGACACAATAGGTCAAAAAACTCATTTCATCTTAGGTTTCTGTATCTTAGCTGAAAGATGGGACCACGGGGTGTAACAACTGGGATTTATTCAGAGGGAAAGGTACACTACACAGGCACTACAGGTTAGGTTGTCAAGGAAATGTTACTTGTATTTAAATCAACCTCTCTCCATCAGAATAGCCTCCAATGACAACGGTGTTCCAGAGGGGGTTCATCTTGCAACGGCGGCTGTACATGGCCCTGGTCAGCCATGAATGAATAGCTTTAGGACTATAGCTGTGCCCATCTCCCAACAACTCTTCATCAATCCTTAAAGAGAAATTGTAAGAGTATTAAAGTCATTATCTACATTTGCACCCCCACCCTCATGGGGTTTACCACAATCTTCCCCATTTTACACCCCCTAACGCCAAACACTTTATTCCAAACACTTTATTGCAAACACTCTCACGTGTTCCACCCCCCAACAATTCTCCATGTCCTCCTCTGCAGCCTTAAGTGTCTCCACCTTACAGCTTCTTGATGAGCTAAAACCCTGCGGATTCCCTTCCCTACTTGGAAACTACGCCCTATTCTCTAGATGACTTACACCATCTGGCCGAGAACTTGCTTCAAGTATTGGAAATCGGCGTAGTCTCCGGAAGCACCCAGCATGGTGCTGTTGTTGACTCGCATAATGCGAGAGATGTTGCGGAAACGGGCCAAGGAACCGTAGGAACCCAGCATGTCTGCTGCAATCACCACTCCGCCTTCGAATTTCACACCCAGGACCGAGGTCCCTGTCACCATGGGATTCCTGGAGAGAGAGAGAGAGAGAGGGAGACATGGGGAGGCGCCGCGAGGGAAGAGCCTGAGTCTTCCTACGCAGTGGCTTCTGCTTCGGATTTTCCACGGGTCCTTTCATTCCCCGGGGCTTTGCGCCCCGAGCTGCCCCTCGCCTTCCCCCAGCTCGGAGAAGCTGCCCGGCGAACCAGGCCCCACAGGCCCTCCCCCTCCGCAGGCTGAGACGCCCAAGCTTACAGAGTGCGCGTAATCGGCCCGCCGTGGAGCGCCGACGCCGGGTCCAGGAAGGAGCCGGGAGTAGGCGGAATGCGATAAAACTGACCGGGGGCCGGGCCCCCGGCCCAGAGTCCCGACCGAGATTCCCAAAGACCTTCCATCTTAGTCACGGTAGCAGAAGAACCGAAACTGCTTGCTCCAGCGGAAGCGGAAGTGATCCTTCAGTGCCACACTTTTTCTCTTCCTGCAAGTCGTTTCCAGCAGCCATATTGATGAGGTCCCTACGGATGCTACCGGCGTTCTGGGTGGCTGTCCAAGCCCCTTGAGTTGGAATTGCGCGACATCGCATCGCGTCGCAGTAGAGTTGGATGAGGTCAGCATGCCCTGACGCACAAATTTAAGCAAGAAGAGGGGGTGTGGAAGGTAGGTATGGGGGGCCACTTCAAGACACCCTCAGCAAGGAGGCAAAATTTCTCCTGTCCATTTTGGGTCCTTATCAAAAGCCCCACATGAAACTAACAGTGAATCTTACACTGTGTTTTTTTTCATAGCAGCACCGCATGGCAGGCATTACTGACCAATATTATAGATAAGAAATCGAGGCTTGGGTTGTAGTGATTTACCCGATACCACAGCTGGTAATGGTAGACCTGAGTCTTCAAAACCCACAATTTAAAAAGGAATCATAACAGTTGTGTATGCCCTGGGGTGTATGGTATCTCCGGTGGGTTAAGAGCCACTTGAACAGGCCCAACAGGACTTGAACTCACTCAACAGGACCTTGGACAAATCTCTGAAAGTTTTATGAACAAATGCTCTTGCCCACCCGGTAAGCAGCAGAAAAATTCCATCGACAGTAGGAGTGAAACTAAGTTCTAGGGGTTGGCTTTTCAGTAGAATTGTGTTAGAGGCTGAAAACAGTGTTTGGAATCACACTGGGTAGCCTAGAACCACTGCTTTGGTAGTCCTTCCTACACAACTTGAATTTTTGTTTTTTATTCAATAAGAAACGAAATCGATTTTGTTTCTTAAATTCCCCGAGCTGATTTGAACCAAAGCAATGCATGAAATTTTAACCGTATTGAAAAAAACAAAATATTTTATTAGATCATGACACCCTGGAAAGGAAGGGATCGAGAATTTGGTGTGTTAGAGGCACGCAGCTCTATTTTTTTTTTTAAAGATTTTATTTATTTATTTTTAGAGAGAGGGAAGGATGGGAGAAAAAGAGGGAGAGAAATATCAATCAGTTGCCTCTCATAAGTCCCCAAGCGGGGATCTGGCCCACAGCCCAGGCATGTGCCCTAACCAGGGATCAAACCCATGCATGACCTTTTGGTTTGTGGGATGACACCCAACCCCTGAGCCACACCAGTCATGGCAGCACCCAGCTCTTTATATCAACTTTTGGTCTTGAAAAGTAGGTATTCAATTTTTTTTCTCTAATTAATAGCCACCCACACCCCAAGCCTCTTATTCCAGGTGACTTTTGGGCCATTTAGTGGCTTACTTGGACAAAAAATAGGTGCACAGTTGTCATGACAGTGGGCTTACTGGAGTTCCTCCAAAACCCATAGAATACTTCGCTCAAGGCCACTAAAGCCCACGTTGTATATGAACTGGCTGTATTCTTGTTCAGAAGTGTGGCCTGAGGTGACTTGCTGGTTTCTGGTCTCCTTTTTAAGTCTCTAGATGAAGGCTTGGTAGGGTCAGTTTTGGTTCCAGAAATCTGGCAGGTAGTCGAATTCCATAGGGTCTTAAAGCATAAAAGTGAAAGGATCTGGAATTATCTAGCCTGAAAGGATGACAGAGAAAGCAAAACACTAACATTTGATGATGCAAAATGCAAAAAGTGACCAGCATGTGTTCTGTTCTAAGGTGAATACAAAAAGACAAGTTAAACTGAAACAAGGAAGGGAAATTAGGAATTTTTTTTCTTTTTAAAGCAGGTCTGTTTTTTTTGTTTGTGTGTGTGTGGGAGGGGGTTTGTTTTGTTTTGTTTTGTTTTTGGAGAGATTTTATTCATTTATTTTTGGAGAGAAGGGAAGGGAGGGAGAAAGAGGGAGAGAAACATTGATTGGTTGCCTCTCCTATATGCCTTGACAAGGGACTGAAATTGCAACCCAGGCAGGCATGTGCCTTGACTGGGAATCAAACCAGTAACCCTTTGCCACTTGTCAGGGCTAAAGCAGGTCTGGCATTATCTAGAAAATTTTTATGTGTACCCAGTTTTCTGTGGTTGTCCATTACTTTGATTTTGATTAGCATCTACCTCCCACCAAAGTTCAAGCTTCTAAGTCAGTAACTCTTGGACTGATTTTATATGTCCTGAAATTCTCAGAAAAGAAATAAAACTAGACTAAACGGTTATCACCACCAGCTCAGAAACATTTTCATTACTCCATTTTTCTTAAGGAGAAATGGAATCTGAAACTTCAGCTGCAAAAGAGTTACATAAGAATAATTTCCCTGACAGCTTAAGCATGGCCCCAGGGACTATAACAAAAAGATGAGAGAAAACATGTCCAGTATGTCCAGGGCTGCACTACTTTGTGAGTCTCCCTGAGGATTTTTGCAGTTTTACATCCTCTGTAATTCAGTCCCACTGTGTCCCTCTCAAAACCTGCATCATACTTGTCTGAAGACTATCTGCCTTGCTAAACTAAAAGTCCCACGGAAGCAGAAACTGAGGTTGTCTTTCAACAGTGTCCTATCATACACAGAAGGTTTGAATTTTGGCTTGGCCTATTTATCTATTTTTTATTTTGTTCCCATATTTTTGATGTCATAGTCTAGAAATCATTGCCAAATACAATGCCATGAAGGCTCTCCGATGTTTTTTTTCAAAAGTTTTATGGTTTTAATTGTTATGTTTAGATCTGATCCATTTTGAATTAACTTTTTTATATGGCATAAAAAAGGATCCAACTTCTTTTGCATGTAGATATCCAGTTTTTCCAGCACCGTTTGTTGAAAAGACTACCTTTTCCTCATTGAATGGTCTTCACAATCATTGATCATATATGTGAGCATTTATTTCTGGGTTCTCTTTTATTCCATTAGTCTATATGTCTGCCTTTATGATGATCCCACAGTATTTTGATTACTGCAGATATGTAATAAGTTTGGAAATCAGGAAGCATAAGACCTCCAACTTTATTCTTCTTTTTCAAGACCGTTTTGGTAAAAGTGACTTTAAAAAAAAGAGAAAAAAAACTTTTTGGCATTTTTTCCTTTGGTTTCCAGTTCTAGGTTAACAATGATTTTCTGTTGAACTTTAAAGATGTTATTTCATTGACTTCTAGTTTCTATTGTTCTTGTTAGGAAATCACCTGGTTGTCATATTGTCTTTGAAGATACTGTGACTTTTTATTTACTTCTGACTTCTTTTAAGATGTTCAACAGTGTCTTTGATGTTTATAAAAGTATTACTATGATGTGCCTGGGCATGATTTTATTTGTATCCATGCTGCTTGGGTTTGCTGAGCTTTTCGAATCTGTATGAACTGGTATCGTTCATTAGTTTTAGGACATTCTCAGCCATTGCATCTTATTGCTTTTGCCTACTATTCTCTCTTCTCCTCCTAAGACTCCAGTTATACATGTGGTAGGTGTTTGAGCATATCTCCCATGAGTCTTACTTCCTCTTTGTTTTTTTACATTTTTTATTTTTTAAAGTGTATTTTATTGATTTGATTACTACCGTTGTCCCAATTTTCCCCCTTTAGCCCCCTCCACCTGGTATCTCCCTTCCCTGCAGCCATTCCCCCCACCCCTTAGTTCATGTCCAAGGGCCATGCATATAAGTTCCTTGACTTCTCCATTTCCTATACTATTCTTAACTTCCCCCTGTCTGTTTTGTACCTACCAATTATACTTTTTAATTTCTGCACCTTTTCCCCCATTCTCTCCCAACCCCTCCTGGCTGATAACCCTCCAAATGATCTCCATACCTATGATTCTGTTCCTGTTCTGGTTATTTGCTTAGTTTGTTTTTGTTTTTTGATTTTTAGATTCAGTTGTTGATAGTTGCAAATTTGTTGCCTTTTTAATGTTCATATTTTTGATCTTCTTTTTCCCAAATAAGTCCCTTTAACATTTCATTTAATAATGGCTCAGTGATTATGAATTCCTTTAGCTTTACCTTGTCTGGGAAGCACTTTATCTGCCCTTCTATTCTAAACGATAGCTTTGCTGGATAGAGTAATCTTGTTGTAGGTCCTTGCTTTTTGTCACTTTGAATACTTCTTTCCAGCCCCTTCTTGCCTGCAAAGTTTCTTTTGAGAAATCAGCAGACAGTCTTATGGGAACTCCCCTGTAGGTAACTAACTGCTTTTCTCTTGCTGCTTTTAAGATTCTCTCTTTATCTTTAACCTTTGGCATTTTAATTATGAAGTGCCTCGATGTGGTCCTCTTTGTGTCCATCTTGTTTGGGATTCTCTGTGCTTGTATGTCTATTTCCTTCACCAAATTAGGGAAGTTTTCTTTCATTATTTTTCCAAATAAGTTTTCAATTTCTTGCTGTACTTCTTCTTCTTCTGATATCCCTATGATTCAGATGTTGGCACGTTTGGCAATGTCCCAGAGTCTTCTTATACTGTCTTCTTTTTAAAAAATTCTTGTTTCTTCTTTCTGTTCTGTTTGAATGTTTATTTCTTCCTTATGTCCCAAATCGTTGATTTGAATTCCAGCTTCCTTCCCTTCACTGTTGGTTCCCTGTAGATTTTTTAAAATTTCATTTAGTGTAAACTTCATTTCTTCTTTTATGTTCTTACCATACTCAATGAGTTCTTTGAGCATCCTGATCACCAGTGTTTTGAACTCTGCATCTGATAGGTTGGCTATCTCTGTTTCATTTAGTTTTTTTTCTAGAGTTTTGATCTGTTCTTTCATTTGGGCCACATTTCTTTGTCTCTTCAATTTGGCAGCCTCCCTGTGTTTGTTTGTTTGTTTTTTCCTGTGTATTAGGTATAGCTGCTTTGACTCCTGTCTTAGCACCATGGCCTGTTGTCAAAAAGGAACCTGTGCATTGTGTTAGGCAGATCCTTAGGTAATTGCCAGGATGGGGCAACCCGCTTCACTGCATTGTGGCTCTGTGTCGGGGGAGGGCTTGGAGATGGGACAATGCCATTGCCCAGCTTCTGGAGGTTTGCCTGGCACCTGTCCCATTTTCAGTTGCTTCACCCACTCCCTCTATGCGACTGGTGCCCTTCCAGCTGTTGCCTTGGTGTTGAATCCTTGAGTGAGTGGGTTTGCATTGTTTTAAGACTATGTGAGCCCTGGCTGGTGTGGCTCAGTGGATTGAGTGCCAGCCTACGAACCAAAGGGTCACCTTTGATTCCCAGTCAGAGCACATGCCTGGGTTGCGGGCCAGGTCTCCAGTAGGGGGTGAGCAGAAGGCAACCACACATTGATGTTTCTTTCCCTTTCTCCCTCCCTTCCCCTCTCTCTAAAAATAAATAAATAAAATCTTTAAAAAAAAATCGTATAAGCTTTTTAAGTGGATCTTCCTGAAAATCCAGCAGTTTCTTCTGCCACCCCAACCCCCACTGTTTTTTACAGCCAGAACTTAGGGGATTTACCTTCCCAAAGCTGGAACCCTGGGCTTTGCGGCCTGCCTGGGATCACTCACTCTCAAGCCATCCCTCCCAATTTTTATCCATCACAGGTGAATGCGGGACTCATTCCACCATCACTACTGTCTCTCCTAGCCACACTGTGCCTCTCCACCTGTCTCCATGTCTCCGCCCCTCGTACCCATCTAGATGAATGTGGATTCTTTAAATCCTTGCTGTTGGACTTCCATACAGTTCTCTTTTCAGACAGTTCTGGGTGTTATTTGTTTTCAGATTTAATTGTAATTCTTTTTGTGGTTGCGTGAGAAGGCGAAGCATGTCTCCCTATGCCTCCATCTTGACCAGAAGTTACTTTCTTTGTTTTCCATTCCTTTTTATCTCTGGGCTTCTGATTGGATGTTTTCTATTGACCTGTTTTCCAATTCACTGATCCTGTGTTGTGCCATGCCCAAACTGTGTTAAAACCTACACTGAATTCTTCATATCACATTTTGTACTTTTTTCATTCTAAAATGTCTATTTGAATTTTCTATAGATTCTAATTCTCTGTAAATTTTCAAAATTTTCATATACATATCCATCATTTTCACCATTTTTCTTAACATGTCAGTCATAGTTATCTTTACATTCTTTTGTTTGCAAATGTAATATTTTTTTGGTTGTTTGCCAGAAATTATGAATAACTGTACAGGCTCCATCTCATGTTATTTTCCACCAGAGGAGGTTCTCCCTTTTCTATAATTTGTCAGATATGGTAAAAGGTTGATCACCTCAGGCTAATCAGATTTTAGGCTGTGTCAGCGTTCAGTTACTCTTTCAGTCTGGTTCACCCATATTCTTCAGACATGTTCCTCACAATCTTCTGACTGACAGCTGGGCAAGTATTCATCGTCTTAGCCCAGAAATACTGAAGATTGAGCTAGCCTTTTGGGCTCCTGCTGCATATAGCCTTGAAATCTGACAAATATCTTGAGGAACAGATAAATTGAGTGGTTGAAGTTCTTGTTTTCCTTCCTAGCAGGTCATCATTTCCTAATCAATTATACCAGATTTGGGAGATTCAGTCTATCTTTAGGAGCAACTATCTCACAACTCTTCAGCCTTCTGAACATCCGAGAGTTCCACACATTGAGAGAACTGGCCATTGTTTGAAACCCCTTTAGTTTTCCACTTGTCACTCTAGCCTTGTATGACCACCAAAACCTTGGGTAACTTTCTTTTCCCCTAGCAGAGGCATTCTGCCTGTGCTAAACCTCAGCTTGGCCTGTGCTCAACTCACCTCAGAAAGGTTTTCCTGTCTCTGGAACTTTTGTTCATTTAGTCCTCATTCTTTTCATATTCTTTTGGTGCCTTTTAAAAATATATGGCTTTTATAATTTATCTAGCTTGTTCTCATTGCAGTAAGGGGACTGACCTGCCATGACGTGCAGCTTACGGGGTATGTTAGTTTCCTGTTTATGCTGTAACAAATAACCACAAATTTAGCAGCTTAAAATAACAGAAATTTATTCTCTCACAGTTTTAGAGACCAGAAGTCTGAAATCAAGGCATCAGGGGACCACTTTCTGGAGGATTTATCTGAAAGAGAATTCATTCTTTGACTTCTAGCTTCTGATTGCTGCTGGTATTCTTAGTGTTCTTTGGCTAGTGGGTACATCACTCCAGTCTCTGCCTCCATAGTCACCTCATTTGCTCTGCCTTTCTCTCTCTCTCTCTCTCTCTCTCTCTCTCTCTCTCTCTCTCTCTCTCTCGGCAGTTTTATAACTTTATTTGATAATCAACAGTTAGTTCCCATCCACATTAACTCTTTATAGATTTTTGAAAATGGTGACAGGTATGTAGGCGACTGATGTATAGAGCTTATTTGGTGAATCTTCATCCTCATTACATCTTCTAGATGATCATATCTGGACATTCCTTATTCCTTTGGCTCAGAGAGTTTTGTTAAACCTGGTGTCCATGCATACATCTGGAATTTCCACCTCCTTCCTGCCAAATTTCTGGATCTCTTTGAGTGCCCAAAGAGCATGTTTCTTGAAGCCCACTCTGTGGGTGCACTGTGAATATTTATGGGTGCACTGTGATATATTTATGGAGTCTCTGGTCACTACCTTGTTGATGGCAGAACAGCCATTCTTGCCACTCTCCTCTGCAGGAGCTGTTATGCCAGGCCATAGCTGGAAAGTTCCTCTGCTTTTCTTTTGTATGCATACTTGTGATTGCATTTAGAGACTACCAAGATAATTCATTATAATCTCTTCTTCTAAAGATACTAATTTATTCATATCCAAAGGAAAAAACCCTTTTCCAAATGAGATAATATTCACAGGTTCCAGAGATCAAGGTTTGGAAGAATCTTCTGAACCACATCTGGAATCAAAATCATGATTTGTTCTCTCACTTTTAAAATTGAGAAAGAAAACACATATATGGAAAATTACACAAAACAAAAACATGACTTAATGAATTATTATAAGGCAAATACCATTGAAACTACCACCCAGATCAAGAAATGGAACTTCTCCAGCTATCACAGTCCAAATCACAATTATCTCCCACCTCTGAAAAGTAGCCACTATCCTGACTTTTATGATAAACACTCCTTGCATTTCTTTATAGTTTTATAATTCAGGTGTGCTTCCCTGGACACTATACTTCAGTCTTCCCATTTCTTTGATTTAATATGTAGTTTGAGGTTCTTAATAACAGATTTCCTTCCCCATCCTTTCTGAAGACCCCAGGAGGTTTGACCTGTGTTCCCTACCTTCTGCGTGAAGCCTAGGTTTTGCTGATTCCATATGATGGGGTAGCTCAGCATGTTCTTCTGTCCTCTGCATTTCCTGCTAATGGCAGTCAGTCAGGGGTCCGATCAGACCCAGGTTTGATGCCTTTGACAAGGCTTTAGGTCGTGTCAATTCTCTCAAGTGTGACCAGCCACCGATCACTGCCACCATCTGCATCCCTGCACCAGCTGCCTTCTCATCCCGCCCAGGCTCAGTACCACCCTGCTCCGTTGCTGTACAGCATCCCGTGCGCCAACACCCTTGTTACTTTCCTCGTCCTCCAACAGCCTGCACTGGACACTCCCCTTAGGAAGATATTCTCTGTAACCGCACTCAGTCTCCCACCCTCCACTGTGGGCCACCTCTCCAAGCACACGGTCTGTTTATTCTTCTGTGGCTCCAACAGCTCATCCCAGGTCATTGCGACTGGCAATCTTCCTGCTTAGATGTCCTCTTCAAATCCCACGCTGGAGCACGGTGGCTCCGCACCCATCTCTGCTTCAGAGATGCCTGCCTGCTTGGCCCCAATTGTTCATAAAAGGAAGGGTTAGGAGAAGAGGAAAATACATGTAGTGTGTGTACATGTATTTTATAAAAACCTTATGAATTCACACTGATACTGCCACATCAAATAAAATACTACAGGCCCCTTACTTAACCCCAACTATATTATATGTGTATCTCTTTTTTCCACAATGGGAAGAGAATGTGTTTTCTCAAGGATATAGAGCGTTATAAAATTAAAATGTCTCATGTTTATTCATTTTTACCCTGCATTACACATACACCTATCTCAGGGTAACGATATTCATAGTACCACTAAGAATACAATTTCTAAAAACAGTGAAAACATTTTTTGCATCTCTTTTTCACATTCTGTCCTCATTCTAATAGGTAAAGTATATATTCATATTGTCAGATTATACAGTCGTTATACCATAACCTGTTCTTTCAAACGTGCATTTATTCGTAGTTCTACAAGTAATACATGAGTATCTATGTATGTGTAATATCTAAAGATTACACATATATCTTTAAATATCTTTATATATATATATATATATATATATATATATATATATATATATATATAACCACCAGTTTGCCATATGTTGATACTGTTCTAGTTAGAAATGCTGGTAACAATCACCTGTGCCCTTCAAACCTCCAGGTTAATCTTGTTGCATATCAAACCCTTGGCCCACATTTTTCCTTGAATATACCTTAGTTATATTACTCTATATTCTTCCGGTGTAATTATTTCTGTCAGTCTAACGACAATTTTCTCCTTTTATACATCATTCTCTTTTTTGCCTAGATGATGAAATAATATTTTCCGTAAAGTCCAGTAATATATAGAACATGACTATTTTAGCCATTCTGAGTCAGTACTCATGTGTGTGGTTTTATTTCAGAACTTTTTTTTTTTTTAAACTAGTTTCCTGATTTATAGTTTCTAGTACGTAGTCTCCCCCTGCTTTAGTTTTCTTCTTTGGGGCTACTGTTAACTGTATATTTGAGCTTCTGATGTTAATTATTTATGCTTAGCATTTGTCACTGTCTCTCAAATCTTTAATAGCTCTTCATTTATTTTTAACTTAACATTTTTTTTTACCTTCTTTTTTTATGGCATTATTTGTTGTATTTTTGCAGTCTTATATTTCTTCTAGTTTAGATTTTATTTCTGAAAATATTTTTTCTTTTATATCCAAATGTTTCCTGGTCACCTCATAGCTACAGTTTTCAAATTCTGACTTATGTTGATCTTTTTTCTTAATTAAAAAAATTTTAAATTACAATTGACATTCCATCTTTATATTAATTCCAGGTATACAGTATTGCACTTAGACAGTTATATAATTTACAAAGTGATCCCTCTGTTAGGTCTGGTACCCACCTGGCCCCATACCTGGTTCTTACAGTGTTTTTGATTGTATTCTCTGCACTGCACATCTCTGTGACCATTTCGTAACTGCCAATTTGTACTCTTTAATCCCTTCAGCTTTTTCATCCAGCCCTTCGACCCTCCCCCCATTTGGCAACTATCAATTTGTTCTCTGTATCTATGAGTTTATTTGTTTATTTTGTTTTTTTAGATTCTACATATAAGTGAAATCATATGGTATTTGTCTTTGTCTGACTTACTGTGCTTAGCATATACCCTTTAGGTCCATCAACTGTTGGCACATGGAAAGATTTCGTTCATTTTTATGGCCGAGTAATATTCCACTGTATATGTGTGTGTATATATATATATCTTTATCCAATCATCTATGATGGACATTTAAGTTGCTTCTGTATCTTGACTATTGAAAATAATGCTGTCAGTATTTGCTTTATATGTTTAGGTGCCTCCTAGGTGGGTACATAAATATTTAAAAGGGTTATATGCCCTTTCTGGATTGATCCCTTTATCATTATGAAATATCTTTCTTTATCTCTTGTTATAATCTTTGCTTTAAAGTCTATTTTGTTTGATATGAATGTTGCTACCCCAGCTTTTTTTTTTCATTTCCATTTACGTGAACTATAAATATTTACTGTCAGTTTGTCCTTCTCCTTCGATCTAAAGTCGGCCTCTTGTACACAGTATATGTATGGGTTTTGTTTTGTTGTCCATTCAGCCCCTTCTCTCTCTTAATTGGAGCATTTATCCATCCACATTTACAGTGTTTATTGATAGGTACATAGTCACTGCCATTTTATTATTCATATATGTTCTATTTTTTTTCCCCTCTTCTTCTTAAAGAAGCTCCTTTCACATTTCTTATAATTTTGGTTTGGTGGTGATGAACTCTCACTTTTTCTTGTCTGGAATACATTGGTCTTTTATTTCTCGTATAATTTTCTCAGTATCTTTCAGCTCATTTTGAAGTAGCGGGATTACAGTTCTACTTGTGGGCATGACTGTTTGGCATGCTTTCATTCTTAGGAGAAATGTTATTCTGCTCATTATTCTCTTATTTTTTTTATTACAACTTTGTGTGTCAGATTTGCCCTGGGACCTTTTCCGTTGTTCATTTGTTTTGCTGAGCTTTTTTAAAAAAAGATTTTATTTATTTATTTTTAGGCAGAGGGGAAGGGAGAGAGAAGGAGAGAAACATCAATATGTGGTTGCCTCTTGCATGCCCCCTACTGGGGACCTGGCCTGCTCCCCAGGCATGTGCCCTGACGGGGGAATCGAACAGATGACCCTTTGGTTCCCAGGCTGACGCTCAATCCACTGAGCTACACCAGCCAGGGTGGCTTTGTTGAATTTTTAGGAAGCCTAGTTTAGGATAACTTTTCTAATTTTATAGAGCTTTCTCTGCTGTTGTTTTTATGTCATGTTTCAAAAAAAATGGCTGCTTGCTCTCTAAGATTAATTAAGGTTAAATGATGTCATAAGGATGGGACCTTAATCCTATAGAACTAGTGTCCTTTGTAAGAGGAAGAGACACCATATATATGTGCCAACTCTCCACAGATACACAGGAAAGGCCATGAAAGGACACAGCCAGAAGGCAGCCATCCATAAGCCAGGTAGAGATGCATCGCCAGAAACCAACTTTGCTGACACCTTGACATTGGATGTCCAGCCTCAAAAAATGTGAGAAAATAAATTTCTATTGTTTCAGCCACCTAATCTGTGGTATTTTGTTATGGCAGCCCAAACCACTAATACAGATTGTATCAAACTTTTATTCTCATAAATGGTGTATGACTGTGTAATTAGAACATGTCCAATTTCCCTGTACTCTCAAAACCACTGGATATTACCAGTTCTTTAATTTTTGTCTATATGATAATGAAAAATAGATCTTAGTTTTTTAAAGATTTTTATTCATTTTTAGAGAGAAGGGAAGGGAGTGAGAAAGAGAGGGAGAGAAACGTCAATGTGAGAGAGAAACATTGATCAGTGACATCTTGACTGGGGACCAAACCCACAATCCAGTCATGTGCCCTGACTGGGAATCAAACTGGTGACCTTTCCACTTTGCAGAACAAAGCCCAGCCAACTGAGCCATACCAGTGAGGACAGATCAGATCTTTGTGCTTTTAATTGCCTTGAAGAGTTCTATATTCAGATCTCTTCTATGCATTGCTTTTTCATAGTCCTTATACTTTATTTTGTTTGCTTCACTTCTTAAAATTTAGAGCTTTATTCTCACTGGGTATTGTTTTCATAGATGATATAAGACAGTGGATGCAACCTAATTTTCTTTCCGATTTCTATACAGTTATTCCAATGCTGTGTACAACTAAATATCCTTTTTCTTTGACTACCTTGGTCAAATAAGTCATAACATATCCCTCTGTAGGCTCTTAAATCTCTCTGTAGGCTCTGTTCCAGTAATGCACAGTTATTTGTAATAATTTTTAACGGTAAGGCAATAACCTCTAAGAGAGCTTTTAGAACTTTCTATGCATTTTCTATCCATTTAGTTTTCCACATAATCTTTAAAATAATTTCTTTCATTCTTTCAAATTCATGGTAATTCCTAATGGAAAATAATTACTAATTAATTTAAGGAGGATTGATTTTTTTTTTTGTAAAGATTTTATTTATTTGTTTAGAGAGAGTGGGAGGGAAGGAGAAGGAGAGAAACATCAACGTGTGAGAGAAATACGGATTGGTTGCCTCTTGTACCTGCCCTGACTGGGACTGAACCTGCAGCCCCGGCATGTGCCCTGACCAGGAATTGAACCGGCGACCTTTCCCTTTGTGGAATAATGCCCAACCAACTGAGCAACACTGGTCAGGGCAGAAAGATTGATATTTTTATGTTAAATTTTCCCAGCTAGAAATATGGTTCACCTTCCATAGAGTCATTACTTTAAAGAGTTCGTCTTTTCCCTCATATAGATTATGGACATTAAATTTATTGGTTTTAAATAATTTTGTGAACATAATTCACTATATCTATAAAGTAATAGAGAGAGCCCATAGGCTCACATCAATAGACGCCCCTGCCCCCCAAAGCACCTTATGAAATCAGCAGCGATTCCTAATAACACTCTGCAAAATAGGAATATAAATATAAGACATAAACATAATAATGCCTATTTTCCAAAAACCAATAATGCACATATTAATTGCTGAAGTATTCAAATCAGGAACTGTAGACAGGGAAGACCGCTATTACAAGGACACCCTTTTCTCCACATCCTCATCACTTGTTATTTCTTATCTTTCCCTCTGCCCATTTTTTATTGGATTGCTCTTTTTACTGAGTGATATGATTTCCTTATATATTTTGGATATTAACCCCTCAACAGATATGTGATTTACAAATATTTTCTCCTGTTCAGCAGATTGCCTTTACATTTTTTGATGGTTTCCTTTGCAGCACAGTAGCGTTTTCTTTGTTTTTATTTTTTTCACTGCTAGATAATCACCATGGTGTCGATGTACCACAGTCTGTTCAGTCACGTACACGTTGGAGGACATCTTGATTGCTCCTTTCTAGTTTTTATCTGTTATGAATAAAACTTCTATAAACAGCCCTGGCGGGTGTGGCTCAGCTGGTTGGAGTGTCATCCCATAAACTGAAAGGTTGTGGGTTCAATTCCCGGTCAGAGCACATGCCTAGATTACAGGTTTGGTCCCCAGTCCAGGGGCATGCAAGAGGCAACCAATCAATGTTTCTCTCTCATGTCGATGTTTCTCTCTCTCTCCGTTCCCCTCTCTGTAAAAAAATCAATAAGAATGTCCTCGGATGAGGATTTAAAAAAACAAACTGGCATAAACATTCTTACACAGGTTTTTTTGTGTGCGCTGTTCTCATTTTGGCATCTGATCCTGAGACTGGTTAGTATTTATGACTTTCCTCTCATTGCCTTAATAATAGCTAACATTTATAGAGTGTTCGCTACATGCCAGACCCTGTCCTAAGTGCATTACAAGTGTTACTCACTTAATTCTCAGATAGCCACTTGAGGTATGAACTATTATTATCCACATTTTACAGGGGTGGAAACTAAAGTAGAGACAAGTACGCATTGTACGTGTGTTAGCACCCAGAGTTAAGCCCAGGTTCTGATACTAGAAACTTAGCCTCTAAACCATTCATTTATACAGCCAGGACTTAAGATGGCTCTTTCCTTATGGAGCAACATAAACCTTCACTCCTGGAGGACATAAACTCTCGGTTATCTTGCTTCTTCTGCAGCTTTAGTCTTCTGTCAATTTAGCCACTGGACATGGAGGAACAAGGGATCCCTGGGGTTTCACCTTCCCTGACCCTGTCATGTAACAGAAACATTATTGCCTCTAAAACACAAGGATCCATCATCCCAGCTAGCATCCTCTCCCCCTTTGCTGCCTCTTCACTCGACAGCATAAAAAGCCCAAAATAGCCTTGTAGAAGTCTCAGGTTACAGTTCAATGGAACTATTGGTGTCTCCTCTTTGTGTAGGATACCAAACCTCGAAACCAACTGAACCCAGAGTCAGGGACTGCAAGTGGAA
The DNA here is from genome assembly GCA_004026545.1 of Mormoops blainvillei. NCBI lineage: Eukaryota > Metazoa > Chordata > Mammalia > Chiroptera > Mormoopidae > Mormoops > Mormoops blainvillei. The sequence goes on from PVJD01000299.1 coordinate 461,087, forward strand.
ATGTTGTGAATGGGTTCTTATGGGAAATAGTGAGAGGCCCCACTCTGATCTCTCTCTGTTCCTGGGCCAATCGTGGATTCTGGCTGAGAGAGAAGTGGTACCAGAGAATGGTTGCTGGTTCAGGGTATAAACTGCACCCTGAGGTCAGCACTCTAGACTTGGAAGGTGTTGTCATAACTGTCTTCCCTGTGGTATAAGCTAGGATGTCTTTTCTTCTCAATATCTTCCCTACATAACTTCTCCTGAAGCCATTGGAGTGGACCGAGGAAGGAGACGCTATTTGGCAAGACAGGACACCCTAGATGGCACACCAGGTCATCTTGTGACTTCTTTCTTTCTCCAGGATATGTTCAGGCTCTACTTGAGGTTGAGGAACACTGAAGCTTGTGAGATTCTGGACCAACCAGGTGGCCGTGGGTCTCGAAGTCACCTGGTGTCCCATATTTGGTTTCTGTTGGGACCAGAAGCTCTCTAAAGACTATCAAGAGAAGAACTGTTACTTGTTCGAGTGGCCTGCACCTCAGCATCCTTTTTGGACCACCACAGGACTCTCCTCCTGGGTTTGCTTGCCGCAGCCATCTGAATCCCACCAGTTTGTCAAGCACTGGTGGATCCCCTGAGTCCTGGGCCCCAGTGGCAGGCATGCTTGAACTGCTGCTGGGAGCAGCCAGAGACCCTGTCCTTAGACCCCACTCTTGGAGCACTGCCTCTGCCTCTCAGACACCAAGTGCAGCCCTGGCCGCACCGGCAGCGCTGGAGCCCAGAGCTGCTGTGGCTGGGTGCCATCCCCACAGTAGCCTGCCCCCCTCATCAGGCAAAGCCCACTCCCCAGTGGCTCTCCATCTCTGTGTCAAGAGTCCTCTTTGCACACCTGGCTGTCCAAGCAAGTCACACGCTTTTTCCTAGCTGCAAGGGGACCTGGGAAAGTGAGTATCTGGCCTCTTCGGTTCCTATAGTGGTAGGTAGATTCTGTCTCCCAACAGATAAGAGAAGGGCTGTATGGGCTAGCCAGGCCCAAACAGTATAGAACAAAATCCTGTCTCAGGGCACTGTTGTGAAGTTTGTGTGACTGACTGCATTCCAGCATAGTGGTCGCAGGCACAGAGTCTGAAGCCGACCGCTTGCATTCAAATCCTGGACTCCGCTACTCGCTAGCTGCAGGGCTGTGAGCGTGTTCTGTCCTGTTTGTGTACTGTAGCTTCCTTACCTGTAGAATGGGCATGCGAAGAGTGCCTAACTCGTAGGGCTGTTGTACGGCTTCCATAAGGCAGAGCACGTAAAGGCCTTAGAGAAGTGCCTGGCACAGAGTCAGCTTTTATGTGTGGGTGTGTGGTTCATTTCTTTATGGCAAGCACACAGCACCAAGGACGTATGAAGCATTTCCTAAGTGACAGCTGTTGTGTTTGTTGTTATCTTTATTATCTGTTCCTTGCCTCCTTGTCCAGGTATTTCTATGGACTGCTTCCTAGAAGTGGACTTCCTGGATAAAGCCGTGTGTGCAGTTTAACTGTGGACAGGTGCTGACAAATCGCATTTGTTAACACGCCACCAGTTGATGCCCTCTTCCGTATAGTCTCAACAATGCTGGATTTTAACCTGTGAAGTGTTTACTCATCTAAAGGGCAACAGTGTTATATTGTTTTCTTCACTATTTCAGTTTTTTAATTATGCATGTATTTCAAGTTTACTGTAAAATTTTAAAAATGCACAATTGATGCATAATGTGAAAAATGAAAATTGCTATCTATAATCTAAGAGGTAAACACTGTAGTTCCATTTGGTGCATTTGGTATAATTAAGAAAAGCTTTATTTTCAGAAACCCTCTTTTAGGAACATATAACCCCACATATAATTCAATCAAATTAATTAACATACATACCAATTATATAGTATATATTAAATAATATATAAAATAATATAATTAAGACTGTATAGTTTAATTAATTTTATATACAGATTTAATAAAGTGGGATCATACTGGGGGTTTTTTCTGCTTTTTTTCCTCTCAGCATACTTCTTGGGTATCTTTCCATGTCAGTATATATAAAGCTGTAACATTATGGATGTTTCATGACATATGTAACTATTCTTCTATTGGTATTTTCCAGCTTTTCACTATTATAAACAAGTTGGAATGAACATCCTGTTCATATATTTGATTACTTGTCCATTTCTACAGAGTAGATCAGGAGAAGTGGATTTTCATTTAAAATGATGCTTGGTTTTACTAAATTGTTTTTTTAAAATGTACCCCATTTAATACTCTTGACATTAAAGTACAGGAATGCCCTTTCTTCACACTCCCTCTAACCTTGAATATTATCAAACTTTTGTTTATTTTTGAAACCTACATTATTTTCACAAGTATTTCCCTCATTGCTAATAAGATTGAGTAACTTTTCTTATGTTTATTAGTGATTTATCTTTCATTTTTATATCCTTGGGCTATTGTGTTTTTTGTCTTTTCCAATGGATTGGTTGGAGATCTTTATGTATTAGGCACAATCATTATTTTTCTGTTTAAACCTCTTTAAACTCTGGATATTGAGAAGATTTTTGGTAAGCTGGAAGAGGAAATCCCATAATACCCCTTTCCTGCCAGCACTTTCCACATGTCCACACATGGCTGCGACCCTAGGGAGATCCTAGTGGAAACAGTACATTGCACGTGGTGGATGGAAGGCAGAATCCAGGACAGGCTTTTTCCCAGGCCTCCCTCTGATTCCATGAGGAGCTGAAGACAAGACTCTGTAAGCCATAGGCCTTGGGTGCTAGCCTTTCTGGGAATCTCGGAGAAGTATCCCCTGCCTTCTTCCCAGGCAGCATCTTTGTGCTGAGGTGACAAAGCCAAGGCCCTGGGCTCCCCAGGGGACTGGGGGGGATTTGTTCCTGCCTGTCCCAAGCCTTAGTAGCAAAGCTGACTCAGGGATATGGTTCCAGGGACCAAAGGTCATCTCAGCCTCAAACAAAAATGACTTTTATTTTCCTTTGGATATTTTATTTACAGTATTATAACATGTCCAAAATTGAGGCTTTACTAAAGGTTTTGTTGGATTAATTGGGACCATTAACCAAGGCTGATGCAATTCTTTCTTTCCAGGGCTCTTAACTGAGAATGTGCGATCGGAGTGGGCCTTTGTAAGGGTGGAGATGATTGCGTAAGAGCCATTTTATGGCTCTTGTCTCAGCTCTCCTGGAGCCAGGCTTGGCGCAGGAGGAAGGCTGAGGGAGGGTGGGGGGTGATGGCAAGCTTGCGCCTGTAAGCTATGTTGCTGGTACCTCTTCTAGTCCATGTGATTGGTTTTCAAACCCACCTCACCTTTATCCCTGTAGATTAGTTGTGTAACAAGATATGTAATCTCTGCTCTGGTGAGACCCTTCTTAAACAGCAATTCAGTCCTCAGGGTACTTCTCTTTCTCACCTACGTAGATTAACGAGATTTAAGAGATTCATCAGAAGAGACAACAGAAAGGAATGGACCCTCTTTAGCTCTTGATTCAAATAAACAAACTGTAATTCAAAAATGCATGGGACAGTAGAGGAAATTTGAACACCGAATGACTGTCGGATAATAGTAGAGACATTAATCTGTATAGGTGTGATTATGGAATTGTGATTTTTACCTTGAAGAGATGCATACTAAAACAGTAGTGTAAGAAATGATATAACCTCTAGGATTTATGAAGAAAAAGCTATTTACCTCTTCAGATTTGCTATGGACAGTACCTGAGCTAACTGCTGGGTTGCAGAACTCAGCCCGGTGCCAGTCACACCTGGTAACAGGCTCTCAGTAAAAGCTACTCCCTTCCTCTGAGGGCGTGTAGTCGGTGTGTTAAAATGAAAAGAAATGAGCAGGACAGGCCTCAGAAACTCTGCTTAGCTGGTAAAAACCTCAACCTGTCCAGCCAGTCCTGCTTCAGGCCTCCACAGGCTGCTCCCTGATGCGCCACAGGCATTTTGTGTGCCTTTGTGGGTTTTGGGTCTTTTTTGGTTTATATATGCTGTTCCTAGCACATACAGATCTGTACTTGTATGTACCAGGGAACCCTCTCTGGCACTGCGTGCTCAGCCACCCCTACATTTCCCGACTTCCTTCATAGCGCTGATCCGAAGTGACGTTATTTGTTATCAAGAGATCAGTATCAACCAGAATTAGTTAGATGGGACCGAGTTAACTGAAGAATATGATTACAATTTTTATGACCTCTTGTTTGAAACATTGCTGCCTCTCTAATGTTTGGTCTTCCAGATTGAGGGAAATGTTTCCTCTTTGTCAACAATTTTGTAAAATATACCTGGTGAACAAAGAAAAAACATTTGCTTTTTGTTCCTACCTGATCTCTCCAAAATCCAGACACTCTGGAGTATACTCTACCTTACAACATAGTTATTTGCCTAAGTGCAATGAGAACCTGCTTTCCTTAAAGCAGGACACAATTGAAAATATTGGTTATATCACCAAGGCTTTGAGTTGTATTTGGGAAAGATGTGATTAGACTCCGATATGAACAGACAGTTTTAAGGAACTAAGGTTGACTTTATGGAGGCAATAAAAGCCCCTTCGAAAAATCAGCCTACTACCTTGCTTACAAGGTGCTAGCAAAGCAGCCTTAAAAAGAGCTTCTGCATACGCGGTCAATCAATATTCTTTCTTCACTTTTTAAAATTATCAGGCCAAAACTAATTTACTGTGATTATCTTCGATAAGATGACAACAATTAAAGAGAAGAAATTATGTTTTTAACCTTTGTATTAGATTCTATTCCTACCGATTGTCTTTGAGGTTTTGTTATATACCTGTAAACTGGACTGAAGCCAGAATTCTAATTTCCTAAAATATCTGGCTACACTTCTCCAAACTAACATCTCCAGTTTTCTCCCACCCTTCTGATTTGGAATGAGTATGAATGAAGGCTACCTTTCAGTCTCCTTGGAAGGACCTATACCAGGTCCTTCTCACTACCCAGATGGCAACCAGACTTCAGGGACTTGAACCTTGGGTGCCTGTCTCACAACTGAAGAGGACTCCACCTGACAACTGGTCCTACACAAGCATTGGAGACCTCCAAATCAAATTGACAAGGAAGAGAAGTAACCGACATCGATGTGCACTACTTTCTCCCATGGTACCAAATCAAGACTTCATACTTCACTTAACCATGAAACCCTTCTTCTCTTTCTTTCCTTTATTCTGGCATTGGCTTGGAAAGATAATGCCATCATCCATATCTCCCAGGCCACTGCTAAGGGAAATAACCTCTGGAATTTGGAACAACTTTTTATTTCAGGCTAGGAGATAAATGCTTCCCAGATGCTCTGAGAACTGAACTGACCCTCGGCTTCAAGAGGCAGCCAACAATCCCGGCGAATGAACCTGTTACCAGCGCCGCCTTAGTGGAAGTACTCATTAGTGGAGGGATTTATCTGTGTCTGTGGTGGTTATTTTCCTTGAGCCTATAAAGGCTGTGTGGTGTGTGAAGACATGGGCCCCTTCCTAAGCTGCAACTCCCTCTCCCGCCCTGTGGGAATATGTTGAAGACCATCTGTCGGAGCACCATGGGACAGACCTCGGGAGCCTGGCCAGCTCCTCCATCAAGAAAGGGCCAAACAGAAATTACTTCTAGGTGTGAGCCCAGGCAGTAAACAGCTGCAGAGAAAGAGCTAGCATTCTGACCTAAACAGCAGCTTGCGAGTGAGCTTGCCCCCCGCCTCCCGCGCGCCCTACCTGCTTCGTTCTCTGTGCTCTGAATAACCCTGTACTCGGGAAGCCCGTGCGGCAGAGAACTTCACCGGCTGGCAGCTCCCGGTGCACAGGGAAATCTTAATAAGCCCGTGTCTTTCACAGCCAGTCAACTGGGTTATTTCTCTTTCTTTTAACTTTAAAAAATGCGTTTATTGATTTGAGAGAGAGGGGAAGGGGTAGGAGACAGTGCACTTGCGAGGGACAGAGAGAGACAGAGAGAAGCAGAGAAACATCTATGTGAGAAACATCAAATGGTTGGTTCCCATAGGGGCCCCAACTGAGGATCAGACCCACAACCTAGGTATGTGCCTTGACTGGGAATCAACCCCAGACATTTGGTATAAGAGACAATGCTCCAACCAACTGAGCCACACTGGGTACAGCCTCTGGGTTATTTCTTTGGAATCAGCAAGCAATATGCCGAAGTTTTCTCTGACCTTGGCTCTTTGCATAACAAATACCTAGATGGTGGCATATAACCGGGCAGTGCCCCTTAGGTTATGTAACTGTGTCCCTAACTTTTCACCAACTCAAGACACCTCAGTGGTTAGCTCCTCTGACTTATATCATCAGGTTAGAAAGGACCTGTCAGGGGGCATTCATGCCTGAGGATTCGCTTCCTTTGGCAGGGCCATACTTCCCTGGTTAGGAGTAAATATAAATGAGAATATGACCAGAAACCTCTCCTCAACTCTTGAAGATATTGCAGATTCCCCTGCCACTGGTCAACGCTGTTCTCAGGAAATACCATGACCCTTGATTATCTTTTAGCTGAGCAAGGAGGTGACTATGCTGTAGCTAACACCACTGCTGCGCCTGAATGAATGCTCCTGGGTAGTTGAAACTGTTACATAAAATGCCTGGTCAAGCCACTTGACTTAAGAAATTGACTTCTTCAGCAGGGTCTTTGACTTGTTTGGTTTTGATTGCTTTGGGTCTTAGGGACAGTGATTTTGAAATGCACTCCAGCTCCAACCATTGGAATTATCCTGCTTATGATAATCATCATAATCTCCCTGGTGCATTGTATTCTCTCAAAAGTTTTAAAATATCCACAGTGCTAACCACCGAGCAAACGATCTCCCTAAGACTGGAGCATCAGAAAATAAATGAAAATAATGACCGACTGACTTAAACATTGTGAAGCTGAAGCTGTAACCTGTGAATATCACAGGATTTAAACAAAAATGTCATGACCTACGGGCAGCACACAAAGGACTGACAACAGCTGCGAGAACTACAGAGCAATAGCTGAGAGTGGCGCTAATGACTTAAATTTTGATCATGTCTCTAGTTAGAGTATGACCAAAAGGGGGGAAATTGTTTAAAAGTAATAAAAAGCCTCAAAGGGAATCATTTGTCCTAAGCAAACCAAGACATAATACCTAGTCTAATTGCAGTTACAGCCTTCCCCAGGAATTTCGTCTTAACTGGTCAGCGTGCAGTTCTCTGACCAGCACCCTAAAGGAAGGTCACGCAGTCAGACACATAGGTCCCTTTTATCCCCATAGGTAGGCTATCTAAACCCAAAATAATCTTTTTGTTTATAACTTCCTTCTCTTGCCTTAAAAACCTTTTTAATTCTGTAGCCCCTTGGAGTTCCTCTCTACTTGCCAGATGGGATGCTACCTCATTCATGACTCGCTCAGTAAAGCCATTCAGAACTTCTCATTTACTTGGTTTGCTGTTTAGCAATGTCACCTCTACGAAGGCAGAAACTCTGCCTTGTTCACCACTTTCTCTGTCAAGACAGGTGCTCCAGAAATGTTTATGGAGCGCAAAATTGATTGAATGAATGAATGACCATGCTTCCAAGAGACAGGTCGGGCAGGTTGGTGGGACATCTGCAGGGAGGAAGGGAGCACGGCCAGTGCCCCCACGGGCTCCCACAGTGGCCCTCACCTGTCATGTGAGATCTTCCATCCATCTTTTCTTTATATATGTATATATTATGTATATAGAAAAATATTTAAAATATTTTTACTTTTAAAGTAAAATGTTTTGCTTTATTTACTTTATTTAAAGTAAAAAGATAAATACTTTAAAAATATATGTATTTTTAAAATGCATATTTTAAAGCCCTTTATTTAGAGTTTTGTTTACAAAGGTAATACATGCTTATTAGTTAAAAAACACAAGTATATCAAATAAAAGTGGATTTTCTTTTTTTATTTTTAGAGAGAGGGGATGAAAGGGATAGAGAGACACATTGATCAGTTGTCTAGGCAACCTGATGGGGACCAAGCCCAGAATCCAGGCACGTGCCCTGACCTGGGGAATCAAACCAGCGACGTTTCACTTTGTAGGACGACGCCCAACCAACTGGGCCTCACTGGTCAGGGCTGAAGTAAAAGTGGGTTTTCAATCCCTTCTCCCAGTGCCTCTTCAAATAACCATGGTTCGCACTTGGATGTGAGTCCTTCAGCCTTTTTCGCCTCACAGGGCGCCTCCACCACTGCTCCCACCTCCTCCATGAAGACTTTGCTGCTCAGTCAGGAGACACCTGTTCTCCACTCCGGTGTCCCCCTTTCAGAGAGAGAACCTCTCTGTCCTGAGACTTCTGGAAACAAAACACCGAACCCTCCACAGTCCTCCGGGATTTGGGCCTTCCCACCCTCCTCTCTATGTAAAGGAACAAAATGAAACGAAACAAGAAAGAGCCTAGAGTGTTTGGACAACTGTGAGCTCTGGAGCGCGGTGAATCTGGCTAGAGATCCCAAGGCGAGGGGAGCCTTGGAGGAGCCACAGAGACCAGCCAGGTGAGGGCACAGTGCATGAAAGAACTTGCAGGCAGTGACAGGCTCTAGAATAAGCAAAAGAGCTGCTTTCGTGGTGTTAAAACTTTCAGAGCTTTTGAGAAGAGGCTGATGATGAGGTTTCTTCCTCTTTTAGATCTTGGATGTTGGGCTGGAGCGAAAAGGCAGGCGAGTGGAGAGGAGGTGGGGGATGGAGCCCTCAGGAGGAGGCGGCCCAGAGGGCAGGGTGAAGGCAGGGTGGGTGGAGGCGGCCCGGGGATGAGGATGGAGGGAGGGGGAGCAGCAGCCCTCAGGGGCTGCCCTTGCAGGGCAGCTGTGCCCCAGGCTGACGTAGGCCGAGCCTGGCTGACTGCCTGGTGCAATGGTGAGGACACAGGCATAGGAAAGCGTCAAGGGGGTGAGTGATGTTGGGGATGAGAGGGGACCCCTGCCCTGGCAGCCACAGGGGATCTTCCTTTGTGGACTCATGACCCCTCCTCACCCATGGGAACCAGAACAGACACCCTGCACATTAAGGACCAGTTTCATTCTCCTTCCCTCCGTCCCAGCTTGCAAACCCAGTGGCCCTTTCTGTTGGTGATCTCAGGCCCAAGTGTAGTTCCTTTCACTAAGCAATGAAACTTCAGCCCAGGGCTTTCATCCAAGGAGCTGAAAATGGCTCTGTAGATACAGCATCATCAGGTTCCTAGAAGAGTGGGCCAGGGGTTACCCTGTCGGGCAGCCAACTTAGAGGAAAGAGGGAACCTTGGCTTTAGGATGGAGACCAGCTTGGGGGAGTTCCTTGACCAGCCGTTCAAATCCTGGCGACTCCGGAGGAGGGCAGTCCCAGAGAGAGTTAACAGACCAGGCCTCAGTCTGCTTCGGTTCTTCGACAAGCATTTGTCATTTTTCTGGGGATCATGGCATGTCCCTGAGACACTGGTAGAAGGCTCAGCATCCTGGCACTCACCGAATCCTCCAGCTGGACCCCCTCCTCGATAGATGAAGACCCTGAGTTTTGTGACTTGTCATAGGTCAGTTAGGGACAGTGGCATTGTGGCAGGCTGCCCTCCGGCCCTGCCACCTGCCCCTGGGGAGCTTTTGAGGAACCAGCTGGAACATGATGAGGTGGTGCTCCACTTCCACCTCCTGAGGTTTATGAGGATAATAATGGGCATTGAGGAGTTTCCCTCACTTCAAAGCTCCAGGGGAATGAATGGGTCACGGGAAAGTGGAAATCTACCCAGTCGTGGTTCCTGTTGGGCAGCTGTGGCAGGAAGACATGGGTTTCTGCGGGCTTTGGAGGGTAGGCCCGTACCTGTTGGAGCGCAGATGTCTGGAATAAGACGATAATCTCTGGCTGTACAGGAGGAGCAAACAGGCCCATGGCCCTGGGTGCCCCTAAATGCCAAGAGACAAGTCCAAGAAAAGACATGAGCGTTTGGAGGCCCAGGAGCAAGTGCAGGACATGCGCACACTCACGCATGCATACTACCTACATGGGCACATGTGCATGCCCACTCAGGCTAAATATTCTGGCAGGCACCCATCACATAAGTACACAGAACACGCACAAGACCGGACACACAGATATACTTCCGCAGGCCCACTCATACATACAGAAGCACAGATTTTCATGCACAGGCACATATTCACACATGGACACGGGTACACACTCATGCAAACCACATACGTAGAAGCACCAGCCCGGGCATCACAGAGGTGCACAGGTGCGTGCATATGCACAGACGTAAACTCACACGTGCCCAGGCACCCGTGAGAGAGACCCGAGCCCGGGCTCAGCACAGAGCTACGTGTGCGCGGGCACCCTAGCACGCGCAGGCACGCCCACAACTCAAACACCAGCTGCCTGACCACGTGAGTCTCCTGGCCAGCTGCCCGTAGTCACTCGCTCTGGGCTGAAGCCCTGGCCCTCCCCCTGCTCCGCCCAGACCCCCTGGTCATATAAAATCCTCCCTTTTACTGCTGCCACAGCACAGCCTCTCAGGCACTTCCTGCCTCTGCACAAGATCAGCTTCCCTTCTCTGCTCTCTCTTGGGAGATCCAGCAGGACCAAAACGTACCAGCGAGCAACATGGGTAAGGAGGGGGCCTTCTGACCACCACAAATGTGAACCGCCCATCCCCTGACCACCCTACATGAAGCAGCAGAAAACCTGGGGGGGGGGCGTAGCTGGTTACAAAAGACGTGGCTGGACTCTGCTTCTCTGCCCCCACCCCCACTCCACCCCTGCATTCACCAGCTGGGAAGCCTGCTGGGAAATGTGACCCTGGGCTCCGCTGCCAGCTCCCCAGCTGTGGCCTGGGGTCAGGGTGCCTTTCTGCAGCTGAGATAATCAGGCGCTGGGCACTTAGGAGTGGAACCTCTATGTCCCTGGCAGTCAGCGTAGGAGACAATGTTGATTTCAGCCCTGGGTCAACTCCTTGCTGCAGGGAGTAGGAACCCAGGCCTTCAACGCACAGGGCGGCTCTCTAGCTACCCCGAATCGCCAGTCCCTTGTCGGGGACAGGGACGCCCACACTCTCTCTCCGGGACCTGTTGATCCCCACTCTACCTTCTCAGTCCCCAAAATCCTTCTTTTCTTCCATCTGTGGGAATGGAAGTCAGGCTGAAGGGGAGTCTGGGTCTGGTCGGAAGCGTTAAAGTCCTTGTCTCCTGAAATCTGGCTCTTCCCTTGGCTGGCAGAATGCCCAGCAGCCAGCCTGGCACTGGGAAAACTGAATGAGCTTCCCTGGATTCATCTCAAACCCAAAGATGTTCAGAGATTCAACTTGAGATGCTTAAGAGAGGGTGTGCTCCCCAGAAAAAGGACTGGTACTCAGAAGGGGTGCAGGGAGATGATGCAGGCGGCCTCACCTCCTGACACCTTCACCTCTCTCAGTCTCTGTTTGGTTTGGCAGTTTGTACCTCTGTCTTCGTGTCTGGAGTATTAAATCACCGTCCCTCTCTGTGCCCAGACCCTCCTTTCCCACCCCCTCATCTCCCCTGCCAAGCCCTGACACAGCCTGGCTGTGTAGCAGAACAACTCCTTAATTTCTTTGGACTGGACCTCCCTCTCACCCTGTCCCCACTTCCCACCCCCAACCCCTCTGCTCAGGGCACCAAGTGCTGCCTGGGACACCCCCTTCTGGCACAGCCCAACCCTATTTATCCCTTACAAAAGTCCTCCTGCATACATGTCTTATTTGACCTTCACAGCTACCTAGAGAAGAAGGTTGAATATTATTACCCACTCTTAGCAAGTGAAGGGGAGAAAGCAGGGAGAGTAGATATCAAACCTGGAGCTTGAAACCGGGTCTCTGGACTCCTAAACGCTGCTGCCGCCTCTCAGCCTCCTAAGTCCGTGGCAACTGCGAGCAGTGGGACCTGCTCCCTGGCTGGTGGTCTGGGCCCAGGCAGCCTTGCAGGCTCCACCCCGGCCACTCCTGACTTCCCACACGTGGCCCTCAGCTGTGAGGACACTGGCCATACTGGCTCTGGGACAGGGCAGGAGGAGTGTCCCATCCTGAGAGCTCCACTCTGGGATTTCCTTCCGCCTGCAGCCCTCTCTGTTATTTCTCAGACATTCCTCCTGGTCAGGCCCCAAGCCCTGATGCCCGATGCCTGATGCTTTGTCCCTGATGCCTGGCCCTGGCAGTCCTCCGCCTCAGCAGCTGACTCCCGTAGATCAGTGTGGCTTCTCTTGCCAGGCTTCAGGGCACAAGAGAACCACTCCCTACAGCTCTGGTGGGTGGGCCTCTGAGCTCTCCAGAGTGGGCCAAACACCCTATTTTGTATATAAAGGAAGTAGGGCCTACCCAGGGTAAAACTGTTGTAAGGACCTCCAGGTCCTATCAGCCTTATAGGCTTGAACTTCAGCCTCCTAAGTCTTACCAGACCCTCAGTTGTGTAACCCAAGCTCTGGCCAGCAGCCTTGGATCAGGACCCAAAGGGGAGAAGAGCATGAAGTGTCCCAGTCGCTGGAATAGACACCTGTTGGCAAAGGGAGTGAACTGGCACCGCCCTCGACCCTGAGGCTACTCCTGAGTGACAACCCGCTCTCCCGGCTCCAACCAGCAAGCACAGAGCTACACACCTGCCTGCATCTTCTTGGTTACTTCTCCTCAAAGCAGACACTGGGGAGATGAATTAACGCGCTTAACTACCCATGGTTCCTGAGTGACCAACCAAAGATGGGACCCAAGTCAGTGTCATAAACACTGTACCATCCAACCTCCCCTGCACTGGTCCTTCTCCGGCTCTCTTTTGGGTACTGCTGAGTGTCTGTTCACCTTCGGGTCATAGATCTACAGTGCTTTTGGTCCCACCCGACACCATCAGGGTTTGGGCGTGCTGGGGGCGTGACTGGAGTGATGGACTGGAGCTGGGATGGGACCTGGCACAGCGCACCTGCCTTGGCCCTCATAAGGAGGCTGGGCTCCAGCAGGTAGGGAAGCAAACTTCACCCTGCATGGTGTGGTCCAGCCGGCGTTTCGCATTGTTTCCACAGCTACCCAATGTGAAAAGTGTGGACCCGGGTACTCTACCCCTCTAGAGGCCATGCAAGGTAAGTGTGCGATGGAGTCTCAGCACCTTGGGGAGGAATTCTGCAAGCCAGCGCCCTCTACTGATGCCACAGCTGCTGGGGGTGGGGGACCTCAGACACAGGTCTTCACCTTCAGGCCCTGCCCCTGCCATTCCTCTCCACCCCTCCATCCCCACTGCCTGCTTTTTGCTTCCAGGGCCCAGGGAGGAGATTATCTACCTGCCCTGTATTTATCGAAACACGGGCATTGAGGCCCCAGATTATTTGGCAACAGTGGATGTTGACCCTAAGTCTCCTCAGTATTGCCAGGTAGGTGGGGCTTGGACAGCAGAGCACTCTGTGATCCCTGCTCTAGCCCTGGCCTGGGGATGCTCTTCCCCAGCCCCATACTGCTTTGCCCTCCCTGGGTATGTTGCTGCAGGCTGATCACTGCACAAAGGCACCCAGAGGTGCACAGGGAGTGTTGGAATCCAGCCTGCACTACACTGCAAGCCCAAGTGGGTCTGGTGGGTGCCTATTCCCAGAGCAAACAGAGGAGTGCTGAGGCCAAGCGTCACCCCTGCTCCTTTCACATCCTAGGTCATCCACCGGCTGCCCATGCCCAACCTGAAGGACGAGCTGCATCACTCAGGATGGAACACGTGCAGCAGCTGCTATGGGGACAGCACCAAGTCCCGCACCAAGCTGGTGTTGCCCTGTCTCATCTCTTCCCGCATCTATGTGGTGGATGTGGGCACTGAGCCCCGTGCCCCGAAGCTGCACAAGGCATGTTCTCTGCCCCTGCCACTCGGGGACCCTTGTGTACCCCTACCCTGGGCAGCCTATGGGTGGGAAGCCGTGCCTAAATCAGCTGCCTTCAGCTCTTGGACAGGGTCTGGGCTCAGCAGGAGGAAGGGGGTTAGACTCAGAGGTGACTTATAGGTGGTCACCATCCAGCACAATGGGACAGGGAACTGGAGAGCAGTGGGGAGACTTCTTGTTTTTACCTGAGTGGGGAGGAGCCATTTTTCCTAACAAGTCAGGAGCCCATGGTTTCCCTTAGGCAGGAGCCTCCACTCCTGACTCTCAACACTTTGTTGAGTTTCCTCTTCAGTGGGCACTCACTGCTGGCTGCTGGTGACACGAGGCTGACACTGGCATCAGCCCGGCCCAGGAGGAGCTCATGGTGCCACAGGGCTGTGAGTGCTTCAGGATGGGAGAGAGTCCGTGCTCTCTGCATCAGGAGTGAGCAGTCTCTCTGACTCTCTCTTGCTACTTTGCAGAAGCCACCAGGCTGAATCTCTGCCATATTCCCACAGGGAAAATTGTGTCATGTGTTGGAGGGAAAGAGGACTGGGTCTGCAGATAGAAGTTGGGGAGTGAAGGAGAAGGGAGTAGGGACTCCCAGCCCTGTAAGATTCTAATGCCAGTCCTTACCCCTCTGCAGGTCATCGAGCCCAAGGACATCCATGCCAAGTGTGGCCTGGGCTATCTCCACACCAGCCACTGCCTGCCCAGCGGGGAGGTGATGATCAGCACCCTGGGAGACCCCAAGGGCAATGGCAAAGGTACCTGCTGGCACTGCAGGCACATCTGTGGGGCAGCACGTCCCAAGATGGGAAAGGATAGACTGGGCTTCCAGGGAGAACGGGGGGCTTGGTCTCATCCAATATTTAAACCGCAGTCAAGTAACTTCAGTTCTTTCCATTTTTTTTCTATGAAAATGAGCCTTGGCTAATGAACTCACATAGAAGTTACAGTTAGAACAATATGCTGCAGAGTGTGTGAACACAGATATGGCCCCAGAAAACTCATACATTTCATGTCAGCCTTAGCAAATGTAGGAGCGAATCTCACAGTTCTGGGGGTCCTTCATCTCCACATATGGTGCTGGAGCCGACATTTATGAAATGTCTCCTCTGTGACAGACACAGCCTAGGAGACGTGCTGCTCTGCTCTTTGTTTAACAGCTTGGAAAGCAGGCCGGGCTGATTGAGTAACTTCCCTAAATCACACAGGCAGTGAGTCGCAGCTGGAGCTCAAGCCCAGTGATCAGGCCCCAGGATCCATGTCCCATCACCATGCTGGGCCGCTTCTCTCCAAGCCTCACATATTTCATCAGAGCCGCCTTCCAAGGGCTTGGAGTGAGATATCAGCCAAGGTCATCCAGTTATTTTTATTGCACTAGACTCAACTAAACTGCTTTTTCCAGAAGATGGGAGAACCATGACATTCCTAGATTTAATGACACTTAGGAGTAGACTCGAGTTATTTTGTGAAGCGTCAACGTGTCATAACATATACAGAAGGGAAAAACATACTGTATATTCAGGCTGAATTACAAATAAATATAATCTGTCTGCTATATAAAAAAAATGAAGTGAGCAGAATGGACCTTAGACTCAGGCAGGAATCCCGCACCGAGAGTGGGAGGCTGGGGGAGGGAAGCCCTGGGGGCTGAGTCCCGGGAGATCTCTTGGCTTGGTGGGAGAAAAATCTCCCCTGTGGTCTGGGAGAGGGATGAAGTTGATGTGTGGCAGGGGCACAGAGCAGGTCCCCACCTCCCACCTGACCCTCTGGGTGAGGCCTTTCGGACACCTGAATTTAAGGAGCTGACAAACCCAGTGGGAGGAGAGGGTACAAGGTAATGGACTTGGTGCCTATTGGACAGGCCTGGGGTAGGGCTGGGGAGGGGGCTAGTCTCTCAACCGCCGCTATTGCCACCCTACTTGCTTTCCTGCTCAGGGGGTTTCGTGCTGCTGGATGGAGAGACCTTTGATGTGAAGGGGACATGGGAGCGACCCGGCGGTGCTGCGCCTTTGGGCTACGACTTCTGGTACCAGCCTCAACACAATGTCATGATCAGCACCGCATGGGCAGCGCCCAAAGTTTTACAAGAAGGCTTCAACCCTGCTGATGTAGATGCTGGTGAGAATTCCCCCAGGGGTCGGCAGGAGGGGTCACACACCCTCTTTCTGCCCCCAAACCCCACTCTCCAGCCTCTCACGTCCCTCACGTGGACACCAGGCTCGTGGGTGATGGCATAGAATGTGCTGAGTGCCCTGGTTGCTCCGGTGTCCTTCTGACCCCACCAACTATATTCAACCTTCTGCCCAGGGCTGGGCCCCAGCCCTTCCCTGGGCCCTCCAGGTCTGACCTGGAGCCCGTCCTCGGGCCCCATTCCCACCCAGGACTGTATGGGAACCACTTATACGTGTGGGACTGGCAGCGCCATGAGATCGTGCAGACTCTGCCGTTACAGGACGGGCTCATCCCCCTGGAGGTCCGTTTCCTACACAACCCGGCTGCTGCCCAGGGCTTCGTGGGCTGTGCCCTCAGCTCCACCATCCAGCGCTTCTTCAGGAATGAGGTGACATGCACCCTCTCGCCCTGCCCAGCAGTCCTGTCGTTGTCTCTGCCCAGGCCTCTGTAGCCGTGGCGCTTGCCCCCCTTTCCCTAGGATTGGCCAGGCCTCTCTGCCTGGCTCCACCACCCCAGACCTCTCTAGGACCAGAATCCGGGCCACCTACCTGCCCCTTTCCTCTCAGCCCTAGGCTGTTTCCACCTTAACCCTAACTGGCCGTATTTATTCATTCATGTCGTCAACAATATATCGTGTGAGCTTCTATGCCAGGTGCTGTGCCAGGTGCTAGGCACACAGTGGTGAAGCAGGTGCGAGTGCTGTCTCAAGGAGCTTGCGTTGGAACTAGACCCTAGGGGCAAGGAGGCCCTGCACCCACTGTCTCCCTATAGACAGTAGGCTCTGGGGAGAACCAGGTCTGTCCCCCACCTCCAACTCCAACAGGGTCACCCCTCTGCCCCTAATCCCAATGCAGGGAGGCACTTGGTCGGCAGAGAAGGTTATCCAGGTGCCCCCCAAGAAAGTGAAGGGCTGGATGCTGCCCGAAATGCCAGGTGGGTGCCTGCGGAAGAGTGGGAATCAGAAGGTTGATATTAGCCTGGGGATCAGGAGTCTGTAAAGCTTCTGAACTGCACCCCCACCCCAGGCCTGATCACTGACATCCTGCTGTCCCTGGATGACCGCTTCCTCTACTTCAGCAACTGGCTGCACGGGGACCTGCGGCAGTATGACATCTCTGACCCGCAGAGGCCCCGACTCGCAGGACAGGTGGGGCCCTAGCAGGGTCGGGGGAAGGGAGGGGAGAAAGAGAAGAGAGGCTACAAGAGGAGAAGGGTATGGAAGAGGTTGGGTGTTGATAAGGGAGGTACAAGAAAAACAAAAACGGGTGCTGAGGGATGGTGCGGGCCAGGACTGCGGGGAGCCCCGGCCTAGCTGGGACTGGGAGGGAGGGAGGGAGCCTGAGCGAGGCAGGCAGCTCTCCCTGCACTATTGTCCCTCGCTCTCTGCCCGTTCTGGTCCAGCTCTTCCTGGGGGGCAGCATTGTGAAGGGAGGTCCTGTGCAAGTGCTGGAGGACGAGGAGCTAAAATCCCAGCCAGAGCCCCTGGTGGTCAAGGTGAGGACCTTTCCCCTGCCTGCGGGCACTCAGATCCATGCTGGGGGGCGTGGGGGAGGGTGGAGGGCAGTGTCTGAGGACACTCTTGGGGGTTGGGTGGTACCTGTGATCTCCTCCAGCGTCCTGGGGACTGACCCCTGGTTTTCCCAAGGGGAAACGGGTGGCTGGAGGCCCTCAGATGATCCAGCTTAGCCTAGATGGGAAGCGTCTCTATGTCACCACGTCGCTGTACAGCGCCTGGGACAAGCAGTTTTACCCTGACCTCATCAGGTGAGGTGGACAGCCTGGGTTTTCTTCCCCAGTCTTCCTCTCCCAGAGGGGTGGTTTGGCTTTCTGAAGACTCCTGGGGCACCCCACCTGCCCCTGCCATACAGACCCTGCTCACTCCTTAGGAGCCCACTTGCGCACTCACAAAGTCTTGGGGGAAGGGGACGGCCCCCTCTGACCTCCCTCTTCTCCCCTCCCCATTGCCACCAGGGAAGGCTCCGTGATGCTGCAGATCGATGTAGACACGGAAAAGGGAGGGCTGAAGCTGAACCCCAACTTCCTGGTGGACTTTGGGAAGGAGCCGCTGGGCCCAGCACTGGCCCATGAGCTCCGCTACCCAGGGGGCGACTGCAGCTCTGACATCTGGCTTTGAAGCTCACCTCTCCAGAGCCCCATGCCACATTCTGAGGCCTCCCCTCCCCAGGGGCCTGGCTTCCCTCTGCTGTCTCTGGGCCACCACCCTAGGCACCCTGCTCACTGAGGCCGAATGGAGTCTGTTGAAGTCTATCGGGCAGTGCTTTCATTTACCAGCCACTGACACATGTTGTTCACTGTGCTGTCTTTTCAAGAGTTCTTCAAATTATTTCACCAAAAAAATAAACTGGGGAACCTATTCCTTCGGTCGCCTTGTCTCTGGGGGCATGGGGCCTGTGACTTCTCTCGTGTTGATCCTTTCCATCTTGCACGGGAAATTCCTGAAGAGGACTCCAGAATGACGGTCACTAGTTCCCACCAGTGATTCCGACAGGATGCCAGCGGTGCTGAAATCTCACTTTTTTAGCCAGACAGAACCTGAAGGTTAGATGTGGTCGTAACAAAGCCACCCGGGAGAAAAGAATGTCAAACAGCGTTTCTAAACTTAAGAAAAGAAAAATCTGTGCTTTCTTTTAAAGAAGCTGCAATTTCATCCACTGTCCCCAAGAGAATGTAATGTGTCCCCTGTGTGTGAGGACACAAAGACCTCCGATGAAGATAAATAGCACAATGTATTTCCACTGCCGGTGAGACTCCCCAGAGAGTACACAGCGGTGGGAGGCTGGGTGTGTGGCCTCCTACCCGGAAGACAGGAACTTCCCCCTGCAGGAGGGCTGGGAACCTCAGTGTGCACCCACCCGCACCCACCCGACAGACCAGGCCCCGGCCCTCTGTCTCCCCACCGCAACAGCGTCTTAGAACCTCCCCCAGATCAGAGATGTCTCCTTTTGCTGTGCTATGTTTCAATTGCTTAGGAAAGGTATGAGATGGAAACTTCAGGGAGTTAAGAGATAGCAACCAAGTGGTGATGCTATCGAGTCGTTTATTCCCTTCCCGAGGCAAGACCAGGCAGCATTCAGGGGTTAACCTACATCCTTTTCAATCTTCCACAAAGGTGTGTCTTCGCTTTAAACACCAGAGTCATCTAGGAACCCCCAAGATGGCCAGGCCACCCCGGGAATGTACCATGCTTTCCTTCCCTTTGAAGCCTTTTAATCACGCCTCTGAAACATCTACCTCAGCTCGAGTCCTGATTCCCTCCACCTGCCTTACCTGCCACCTGGGTGAGGTTATCATACCCTTTGGAATGCCTCCTTCCGTGATCCCCCAGGTTAAGTTTCTCCTGCACTTAACCTCAGCATGAACATATGTCACATTGAATTGAAACTTCCCACTTATTCCCAGCACCGGGCTGGGATATGGGCACATGGTACACTTCCATGAATAAAAGAATATAAAGGAGGTCCTTTGGGGTGATCAAGGGGTTACAGGGAGCCTTGGGATTCACTGGGTCTTATCCAAAGCTTCTCTCCTAGGTTTCTGCCCTATCCTTTTCTATAAGCAAACTTCTGCAGAAAGAGAAAAGATCATATAGTTTTTCATCATGTATATTCCTAGAAGCTTAAAAGTCCATTCAACAAGATGCACCTCAAGCCCTTTTCATACCAGAATGTGGGGAACCTACTGGAAACTCAGAGGTTGTGTCTAAAGGACACAGCACACATGACAAAGGACTCGTATCTACAATACAAGAAAGCCCCTCAAACTTCAACAGTAAAAACTCAAACATTCCAATTATAAAATGGGCCAAAGACATGAACTGACATTTCATCCAGGAAGGTATACAGATGGCAAATAAATACATGAGAAGATGGTCCACATCGTTAGCCATTAGGGAAATGCAAATTAAGATCATGTGACTTCGCTACATACCTATCAGAAAGGCTAAAAGAGAAAACAGTGATAACACAAAGTGTTGGGGAGCATGAAAAACAAGAAGAGATCATTCACACATTACTGGTGAAAACATGAAATGGTACAGCCATTCTGGAAAATAATTTGGCAGGTCCTTATAAAGAGTAAACATGTAGTTGTCATATGTCCTAACAATTGAACTCCTGGGCACTTATCCCGGAGGACTGACAATATACGGTCACATAAAAATCTACACAATTGTTCATAGCAGCTTGACTTGTAATAGCCAAAAGCTGGGAACAGCCCAGTGTTTTTCAGGGGGCAAATGGTTAAATAGCTGTGCTAGGTGCATACCAGGGGCTATTACTTAGCAAAACTAAAAGAAAAGGACTGTTAGTGCCCTCAACAACTTGGATGAATCTCAAGAGAGTTATGCTGAGTGAAAAAAGCCAGTCTCAAAAGGTTACATATCATATCATTTGTTCCATACCAGCTTTGAAATGACACAATGATAGAAGTGGAGAACAGACGAGTAGTTACCAGAGTTTAGGGATGGGAGTGGGGTGAGGGTAGATGGCGTGGCTAGAAAAGGTTAGCACAAAGGGTCTGCAGTGATGGAACTGTTCAGCGTCACGGTGGTGGTGATGGTAACACAAATCTTCAGTGGGTAAAACTGCATCACGCTAAGTCCACATACACTTTTGCGCGTAAGTGAGTGCATGTAAAACTGGTGAGATCTGAATAAGTTTGGTGGATTGCATCAATGTCAGTTTCTTGGTTGTGATATCCTACTATGTTTATGTAAGATGTACCTCCAGGGAAAATGGCGAAGCATTCTTGCAACTGTATGTGGATCTACAAGTGTCTCAAAATTAAAAAAAAACAAAACAGAAGAGTCAAAGGAGCTTCTGGCTAAAGATGGAATCATTTCAGTATAAAAAAGATGAATAATTTAAATGGTTTGAAATACATCAAATATGTTAAATCCAGAAGTTTATGATAACACACATATAGATCCCTAATTGATCATGTTCAAAATATGCTGGAAACGATCTCATTCTGAAACCTAGAAAATAAGTGGAAGGAATCAAGTATTTTGCCTTTTCTCAGGAATTTTCCTCCAAATAAGCAAGTAGTTAGTGAGGAAAAAGTTCCTGTTAGAATTCCAGCTGGTAAATTTAGGAGGAATGATAGAATTTGAATAGCACCAATTTGTAACGTCTAATGACAAGTGGATCTAGACAGCGATCATCTTCAGTGTTTGCTGACACCACTAAGTGGAAGACCGGAATGAACTCTGTTAAGGATACATCAGACTGACAAAGGGTACACACACCCATCAGTCTTTAATCACCAAAACAGAGACAACCAGGCAACAGGAAGTTCACAATGCCAAGAAGTGTTCTTGCCAGGAAATCAAAATGAATTTCATCAAGCCTCTAGATTACACAATCAGGGGATATAAGGAGACAGAAGAACAAATTTTAAAAGTTTAGACACACTATAAAGATGCAATTATTAAAAAACCAGAATGTGAAAATTCTATAGAGCAAATGACCTGCTTCAACAGAGAGAGAGGGAGAGAGGGAGGGTGGGGGGTAGGGAACAAAGCCACTCAGGTCACTGTCTGTCCACTTTGGCCACACAAGTAGATTTTGAGCAAAAGTGGAGAATGGAGTCATGACTCACCCAGCACACTTGAAGAATCTAAAAAGTGAGTTCAACACTTTTGCATAAATTTTGTTGCATTCAGTGACCTAGGGAACATGGGCTTTAAAGCCATCGACACCTAGAGACCTTTGTCCTCAAGGCCTCTTTCTTGTAATACTGTGACGTGATATGAATTTATTTTTCTAATTCCTTTTCTTGCTATAATTTGTCAACGGCACGGTAACGCCAAGCAGGCAGAGGCAGAAGTATACTGCTCATCCTGGCTTTCACAAAAGAGAACAGGGTGGAAAAATAAACCAGAAGTAGGGAATCCTTGTGACTGACTTGTTGATCTCGTTCAAGTGACTATAGGTTAATAAACCTAAGGGGTCAGTACAAAGAAACCTATACAATAACCACAGTGAAAATAGACAACATTCTTTAACTGGATTCCTTGTGATTTGGGAGTATATGTAAGCAGGTATATTCAGCATTGCCTGTTTTTCCCTTGAAATGCAGTCTCCACATGTCACCAGTGAGATTGCAAGCCCTGATCATCAGAGCCAGCGGGGCGTCTCAGGCTTGCTCTTCTGCCTCCTCGTCGTGCATCTGAATTTCTGCTAACAAACTCAGGCAGAGCCAGTCACGTTAAGCACAGCCCCTTCGCACCCTAACAATCCCGTCTCACTAGTGACGCAGGGGCACAGATTCTCTGCCTGAGAAGAGGTTTCGTGAGAAGCGTATTTCAAGAAACCTCAGGTGCTATTCTGTGATCACTCATTCATCCCCCCACTCAGCCATTTGGCAAAAATGTCTTACTGTGGACACCACTCTCATGTTATCCTCTGCCTTTAGACTTTGCAAACCCTCAAGCATCAAGGAGTTTTGTTACAGGTTTTGGGGAAACAGTCTTCCTGCACCCAGAAAAACTTGTAATGTTCACACTTACCTCATTAGATAATTTAGAAGAAGTTTTAGCTTTTGCATCTGGGCCACCAACATGCCATCAAGACTAAGGAAGACCCGGGAACTTCGGGGCCATGTGAGCCACGGCCACAGCCGCATTGGCAAGCACAGGAAGTGCCCGGGAGATCGAGGTAATGCTGGTGGCTTGCACCATCACAGGATCAACTTCAACAAATATCACCCAGGTCACTTTGGGAAAGTTGGTATGAGGCATCACCACTTAAAGAGGAACCAGAGCTTCTGCCCCACTGTCAACCTTGAGAAACTGTGGACCTTGGTCAATGAGCAGATGGGTAAATGCTGCCAAAAACAAGACTGGAGCTGCTCCCATCACTGATGTGGTGCCATCGGGCTACTACCAAGTTCTGGGGAAGGGAATGCTCCCAAAGCAGCCTGTCATTGTGAAGCCCAAAGTCTTCAGCAGAACAGCAGAGGAGAAGATGAAGAGTGTTAGTGGGGCCTGCGGGCTGGTAGCTTGAGGCCACACAGAGGGGACTTCGTTAAATGCTCACAAGGGCTTTTGTCTTCTGGTCTGAGTGTAGGTTCGTTAGCTCCTCTACCCGTGTGTTAGAAGCCTGCAGGCCCTGGGAGTTAAGTGTGTGAGGACCCGGGCTCTGCTGCCAGCTGCCCTGAGAAAGAAAGTGTGCAAGAGAGAGCACCAGGGCTCAGAGGCCTTGGTCTATTACCGGACTTGAACTTCTCATTTGTAAAGTGGAAATGATAGCTATTGGTGGTATGTGTGAGTATAGATAAATATAAAATAGCTGAAAGGCCTGTTTGCATTGTAAAAAAAAAAGAAGAAGAACTTATACACGGAGACCAGAAGAATGGAGGGCAGATACAAATGATCAAATGAAAATGAATCTCTGGTGTTACACAGACCATTAGCTATTCACGGGGTATGGGAATGACAAGGCACAGCTTTGCTTTATGGAAACATACAAGCAAGAAAATGGTAAAGGCGTTTATGGTCAGTTTTGAGAAGACTGCCTAGGAAGACATGCTGACCTAAAGAAGACAGAGAATGGGCAAGAACAGTGTGAACTGGGTTACGGTTTCAATGGAGATGTACAGAGGGAAGGATGCCAATGGCCTTTAGCGGGCACATATCTTAGGTCACAGTTCAGTCATCAGACTTAGAGCACTAACAGTGAGCTGTGACATTTCATCCATGTTAGGGATTTTGGCAAATACTTTCTAAGCTCATGATGCATAGGTGAGTTGAGTTGTCATGCCTTCCTGGGGTCAGTAACCTAAACTTCAGGACTATCGACCCGAGCATGTCCCAGTAGTAGAAAGGGAGCACTCCTGTGTCAACTACTACATATCTCTGCTTAAATCTGTATTCTAGATCCTGATTCAAAGCAATGTCTCTACAGGGTCTGCCTCCAGGAGTGGCATTTCTCAGCACAGGCAGAGTTACGCCCACCACAGGCCCATCACAGGAGCACCTAAACATATAAGGCAAATATTGATGGACATAAAGGGAGAGATTAACAGTAATGCAATCATAGTAGGGAACTTTAACACCCCACTGATTTAACTAAACTGATCTTCCAGACAGAAAATCAACATGAAAACAGCAGTCTTAAGTGACACATTGGACAAGATGGCCTTATTAGATGGTTTTAGAGGAGTTAATCCCAAAGCAGCAGAATATAGATTCTTTTTGAGTGCACATGGAACACTTTCCAGGATAGAGCACGTGTTAGGTCACAAAACAAGTCTCAATATACGTAAGAATATTGAAATTATATCAAGTATCTTCTCTGATCACAATGTTATAAAACTAGAAATCAGTTACAAGGAAAAAAAAAACCACAGAAACACATGGAGGCTAAATAACATGTTACTAAACAATGAATGAATTAACAATGAGATCGAGGAGAAATCAAGTGATACCTTGAGACGAATGAAAATCAAAACAACCCAAAACTTATGGGACACAATAAAAGCAATCCCAAGAGGAAAATTCACAGAAATACAGGTCCACTTCAAGAAACAAGAGAAATCTAAAAACAAAATCTAAACTTACATGTAAAGAAACTAAAAAAAGCAACAAGCAAAAACAAACAAAGAACAACAAGAAAAGCCCAAAGTGAGCAGAAGGATGAAACTAATGAAAATCCAAGTAGAAATAAACAAAATAGAGCCTTAAAAAAAATGCAAAACACATCAGTGAAATAAGAGCTTCGTTTTTTAAAAAAGATTGTTAAAATAGAGAGGGGGATGTTAAGAATAGTTTGGGAAATGGAGAAGCCAAAGAGCTTATATGCATGACCCTTGAACATGAACTAAGGGAGGGCATTGCTGGAGGGAAGGGGGGTACCAGGTGGAGGGGGACAACGGGGGGGAAATTGAGGCAGCTGTAATAGTATAATCAATAAAATATACTTTAAAAAATTGATAAACCTTTAATTAGACTCAACTAGAGAAAAAAAGAGAGAGGAAAATCAATCAATCAATCAATCATGGAACTCATTGTGACAACTCAGACACAAGCGCTATTTCAACAGAGGAGAACTCTGAGGCGCAGAAAAGCCTGTGGCTGGGATGCGAGCTGGTGGCAGAACCACAGTCCATGTTTTTCTCTGCCGCACCCTGTCACCGTAACACCTGGGTATGGGGTGATAGCTTTCTTCATCTTCAAAATTTCTTTCCTGCAGTTATATAATGATTATACGGAAAGAGGTAAATAAAACTTAGTTGGTCCTTTCCAAAAGCTCATCCCTTCATTTTCTTAAATAACAGGCTTTTAAAAAATATTCTGTGTGTCAATCATTTTTAATTATCACCCTCCCCATTGGTTTCTTGGAAAACAATTGTAGGAAAATGACACCAATTCAGGCCCAGGGTTGTTAGGATTCCTTCTAATCACTCTGTTGAGCACGCACGCCATTCCCATGACTCCTTTTGTCAGTACAGCCCCCCTTTTTCTAAATTTATTTTTTAACCTCACCCAAGGACATTTTTTCATTGCTTTTATTTTTTAAATTATGTTTTATTGATTATACTATTACAGTTATCCTGATTTTCTCTCTTTGCAGCCCTCTACCCAGCAACTCCCTCGGGCAATCCCCACACCATTGTTCATGTCCACGCGGCATGTGTATGTTCTTTGGCTCCTCCATTTCCTATGCTGTACTTTACATCTTCATGGCTATTCTGTAACTACCCATTTGTACTTCTTAATCCCCTCACCTCTTCACCCATTCCCTACATCTCCCTCCCATCTGGCAACCATCAAAATGCTGTCTCTATCCATGATTCCGTCTCTATTCTCCTTGTTTGCTTAGGGTTTTTTAATATTCAATTGTTGATAGATATGTATTTTTTACCATTTTATTGTTCATAGTTTTGATCTTCTTTTCCTTAAATAAGCCCTTTTAACATTTCATATAATAATGGTTTGGTGATGATGAACTCCTCTAGTTTTTTTCTTGTCTGGGAAGCTCTTTATCTGCCCTTCCTTTCTAAATGGTAGCTTTGCTGGATAGAGCAATCATGGCTGTAGGTCCCTGCTTTTCATGACTTGAAATGTTTCTTGCCAGTCTCTTCTAGGTTGCAAAGTTTCTTTTGAGAAATCAGCTCACAGTCTTATGAGGGTACCTTGTAGGTAACCGAATGCTTTCCTCTTGCTGCTTTTCAGATTCTCTTTTTATCTTTAACCTTCGGCATTTTAATTATGATATGTCTTGGGGTGGGCCTCTTTGTGTCCATCTTGTTTGGGACTGTTTGTGCTTCCTGGACTTGAATGTCTATTTCCTTCACCAAATTAGGGAAAATTTCTTTCTTTATTTTTTCAAATAGATTTCCAATTTCTCGCTCTTTCTCTTCGCCTTCTGGCACCCTTATCATGTGAATGTTGGCCCTCTTGAAGTTGTCTGAGAGGCTGTTTATACCATCCTCATTTTGGGGGCGGGGTGTATTCTTTTTTCTTTTTGCTGATTTTTTTTTTTTTTTGCTTCCTTATGTTCCAAATCATTGATTTGATTCTTGGCTTCATCCAGTCTATTCTTGTTTCCCTGTAAATTGTTTTTTTATTTCAATTAGTGTATCCTTCATTTCTAGCTGGATCTTTTTTGTGCTGTTGCAGTTCTCACTAAGTTCCTTGAGCATCCTTTGTAATGAGTGTTTTGAGCTCTGCATCTGATAGTTTGCTTATCTCCTTTTCATTTAGTTGTTTTTCTGGAGTTTTGATCTGTTCTTTCATGTGGGCCACGTTTCTTTGTCTCCTCATTTTGGCAGCCTCCCTGTGTTTGTTTCTATGTATTAGGTAGAGCTGCTTTGACTCTGTGTCTTGGTAGTGTGGGCTAATGTAGTAGGTGTCCTGTAGGGTCCCGTGGCCAGCCTCCCCTATCGCCCAAGCTGGGTACTCGAGGTGCACCCTTCATGTGGGCTGAGTACACCCTCCTCCTGTAGTTGAGCTTTGGTTGCTGTTGGCAGGTCAATGGGAGGGATTTACCCAGGTCAGTCGGCTGCAAGGACTGGCTGTGACCACTGACCACAAACCTCCACCCTCCGTGGAGGATCAGCTGTGCAGGGGCAGGGCAGTGGTGCTCTGATGTGGTCTGTAGCTGTCCACTGGGTGTGCTGGCCTTGGGGTTTCCCAGGTGGTTCAGGCCAAGGTTAGCCCCCACCTGTGTTTTGCCTGGGGCCACCGTGACTGAGTTATAAAGCAATCTGAGATGGCTGCTACTTGTGCTAGACTTGGAGATTCCCAGGCAAAGCCAAGCTGTGAATCTAGGCCGGCTGCTGCTAGTGCTGGGCCTGGGGCTCACTGAGGCCAGGTGCTGCTTGTTTGATAGGATTTAGGAAGTTGTGCTGTGTGAGCCAAGACCAGCCATTCATATGGAAAAGCAGCTTGGGTGAGCCTGTAAATTGAGTGGGGCGGATCTCTGACGATCTCCAAAGCGGGTCAAACAGTGTTAGCCAGGCTGATGGAGTCTCAGATATGGTACCAGCTTGCTGGCTCTGTGTATGGAGAGTTTAGAAAAGGGACAATGGCCTCTGCTCGCCTCGATGCCAGATACTTCAGTTTCTCCCAGTGTGCCACTGGTTACTTTCAAGTGGTTACACTGGTGCTGGGAGCTCAGAGGGAGTGAGTCTGAGTAGGTGAGTTCATTTGTGGGCTCTTTAAGGGGAACTGCTTGGGGCTGCAGCAGTTCTTGCACTGACTCCAACCCCACTGCCAGAAGTTGTAGGGACTTATCTTCCTGGCACTAGAACCCTGAGCTTGGGGCTCGGTGTGGGTCTGGGACTCCTTGCTCCTGAGATATCCCTCCTGAATTTTTATCCACCACACGGGTGTGAGGGACCAACCCGTTCTGTGTCTTCACACCTCATAGCAGCCTGGATGGACGTGGTTTCTTTAATTCCATGGTTGCCAGACTTCCAGTCAACTTGATTTCTGACGGTTCTGAGTGATGATTATTCTATATTATGGTTGTATGAAGAGGTGAGCCATGTCTGCTTATGCCCCCATCTTGACCAGAAGTCACAGCCTGCTTTTAATGAACAGTCATAAGAGCTTCCAACTGTGAGGCTGAGGGATGGGAGGGCCTGCCCCACACGCTGCCTTGGCTTTTACTGGGGCTGGAGGTTTACCCCAGTTACCTCATTCTCGCACTTTCTACGTGTCTCACACCCTGACCCTCAAGGCCACCTGGACCTGCTGGCCATCCTCCACTGCCGAAAGTTCACCAGAGGGAGACTGATGGGGTGGCACAGATTCACTGATTTTCCCAGAAGCTCCCTCAGCCTCACAGCAGGGTGTCAAATGGCTTCCTTAGGATCGAGAAGAGTCTGCACAGGAAACACAGCTTCCCTCTCAACAGGTTGTCCCTGTCTTGATTGCATCACTCATAGGCATCAGTTTCAGTGAAGAACAGACTATGATGTTCAAGTTTCATTAAAGCGGATACCGACCCCTACTTTTTCCAGTTGTACTATCGCCCGGCTTCCCCAGTGTAACCAGCATAGAGCTTTGTCAGTGGGACCTCAGAGAAGCTTAAACCGATGGAGCTCAGCAGTCCCAAGCATTTAGGCCAACAGTGACGCAGGGTCTGATAGAGTACAGAGAACGTCCTCGGAGAAGGCATTTCTGTGCCTGCACCAGGAATCGAGAGCAGATTTGAACTGGAATCCCAGCTTACACCTCACTGCACATCTGGAAAAGTCGCTAAGTTCTTCAGGCCTCAGTTTTCCCATCCTGAGCAAACTGAAGGTAAGATGCCAATTTCTACCTTCCCTGGATTGTGAGTAGACTGAAATTTATTTTGCCAAAGGGTGCAGAAGATAAAGTACGAAGTGTTTTAAATTTCTAAGCGGGAAGACAGTAATCACTCATCACTTGATGGGTGACCACGACCCTGTGGGACACAGCGTATTTCTGAAGCTGGTTGGCCTGGATACAGAAAGTAGCTGGGCTACAAGGAACTCCTGGCTAAGGTCCCCGAAGTCCTGTTTGCCTTTATCCCGCTGACAATGACGCTTCTGGTTCATTTCCAAGATGATAATTTTTGCCCACCGATCTGTCAAAGTGTCAAGGCAGACTGCCATGGTGACATTTGGCAAAAGAGGTAGTGCCAGTGACTGAAGAGAAAAAACCAAACAAAAAATGAGTTAAAAACAAGTGAAATCAAAGAAATTTAATCAAGACTAAGGGGTGATGAAACAGGAATTCTTACTTACTATTGGAAACAGACTGATCAATACCCCACAACACTTGAAAAGTCCGTAACTGCAAAAACAAGGATCAAGATGCCCGAGCTCAGGGCCCAAAACACTGCCTGGCTACAGCTCACACTCCGACAGGAGTGAGGGAGAACGTTGCCAGAAAACCAGGTTGTAACGGTCCAGAATTGGAAGGTGGGGGTGTCATGGAACCTTAGGAGCCGCAGCCCTCCAGCTGCCTAGGCCATGCTGGTACTCAAGGCCACGCAGCGCCTTCCGAAGGTCACCGCCAGTGGGGTCCGTCACTCAACAGCCACTCTCAGCAGGTGTCTACACTTGTGCTGATATTACCAACCTCTTTCCAAAAGACATCTAAGTACAACTCTTATTGTTCTTTCTTCTGTATACATAAAATCATCAAGGCAGAAGTAGTTTTCCCAAAACTACTTCTTTTATTATGTATAAAGTAACTCTGAATATTCTTGAACAATTCTTTTCTTAGTTGTCATTGACTTAGTTGTCTCTGAATATTCTTGAACAATTATTTTCTTAGTTGTCATGGGGTCACTGAACTTTCTCTTTCCATTAAAACAGATCTTAAGGCTTTTCCATGAGTGAAAGATGTCAGGCTTTTAAAACATCAAAAGCTCATGATGATCTTCTCGGGTTTTCTCCATTTCTTCCCCTATATCCATCAAAAAGTGCAGGACAAAAGGCAGAGTATAATATTAAGTAAATTAGTAATTAATTAAAAAATGTTTTTCTGTACTGTCTCAATATTATTTTTGCTGTGTCCCTGTGTTATGTCAACTTCTTTTCCCTTTGAGTGAACATGTTTTCAGTTCGCTGGTTATATACTTAGGAGTAGAATTACTCTGTCATATGTAACTGTTAAGTTGCAGTTTTCAAGGAACTGCCCACAGTCTTTCCAATGTAAAGCAACTACACCATTTTACCTTCCCACTAACAGTGTATAAGAATTTCAATTTCTCCACAATCTCCCCAGCACATTGTGTTTTTTTTTAGTCATTCTTTTTTTTTTTAAGATTTTAATTATTTATTTTTAGAGAGAGGAAAGGAATGAGAAAGGGAGAGAAACATCAATGTGTGGTTGCCTCTCGCGTGTCCCCTACTGGGGACCTGGCCCACAACCCAGGCATGTGCCCAGACTGGGAATCGAACCAGAGACCCTTTGGTTCACAGGCCGGTGCTCAATCCACTGAACCACACCAGCCAGGGCGTCTTTCTTGTGAGTATGAATTGCTCTCTCACTGTGATTTAGATTTGCATTCCCCAATCACTAATGGTATCAAGCATCTTTTCTTTGTTCATGGTTTCATTTGTATATATACATTAGAGAAATATCTATTAAAACTCCATTTCCCATTCTTAAATTGGATTGTCTTTTTCTTGCTCAGTTGTAAGGCTCTATGTATTCTGATACTAGACTTCCATCAATATATGATTTGCAAATATTTCTCTCATTCTGCAGATTTTTCACTTCCTTGGTAGTGGACTTTGAAACACAAAAGTTTTTAATCTTGATGAAGTCCAGTTTATCTACTTATTCTTGACTTGCTTGTGCACATTCAAGAAATCAGTGCCTAATCCAAAGTCACAAAGATACATACCTGTCATTCCTCAAAACAGTGCTTTTTAAATGAGAGCCTTCCTGGACCTCCGTGGTGGGCGGTGGGGTGAGGATGCATGTCACTTAATTATGTATTTCCCTCAGTTGATATTCATACCCCTGCCACCTCTTCCCATGGCACACCAAAATGCCCTATAACAGAGAATCGGAAGTAGTATCTATTAATATCCTGGTTTTGATCCAGTTGAGAGTCCTGGTCACATAGTTGAGCTGGTCTTAATCCCACCCGGTTTCACAAATTGCTCATGGTCTTTAGAGTTGAGCGATTGATTGTTTTTCCAAGGAACACTTGTCCTGGAGTCCAGGTTTTTCTAAGGTCAGTGTGAATTTCTTGAGCCAGAGAATAGGCAGCAGTCAGATCTGGTCAAGGCTTTCATCTCTGGTCTTAGGTGAAAACCAGTCCTGCTTCAGGGTTTTGGGATGGTTGTTCAACCTGAATTGGTCCCTTTCCAGTTCTTTTTACTGTACACATGATTTCTTTCCAGGAATGGTGGGAGGATATTTATCTTAGAACACCTTGTCCATTCTTTGCCAATTGTTGTCTGTTAGCTGTTTTAAAAGTAGTTGAAGAGAATTCAAAGTTGATTATATTCTTAGCAACTGTTATGGTTCACATACACTATCAGATGATCATACTTATTTATCCTTTTCCCAATGAGATAAAAATAACTCAGAAAGATTATAATATTTTGTAAGTTCACAAATCTAAGTTGAATAGTGAGTATTAGAAAACAAGTTCTGTTGGCCTTCAAGGCAAACCATGTACCATGAAATCAAACTGAAGGACGGTACCTTTGCCAGGGTAAGTCTCAGTATTTCTTGTCCTAGGGTGATTTTTTCCCCCCGGCGACAATGTGTCATTTTAATATATTTTGAACTTTTAAAATTCACATTTTTCCTTAAATTATTCTTTTCAGTATTTTGTTGCTTTGGGTTTCTTCTCAAGAGACTCATTATTTCTATGTTAAATATTTGTTACCTATCTTCTGTCATTTGTCACTTCTTTAGTCTTTGTCATCTCTCTCTTTTTATGCTAACAGTTCTTTACTGAGATATAATTTGCATAAATAAGCAAAACCTAAAGGTACAGCTAAAAATTTTTAACACACTCATGCATTGCTCAGTACCACCCAGTTTAAGATACAGAACATTTTCCATTATCCCCAAAAGTTCTTTTCTGTTCCTTGTCAGTCAATATCTATCTTCCAAAAAATGACTATATTCTGAATTCTCTCACCGTAGATTAACTTTGCTTATTTTTGTGCATGGAATCAGCTCTGGCCAGCGCGGCTCCATTTGTTGGAGCTCTGTCCTGTGTGCCAAAGGTCATGGGCTCAGTTTCCCATCAGGTCAATACCTAGGTTGTGGGTTCGGTTCCCAGCTCCTGGTGCATATGGGAGGTGACTGATCCATGTTCCTCTCTCACATTGATGTTTTTCTCTCTCTCCCTTCCTCTCTCTCTAAAGTCAATATCCTCAATCAAGGAAAAGAACATTTTTGTAAAAAATGGAGTCATATTCCATGCTGTCTTTTCTTTTGACTTCTTTTACTCAATATCTGGTTTTGAGATTCAATGTCAAGTGGTTGTACAATCTCGTAATTTGTTTGCTTGTTTGATTTTGTTTGCCATGTCATTTTATTGTATGATTATAGCACAATTGATTATTGGTTTTTCAGGTGATGGACAGGTTTATTTTTGCAGCTATTATGTATAAAGTAACTCTGAATATTCTTGAACAATTCTTTTTGTGGAGATATGCACTCACTTTTTGTGGGTTTATATGTACCTAAGGGTGGGATAACTCGGTAAAAGTGTAGAAACGATCACAGAGCTTTGCAAAGTAGTTGTTATTCTTTTACATTCCCTGAAAACTGTAGACCACTTCCAGTCGCTCTTCATACCCACACACTCAGTATTTTTAATGGTTTTTTTTAATCCTCACCCAAGGATATGGTTATTGATTTTTTTAGAGAAAGAGCAAGAGAGAGAGAGAGAGAGAAAGGAACATTGATTGGTTGCCTCCTGCACACCTGGACCTGTAATCAAACCCACAACCTTTTGGTGTACGGGACAACACTCTAACCAATTGAGCCACCTGGCCAGGGCCTAATGTGTTTAAGTTTAGTCATCTCGCGAGGTGTGTAGTGATATCCCGTTTTGGTTTCCATATGCTTCTTGGCCATCTGGATATCTCCTTTAGGGAATGGACTTTTCAGAGCTTTCTGCTCCTTAAAGAACTGGGTTGCTTGTCATTTCCTTTGTGATTTATAAAAGTTCTTTATATATTTTGGTGCACTGTCAGATATATGAATTGCAAATAACCATTCTTGATATATAGGTAGGCTTTTCATTTTTTAAATGATATATTATGGTAAGGAGAAGCTTTGATTTTTTTACTAAAGTACAATTTAATTCATTTTTTATTATGCTGTGTGCTATTGTATCCTGTCTTAGAAATATTTATCTATGCCAAGTTCATGGAAATATTTTCTATTTTTTTTAATAGTCTTTATAATCTTAACTTTCACCTCTCCAATTAATTTCACTGTATGGTGGGAAGTGGTTGTTCACATTCACTTTATTTTTAAACAAATATTCTTTCTCTATAGCACCTTTTACTAAAATTCTTTTATTTCCCCAGTGAAGAATATTGGTGTATTATATGACAAAAAGTCAAATAACTGTACATATGTGGGCATAGTTTTTAATCTTTATGATTTCATTTCAATATATTTATATTTAACTACACCAGTGCTTATTTAATTACTGTAGCTTTAAAGTGTCAAGTCAAGTGGAGTAATTCCTCCATTTTTTTTTTTTAAAGATTTTATTTATTTATTTTTAGAGAGAGGAGAAGGCAGGGAGAAAGGAAGGGCAACAAACATCAATTGTCTGCCTCTTGCACATCCCAGCCAGGAATGGTCCACGACCCAGGGGTGTACCCTGATTGGAAATCAAACAGGTGGTTTGCAGGTCAATGCCCAACCCACTGGGCTAAACCGGTCAGGGCTAGGGCCAAACCAGTAGGTGGGGGGCCGGGGGGGAGGTAGGCAGGGCAGTGGAGAGCAATGGCGGGGAAATTGGGACAGCTGTAATAGAACAACAATTAAAAAAGAAAAAGAAAGAAAGAAAGCCCTGGCTGGTGTGGCTCAGTGGATTGAGCACTGGCCTGTGAACCAAATGGTCACCGGTTTGATTCCCAGTCAGGGCACATGCCTGGGTTGCAGGCCAGGTCCCCAGTTGGGGCATGCAAGAGGCAACCACACATTGATGTTTTTCTCCCTCTCTTTCTCCCTCCCTTCACCTCTGTCTAAAAATAAATAAATATGATCTTAATTAAAAAAAAAAAAAAAAAAGAGGCAAGCTACAGCCCTCTGTCCTTGGGAGGGAGGCAGAGAAAGATTGTCTTGTCTTTTCCAGTTTCACTGATATTTCTTTCTTTTTTTTCCCCCCCAAGGAGGGCAGCAAGGGCCCTGAAAACTCTCGATTTTTCTTATGCATTTTATTTTATTTTTGATGGCTTTTTCTTTATTTTTCTTCTTTATTTTTTATTGGATTTATCGGGATGACATTGATTCACAAAACCATACAGGTTTCAAGTGTACAACTCAACAAAACATCACCTGCACAATTCATTGTGTGCCCATTGCCCAAAGCAAGGTCTTTCCGTTTCCACCTTCCACCACTACCCACTTTCTCTCTGGCTATCACCACACTGTTGTCTGTGTCTATGTTACATATATATACCTATATGACATCTATAAATATCTGTATTCATATAGATCTATGTTATATAAATATTATATTTATATATTATTTATATATTATAATATATAAATATCTATATTATATAAATATATTAATATAATATATCATATCTATATATTTATGTATAGATATGATATATTTATATCATATCTAACTATGAATCTCTAAATTGCTTCAGGTAGTATGTACACTTAAATGATCTTAATTTTTCCTATCCATAAATACAGTACATGCTTCTGCATATATCTTCCCCAATTTCTTTCTTCTGTATCTTACAATTTTCTGAGCACAGGTCTTTTTTACCTCCTTGGTTAAACTTATTTCTAGGTACCTTTTTTTAAAAATTTGCATTAGTAAATGGGATTGTTTTCTTAATTTCTCTTCTGATAGTTCATTATTAGTGTGTAAAAATGTCACTGGTTTCTGAATATTAATGTTGAATCCTGCAACTTTGCTGAATTCATTTATTAGACCTGTTAGTTTTTTGGTGGAGTCTTTAGTGTTTTCTATATACAAATTGGAAAGGAAGTTCTCCTTTCCAATTTAGATGCTTTTTATTTCTTCTTGTCTGATGCCGTGGCTAGAAATTCCAGTACTATGTTGAATAAGAGTGGTGAAAGAGGCCATCCCTGTCTTGTTCCTGTTCTTAGGAAAAATGCTTTTAGTTTTTGCCCATTAACTCTGATGCTGGCTGTGCATTTGTCATATGTGGCCTTTGTTATGTTGAGGCATGAACCCTCTAATCCCACTTTCCTGAGAGTTTTTATCACAAATGGGTGCTGGATTTTATCAAATGCTTTTTCTGCATCTATTGATATGATCATGTGACTTTTACCCTTCATTTTGCTATGTATCACATTTATTGGTTTGCAAATATTGTACAATTTATTCCTGGGAATAAATCCCAGGAATGCTCATATCTTTTTAATGTACTGCTGAATCTGGTTTACCAATATTTTGTTGAGGATTTTAACATCCATGTTCATCAGGGATATTGGTCTATGATTTCCTTTCTTTGTAATGTCTTTATCTGAATTGGAATGAAAATAAGC
This sequence comes from Mormoops blainvillei, assembly GCA_004026545.1. Classification (NCBI taxonomy): domain Eukaryota; kingdom Metazoa; phylum Chordata; class Mammalia; order Chiroptera; family Mormoopidae; genus Mormoops; species Mormoops blainvillei. Next base: position 496,767 of record PVJD01000299.1, read on the forward strand.
TTGGAAGTCTTCCCTCCTCTTAAAGTTTTTGGAATAGTTTGAGAAAAATAGGTGTTAATTCTTCTTTGAATGTTTGGTAAAATTCACCTGTGAAGCCATCCACTCCAGGACTTAAGTTTGTTGTGAGTTTTTGATTACTGTTTCAATTTCATTAGCTGTAATTGGTCTTTTCAGATTTTCTGATTTTTCCTGATTCAGTTTTGGAATATTATATGTTTCTAGTAATTTATCAGCCAGGTTGTCCAATTTGTTGGCAAGTAATTGTTCATAGTATTTTCTTACAATCTTTTGTATGTCTGTGGTATCACTTATTCCTCTCCTCTTTCATTTCTGATTTTATTCACTTGGGTCCTCTCTCTTTTTTTCTTGATGAGTCTGGCTAAAGGTTTGTCAATCTGGCTTACCTTTTCAAAAACCAACTCTAGATTTCATTGATATCTTGGTTTTTTTTGTCTCTATGTCATTTATTTTTGCTCTAATTGTTATTATTTCTTTCTGTCTACTTACTCTGCGCTTTGCTTGTTTTTCTTATTTTAGTTCCTTCAGACATAGAGTTAGATTGTTTATCCGAGATTTTTCTTGCTCCTTGCGGTGGGCCTGGAACGCTGTGAACGTCCCTCTCGGGACTGCTTTCACTGTGTCCCTTGGATTCCGGTTGTTTGTCCATTTTCATTTGTCTCCAAGTAACTTTTAATTTCTTTCTTGATCTCATTGCTAATTCAGTCATTGTTTAATAACACGTATACTTAGCCTCTATCTATTTGAATGTTTTTCAGTTTTTTTCATTGTAATTGATTTCTAATTTTATACCCTTGTGGCGAGAGAGGATGCTTGATGTGATTTCAATCTTCTTTACTTTATTAAGACCTATTTTGTGGCCTGTCTTTGAGAATGTTCAATGTGCACTTGAGTAAATGTATATTCTGCTGCTTTAGGATGAAATGTTCTGTAAATATTAATAAAGTCAGCCTGTTCCAGTTTGTTGTTTAAGGTCGCTGTTGCCTTATTGATTTTTTTGTCTGAAAATTCTATCCATTGATGTCACTGGGGTGTTCAAATCCCCTGCTATGACTACATGGCTATCGATCTCTCCCTTAATGCCCACCATGATTTTCTTTATATATTTAGGTGCTCCTATGTTGGGAGCACATACGTTTACAAGGGTTATATCCTCTTTTGATTACCATGACCTTCTGTGTCTCTTGTTACGGCCTTCATTTTAGTCTGCCAGCTCTTCTTTATTTCCATTTGCATGGGAATATTTTTTTCCATCTCTTTGCTTTCAGTCTGTGCGTATCTTTTGTTCTGAGGTGAGTCACAGGAAGACATCTTAAACTGTCAAATCTCTTGCCAAGTGAGCTGGGTGTAAGGCTGTCACTTGGGTGCCTGGTCACGGGGATTCCAAGTTCTGAAGGGAAGCGGCTTCACTTCCTGAGATCCCCTTCCCTGAGTCCCCCCCTCGAATGACAGGCACCCGAACAGTGCACTGGGCTGCTGGCTGCTCACGCCCCTTCTCCTTGGAACACCCTATCTGTGCCCAGTGAGACCAACACGCCCCACTCCACAGCCCTCTAGAAGGTCTGGGGGCAGCCAGGGTCCCAGACATGAGGAGACAGACCTGGGTTCAGACTCAACTCCTCATTCTTTCCTCCTCTGGATCGTGGATGAGCCACTGTGTGTGCAGGGCCGTCTCTCTGCTGCCTGCGCGTTGGGATTATTCTAGCACGTACGTCTTAGGGATGTTCGGGCACGTGTGGGACAATAGCTATAAAGATGGAGGACTGCTGTCACATGTAGGTGGTACCTCCAAACACTTTCTTCCTCTTGTCACCTCCTCTCTGTCTGCTCCTCTTAGTGTCCCTCCCATCGTCATTACATCTGGAGTGTGCCTGTGCGTGCACACGCACGTGTGCCAGCGCTCACATGCTGGGTCCCAGAAGAAAATGGCCCCCACATAGGCAGGAATAAGCAAGAGCTTCCCGAGATGTTAGGATCTCTAATTTCCAAACCAACTAAATCTATAGGAGAAGTTGGAACCTTGGTCTGGAAGGTTGGAAACTCCTGACCTCTGGTCTCTGCCTGCCATGTATCTGGCCAGTCCCTGCCTCTCTGTGGACCTCAGCTTCCCAATTATCCAGTGAGGGTGAGATCCAGAACTGCACAAGCATGAGCTCAGCATAAAGGGGTCCCCGGCATCCTCCACCCTGGGTGGGCTGTGGACGAGGGTGCACTCCAGTGTCCCTGACCTGGCCTCTCCTCAGACAAGGGCTGGTCAAGCGCCCGACTAGGCTGCCAAATGCCCACCCCCTCCCACGTGCCGTCTCCATGCCTGTACCGGCCACACCAGCACAGCCTGCTCCAGAGCCCCGCAGAGAGCCGTGGTGCAGCCAGGGCCCCAACTTTGAGGACACAGCTGGGTTCGTCCCTGGCTCTGCATTCGGACCAGTCTGTGATTCTGGGCAAAGCACGGACCTCTGGGAACCTTCCCTCCTCCACTCAGGGGCTCCCCACGATCCCTAACTCCTGGTGGGCACATCTTTGTGTGGTGTGGATGTGCACCCTCTTTTTAAGTATGGGCTGCATTGGCGACTCCATCGAAGATGGCAAAGTGATCCGAGGCCACTGCCAAGGTTTGGTTGTAAAAAGTCAGTGCCGAACCCCTCACCCACTCTGACCTGTGTTGTCTCTGTCTCTCTCAGGTCCCCCACTCTGGGGACTCAGCCTGTGTTATGAGTTGCCACCTGGAAACACCCACGCGGCCTGGCAGTGAGGGAAGGAAACAGACAGAGAGGAAGTCAGGCCTTCCCTCCAAACTGGATCCCGCCGAGACCCCCGAGTCGGCTCGGGGCCCGAGCGCAGCAGACCGGCCTCAGCTGAGAGCGCAGCCCCAGCCCCCTGAGAGTCGCTGGCAGAAGCACTCAGCTGAGCCGCGCTGGGTCCCTCGGCCAGGGAACCGTGACAGGCTGAGCGTCTGCTGGTTATGTCACTAAGTGCGGGGTAATGTTGTCACGCAGCAACAGATCACCAGGACAGTCGTCTCTGCGCCGGGCCCTGGACCTGAACTCCTCCCTCCCTTCCCCGTCCCCTCCCAGGCTCCCCCCAGCCACACCCACCTCCTTCCCAACCTCCTCGCTGTCCAGACTCCTTCTGCCTTCAAGCGTCTGCACAGCTGTGCGGGCTGCCAGGCTAAATGCCCCCGCGTTCGTGCTGGCTGGCTCCTCCTGGCCATGCTGCTGGGAATGGAAATGTCACCTCAGTGCAGCCATTCAGGCCCTCGCCCAGGGGCCTCCAGCCCTCCTCGTGGCACCCGCTGTGTTTCCACGTAGCAATTGTTCTTTCTATCCGTGTGTTTTTGTTTTCATGACTGTCTCCGCCTTCCCCTCCAGACCGTGAGCTCCTAGAGGGCAGAGAAAAATTGACTTTGGTC